>CM035155.1:75874821-76347426 GCA_020205615.1 Panax quinquefolius | reverse complement strand
TTCTTGACTTACCTTTTTTTCTTGTTTGAATCGAGCGATAGCTTCATTGCCTCCTTCGGCAATGATAGCCCTTTCCAATAGATAAGAGTAAGTCTTAATCTTTAATACAGCCACTGCCTTCTATACCCATGGTTTCAGTCCTAGTTCGAACCTCCTTGCCTTCCTGGCCTCCGTGTCAACCTGATGTGAAGCGAATCGGGCTAACACGTTAAATCTTATCGCATACTCTACGACAGACATACTACCTTGCTTCAGTTTCAGAAACTTAACTTCTATATCCTGTTGCGTATTCTCTGAGAAATAATTCTCAAGGAATAGCTCCTTAAATCTATCCCAAGGAATAATTCCTTCGTCTGCTCAACCTCTATTGGCTTTCCACTAATAGTTAGCTTCGCCCTTCATCATGAAAGTGGCAAAACTCGTCTTCTGTGCTTTAGCCACATGTGCGACCTCAAACACCTTTTCCATTTCTTCTATCCATGTCTGGGCTTCAATTAGATCCAAGGTTCCCCGAAATTCCGGTGGTCCTACCAATTTAAAGTACTTAAAGCTAGCCAAGTGTTGTCCGGGCTGCCTTGCTGCTGGTGGGGGTCTGTTTGCATTGCCTCAATTAACAGGTTAACGAAGTTCTACATTGGATCAACATTTGCCCCTCCCTCTGATTCCGCTGAATTCTCCTCGGCGGCATGATCTGAGGAAAGGAAGAAAATTATTACACTTTATGTGATATGTTATTCAAGTTAGCATTTAGAAGTTTAAGACGTCTATCAATTATTCTTGATTTAAATAAACAACTTTAGTATCATAATAAAACTCGATGAATTTTCTCAACCCATCCTTAAATACTCTACTTGAGTTTTCTACTAAGGTTATAACCTAGGTTTTGCATTCCTAACATTTATATCCTACTGCTCTGATACCAACCTGTGACGCCCCCAAATCCGAGTCCTCTGACCCCGGTTCGGTCATCACAATAAAATACAAACATCCACCTCTAAACAACATACGATAACTAAAATTTGGAATATAATAAACGTACGGCGTTCATTCAAAAGGTGTTACTAGTCCCAAGATATGATAACCTTAATATCATCTTACAAACATACCCTAAAATAAATACTAGGGTTCATATTACACAATAGTAATTTAAACTAGGCATAAGGTACAGTATGCTCCTTGCCACTGTTCTACATTTTTCCTTTACCCTTGTCCTTCCCTGAGGTCTCGGGCTTAGCTACAATATAATTCATGATATAGCAAGGATGAGCAACAAGTTTGCTCAACAAGTTTAAATACAACAATAAGGATATATCATGATGAATGGAAAAAATATCTGGCAATGGATTCAACAATATGAATATCTGAAGGATTCAACAATAAGAATATTATAAGAAAAGGTAATGATTGCTTTTAGAATAACTGCTAGTCAAGTAGAATTTGAACTATAACACTCCAATGGAATCAATAGCTAATTGACCCTTTGGTTACTGGCTACAGAATAAGTACTTGAGGGGATCTGCCTCACGTAAACTATGTATATGCATAACATTTAAATCTGATCTTTGTATCTTATATTAGATACCTGGGGTACTCCCTTATCATAGAAGGGGTGTTCTTTCAGTCTAAGAATCCTTACCATCAATTGGTTTGGATAGCTTTTATAAAACTTCATACACTTGTCTGACTGAACAAAGTTTCAAACTCTATCTGACACAGTTCAAGAATTATAGAACTTTAAATGATGTACAAGTCCAAGACTGTACGAATTCAAGTGCACTATGTGCGAATATCAATAATAATCGATGTGGAATAATTGTAAGGTAATTAAACCACTTAATAACATTCTTGGAAATAAAGTTCAAGCTTAAATGAATAACTTTCAATTCAACAATAACCTGCTCAAATTCAACATGAGAAGGATAGGAAACTTTCACAAAAACAAAGTTGTGTAAGTTAGGAAACTTGTAAAACAATAAAATAGTGTTCGGATACTTGCTCAAGTAAAAGAGTAAGAATTAAGGAACTGTGACGCCCCCAAATTCGGGTATCTTCCAACCCGACATACGGTGCTCCACTATAGTAACATCCATACAATCATTCCATTGAAATACAACAAAATGAAGGTAATTACTATCTTCTTATTACAATCAAAGTATAATCCTTCCCAGGTTCATAAACTGGTTACATCGTTTGTTGTTCATAATGTATAATACATAAGACTTACTAATCTATTACACAATAGCTAAGCATCCATCTTAGCTTTGCCCTTATCTCTCTTAGCATTCTCAGGATGTTCATCCTTAACTGCAGTTATATAATTCACGCAAGAAGTGAGCATAACAGCTCAGCAAATTTAATAAAGGATAAAAATAATACCACATTCGTGAATTATATAACAATTCCTACATAACTGAACAATAGTTATGAAGTATCATGAAACAATAATACTTTAACAGTTCATAACATCAATTCCCAAAGTATAGAATAGATTAGGAATTCTGAACCGGTAGATACACCATGAACAAAAACTTTCATTTTTCATACTTGAAAAGGATTTCATAGCACTAAGGCTGTTACGTCCGCATTACTTACGAGCACTTCTAGGTGATCAACCTATTGTACTCTATGTTGATCAACACTCATTCATTAAACATATTTACGTTTAATATTTTTTGGCAAACTCGCGTGCCCATCGAATAATCAATAAAAAATACTTTTGTTTGTTTATAGACAAACCTTACCTTCACGTCCATACCAATTACTTGGCATAGGATAGCGTTAACATTTCTATATAGAAAGATATGAATCATAATCAATCTATATCTTACGAATAATCTAGACGAGTTAAAATCTGGCATCGACCATTTCTTTAAAACCAATCGTGCAATTCAGTTCAACGAAACACATAAAACTTGGCTAACTTGGACGTTAGACAAGAGTTAAGAAAACTTGTCTTTCACCGTCTTCAAATAACTTAATCGACTGACCACAGCCTTTAGAGAATCTACATGATATATTCACATAGCACACAGTAATTAGCTAACAAACAAATGTTCACATTGTTTTACCAACTTCTTTCTCTTCTATGTCTTAGCTAACTTAATATTAATAATAAAGTCAACATGACTTATTACCCTCCGTCCCGGCTCATTATTCAACTGACGTTATTAACCGGACTCAAACATTGTTGATAAAGTATCAACTTCGTTCATCATTCAAAACTTATTAACACGCATTCAATTCCTAAGTTCAATACCATATACTCTAGTATAGGTAGTATAAGAATAGTTTTAATACACTTATGAAGTGTACAAACATTACTCCCTTAGGTCTCTGAACAATTAAAGTTCAAAACCTAAGTCACTATCCAAAACCTTTGCTTTTTCATCACGTGCTGCATGCATATCTATAATACTAAAATCTGGCGTTATGCGGCAAATTAGCGATGTCTAACTTCCGGTCTCGGTGCTGCGGCGCCATTTAGCAGTGGCCAAATACACTATACATTGGTCATATGCAATATGCGACATTTAACACTACGTCAGCGCCATACTTCAACCTCAATACTGAAATTCAACAGTTTTAAAAAATTTTATGAAATTCCCGGGTTCATAACTTCTTCATTATAAGCCCGATTTGGTCCGTTCAAAAGCCTACACATCATAAGTGACATACTCTACGCGTTCATATAAGAATTCGTCACTTTCAAATCCGGTAACTCAAAATTCACTAACGAGTTCAATTTCTAGACGTTCGTAAACGTTAATGAGCGTTCAATGGTCGTTTTCTTTGTTTTATATCGGAATCCAACGATTCTCCAACCCACAACTCTTAAATACCCTATCTCACATGTTGACATTGAAAAACAACGTTTTCAAGTCTCACGGCAACTTTCGACTACCCATTCGGAATTTCAACGTTTTCGACGTTTAACGTCTATTTACGCAAAATTCACCACAACTTCGTTACTAATGTTCTCTAAGCCAAATCTCATGGAATACTCCATGGATTTCATATCTACATCCTAACCAAGCAAGATGCATATATTAACGTATTGATGGAGTTCAATCGTTTATAAACAATCGATCTCAATAAATAATATTTTCATGGTTTAAAACTATAACGAACCCTATGATTCTTACTATCTCATGACTTATAGAGATTGAATCTATTGTAAGTCATCTTTAAACCACTATACAAGACATATACCACCCATTTTATAATTCTCCATGATAAAAGAAAATCAAAAGAGATAGAAATGAAAGATAAGGAATATACCTTAAGAACTCATATGAAATCTCTTGAAAACTCTAAGTCAAAGCTTCCAAAGTGTATGATTTATGTAGTCTAGCTCTCTTTCTCTCTCAAATAATCTAAGTTGGCAATTGAAAAACTCACAAATGAACCAACCTAGCCTCTTATTTATAGAAAAATAGAATGGAGGGCATAATAAGCGTTACACACAAACCTCCTTACTATTCACTCTTGGTCACCAAGTAAAATGCTTGGTGACCAAGCCTTATTCTTGGCTTGCACACCAAGGTGGCCGGCCCACCCTTGCCATGGGTCATCCCATGGGTTGCCCCATGGGTTTTACCCATTCGGTGACCCACCGGTTCGATCCACGGTTCGGTTTTCTTGCATTGGGCTTAACCAATCTAATATTGGGCCTTGAATTGGGCTTAACCAACTAATCCCTTGGGCTTGCTCATTCAATTGATTGGACTAAATATATTTCAACCCAAATGAATTAACATTAAGTCTTAACTTAATTCTATAATATGAATCGTATTCTAAACATATAATTAATGTATTCTCTCCATATACTACTTGTACAATAATCTTATTGTACTTCATATTTACTCGTCGTATTATACATAGATTCTAAATAGTACCATAATTGTATAACACTAGCTTTAACTATAACGTAATTATTCTACGCATTTCATTTCCTTCCCGGAAATCAATATATTCAACCCTTAGGTTTTAAGTCCGCAGGCAAAAACTCTGTTTGCCATAAATGAAATATTATCAGATATTTCATCTTATCTCGACATTCTATCATTACGCATTTCTCAGAATTTCAAAATAATTCCCCGATGTAAATAGATGAATAGTGTTTTTACTAAATTTCTCGAAAAACATTTATTTTCGCTCTTGAAAATTCCAAACAATTAATTCTAGCACGTAGCTGATTTACTAACCATATTAAATATTTCTAGGTCATAGAATCGACCTTCACATAGCTTACTCACATAATAAATCAATTAAATTCATTTAATTCACATAATCAAATAAAAATTTAATTGTCATAAAAATCCAATTTTCTCAAGCGTTACATTCTCTCCCTTATAAGGATTCTCGTCCCCGTAATCTTAGCTTATAATTACATAAACAAATGAGGAAAATCTTCCTTCATTTTACTCTCGAGCTCCCACGCTGCTTCTTCAAAGATTGTGGTTTCTCCATAACACCTTCATCAAGGTATTACCTTATTTCTTAAAACTTGTTCCTTCCTATCAATAATTTGAATCGGAAGTTCCTCGTAGGACAAATCTTTCTCTATCCTGAATAGATTCATACTCTATTACATGTTTATAGTCCAGCTTTATAAAGACGTAACATCGACACACGAAACACATTATGAATGCGTTCCATTTCTGGAGGTAAGGCTACTTCATAAGCCACCTCTCCTACCCTTCTCAAAATCCCAAAAGGTCCTACAAACCTTGGACTTAACTTCCCTTTCTTCCCAAAACGTATCTTCCCCTTCCAAGGCGATACTTTCAGAAAAATAAAAGATCCTACATCAAATTCTATCTCTTCTCTATGAGGATCCATATAATTCTTCTGCCTATCTTGAGCAAAGAACTAATCGAGTACGATAACTTCACACATGTCCGCCGCTTGTTGTACCATCTCAGGTCCCAACATCCGACGTTCACCCACCTCATCCCAACATAATGGAGTTCGACACTTCCTTCCATACAACGCTTCGTAAGGCGGCATGCCTATACTAGCGTGAAAACTATTGTTGTACAAAAATTCCACCAACGGTAGATATTCGTCCCAACTCCCTTTGAAATCCATAACGCAAGATCTTAACATATCTTCTAGCGTTTGAATTGTCCTTTCACTCTGACCATCCGTCTGAGGATGATACGCCGTACTCAATCTTAACTGCGTTCCCATTTGCTCTTGCAAACTCCTCCAAAAGTTCGATGTGAATCGTGGATCACGATCTGACACAATCAAAACAGGTACTCCATGCCTAGAAATAATTTCCTTGACATACAACTTAGCTAACTGATCTAGGTTATACCTAACTCCTATTGGTAGAAAATGAGCCAATTTCGTCAATCGATCCACTATCACCCAAATAGCATCGTATCCTTTTCTTGTTGTTGGAAGTCCCACCACAAAGTCCATTGTGATGTGCTCCCACTTCCACTTTGGGATTTCTAATGGTTGCAACAACCCACTAGGTCGTTGTGTGTTCAAATTTTAACTTTTGACAAGTTAAGCACCTACTAACATATTCTGCTATCTCCTCCTTTTCATGTTCGGCCACCAAAAGTTCTGATGAAGGTCTTGATACATCTTCGTACTACTTGGGATGTATCGAGTACCTCAAACTATGAGCCTCCATCATTATCTCCTCTTTTAATTCGGGATCATTCGAACCCAAATTCTTCCTTCAAAATGAAGTAATCCCTCCTTATCGAGGTTATACATAGTCTTCTTCTTCATCTTCTACCCTCTTCTTCATCCGCTTGCATTCTTCATTACTCAATTGTACTCCCCAACCTGCTCCACTATGGTCGGTTGGGTTTCCATGGAAAATAACATTTCCACCGCTTCCTCCTAGAACTTAACTCTCTAACTCCATTCTTGCCATCATTGCTTATCAACTCATTCTCGAGTTGTTAACATTGATAGCTTCTCTCCCTTCTTCCTACTTAGCGCGATCGGCTACTACATTTGCTTTTCCCTTGATGATATAAAATATCACAATCATAATCTTTTATCAACTCTAACCATCCTTCTCTGTCTCTCATGTTCAACTCCTTCTATGTGTGAAGATATATTTTTTAAACTTTTGTGGTCCGTATATCTCACACTTCTCACCATATAGATAATGCCTCCATATCTTCAAGGCAAAACTACTACATCCTAATTCCAGATCGTGAGTAGGATAGACCTTCTCATAATCCTTCAATTGACGCGACGATACATGCAATGACTTTGCCATGCCGCATTTGCATGAGCACACAACCCAAATCCTTTATGCGCGAAGCATCATTATACACTACAAAAAGTTCCTCATATCGTTGGGTAAAGACAATACAGTGCCTCACTTAATCTCTTTTTCAACTCCTAAAACTGCTCTCACATTTTCACCACACATACTTCACCGACTTTCTTGTCGATTTGTCAACGGAGTAGCTATTTTAGAAAAGTCCTAATGAACCTTCTATAAGATCCCGCTAACCCAAGAAAACTCCGAACTTCAGTTGGCATTTTGGTTGTTCCCACTCATTAATCGCTTTCTACTTTTACTAGATCTACGGAAATGCGATCCTTATCAATAACATGTCCTAGAAACTGCACTCTCTCAAGCTAAAATTCACACTTTCTGAATTTCGTATACAACTTCTCCTTCCTTAGTGTTCCCAACACTATCCTTAAATGTTCTGCATGATCTTCTGGCGTCTTTGAATAGACTAGAATATCATCAATGAACACTACGACGAACTTGTCCAAATACTGTTTGAACACTCTGTTCATCATATCCATAAATGCGGCTGGCGCATTAGTCAACCCAAACGACATCACCAGAAACTCATAATGACCATAACGAGTTCTGAATGCCGTCTTAGGTACATCCTCCTTCCTCACTTTTAACTGATGATACCCCGTGCGCAAATCTATCTTAGAAAAATACTTTGCCCCTTTCAACTGATCAAAAACATCATCGATCCTGGGAAATGGGTATTTATTCTTAATCGTCAACTTGTTCAACTCTCGATAGTCGATACAAAATCTTAATGACCCATCCTTTCTTTTTAACAAACAACACTGGTGCTCCCCAAGGAGAGACACTTGGTTGAATGTACTTTCTATCTAATAGTTCTTGTAATTGAACCATTAACTCCTTCATCTCAACTGGCGCCATACGATATGGTGCCCTTAAAACTCGTGTCGCTCCTCGAATGTGATCAATTACAAACTCAACTTCCCTATCCGGTGGAATACCCAGAACTCCTCCGAAAATACATCCGCTGAACTCTTGCACTATAGGTATCTCGTCCAAGGATGTTCCCACTCTTTGGTATCCACAACATGGCACGATAACCTACACACACCCTTTCTCAACATTTTCCTAGCTTGTGTCATCGACAAACAACAAGAGCGTCTCGATGATTTACTATCAAAAACACTACCTTGGTTTTCTTAGAAAGTCAAGGTTTACACTTTTCCTATGGCAATCTATTATCGCCTTATGGTTAACCAACCAATCCATACCAAGAATTACATCAATTTTTTTTAACCTTATTTCGCACTAAATCTACCGATAACTTATTCCTCTCTAATATCTACGCAACAATCCTTATGAATATGTTCAATGGGATTATCTCTTCATTTGCTACCTTAACATCTAAAGGTATTGGTAACTTCTCAGGGATTAAACCTAATTGCTTAGCAAATTCACAAGCTATAAAAGAACAAGTAGCACCTGAGTCAAATAGGACATAAGCATTTATCTTATTGACCGGAATGATACCTGCTACCACATCCATTGATGCAACCGCATCTTGGATGGTCATATTAAACGTACGAGCTGAGGGTCTACCCACTGATGGTGTTGGTCCAGTAATGGCTAACTTACCACTACCAGAACCCTTATTTCCCTCTAAACCCTTTTTCAGGCAATTTCTTGCCATGTGGTCCAATGACCCACAAACAAAACACCCCTAATTCTTCTTAGGGTTAGGACAGTTGGGTGAAAAATGCCCTCCCGCCACACAGCTAGTAGCAAACCGCTTTCCCTTTAAATGATTCCCATATGAGTCTTTTCGCATGTCTTACATGCTTCGCTTCTCCGCTTGGGCTCTCCCTACTTTACCCCAAAGATTCCTGTGGTTAAAACTCTTCCTCTTTGGCAAGTCATCACTTCACCTCACAACGCAACTTTAGCCTTTACTCACCCCCTCTAACTTACTCTTGTTCTTTCGTTCTTTGTGGTACTAAGACAATGCCTCACCACCACCTTTCACTATAATCGCTTTTCCGTAATGGTCCCATAGGAAGCACTCTCTGAAAAATGATATTCTACTATAGAGCCGTGGTTTCAAGCCCTCTCAAACTCTCGCGCTTCCTTCCTCTCCTCTCAGTATCCACCGGTGTGGAGCAAACCTCGCCAATTCATTGAACTTGGCAAGATACTGGGGAACTCATCATATCCCCTCGCTTAAGTTCTAGGAACTTAATCTCCATCCTACCTCAGATGCTAGTAGGGAAATAGTTCTCAAGAAGACCTTCTTAAACTGCTCCCACATAATAGCTTTCTGCCCTAGCCCCACCCCTGGTGAGCCTCCCACCAAGAGTTGACTTCTCCTTCATCATGTAAGTCGCAAAAGAAGTCTTCATGCGCCTCACCCACGCTTTGTTATCACAAACGCCTTTTCAATCTCTTTTACCCATGTCTGGCTTCTAATGGGTCCGCTTCCTCGAACTCGTGAGGACCCACACTCTTAAATTCCTTAAAGGTAGTTGTTCTTACTACCCTAGAGCTACAAGAATCCTCTCCCCAACTTGGTTAAATGCAAATGTTAATAAATTAACGAACTCTTTGCATAGGGTTATTAGACCCCCCGATTCTCATTATGAGACTCGGCCTGGTTACGTTACGTTGTTCCTTCTTGGCAAGATAATTCTCGATTAAATAAATAAAGTTTTGTTATTATCTATTTAACTACTCGTTATCATTTTCAATCAACAACAACCATTCATACCACAACAAGCACATTAAATAAAAACTTCATTATATAAATATGCTTTCATAGTCAAAACTATTTACATCATGTTCCCTTAGCCAAAAGCTATTACATACTATCCCGCATCGCTTCTACAAAAAATTGGGATTTACAAAAAGACTACCCTTTAATTATACAAAAGAGGGCTTTACGTCACTACTATATACAAAAAGATCTAATGATCTACTAACACCGCCGAATCGACATTCTCATATTTCGATTTGCCAAAATCGACACTATATCTCGACTTATATGGTATGTCGAGTCCGCCTCGACTCAATGGAATAACAAGCAATTTTCACTTTTGAAATCCTCATGAGCGCATTTCGTGGATGTATGACATCCTAGCTATCTTCCGGTCTTTTCAACCAGCTTTCTTTTGAAGTTCTAGAACCTCATCCTTATAGTCACGCGCTTTTATCCGTTATAAGCACTTTCTCATCGTGCTTCGACTCAAAATCTACCTCATGCAAATTCCTTCGCCTCATATAGGGCGGTTATCTCCTCATTCTGAGTTTCTATCACAGTGCGCAGATGCACATTCCTATCCAACACAGACAGATACAATGATCTCATTGCATCCGGAGGTGTTGGCTCCTGAGTAGGTATCACCGTATTAACCGATGTCACCTCCATTTCCTCCTCCACGTCCAGCATCTCATTAAGGTATGATGCTAAACCCATCGTCTCCTCAGAGTATTCCTCCTCAGAGATGTACTCCTCAATGTCTGAGTCTTCTAGTACAACGAACGGTACCTCCGCCACTGGCATTGGTACAATTTCAACTTGGTTCACAGACTCTTCACTCACAACGTGAATGTCTCTATACATCATGCTATCGATCGACATCTACAATAGCACATAACAAGTTGATTAGTACATAATACACAATAGTATAAGCACAAATCACATTTAATTTATTTAAGGTTACTTTTCATCTTTTAATTCTTTCGATACTGAGTTATCCCAATACCTTATTAATTCATTCAACTCGAATTTCATTCTTCGAACTTTACCTTCCTTGCGAGGTTATTAGCCTAAGGTTCTTCCCCCCTTAAGTATTATAACCTAAAGCTTTGATACCAACCTGTGACGCCCCCAAATTCGGGTATCTTCCAACCTAACATATGGTGCTCCATTATACTAATATTCATACAATCATTCCATTGAAATACAACAAAATGAAGGTAATTACTATCTTCTTATTACAATCAAAGTATAATCCTTCCTGTGTTCATAAACCGATTACATCGCTCATTGTTCATAATGTATAATACATAAAAAACTTACTAATCTATTACACAATGGCTAAGCATCCATCTTAGCTTTGCCCTTTATCTCTCTTAGCATTCTCAGATGCTCATCCTTAATCGCAGCTTATATAATTCACGCAAGAAGTGAGCATAACAAACTCAAAGAAGTTTAATAAAGGATAACAATAATACCACATTCGTGAATTATATAACAATTCCTACATAACTCGAATAATAGTTATGAAGTATCATGAAACAATAATACTTTAATAGCTCATAACATCAATTCCCAAAGTATAGAATAGATTAGGAATTCGAAACCTACGATAGACCATGAACAAGAATTTTTAGTTTTCATACTTGAAAAGGATTTCACAACACTAAGGTCATTATATCCGCATTACTTACGAGCACTTCTAGGTGATCATCCTATTGTACTCTATGTTGATCAACACTCATTCATTAAACGTATTTACGCTTAATATTTTTTGCAAACTCGCATGTGCCCATCGAATAATCGATGAAAATACTTTTGTTTGTTCATAGACAAACCTTACCTTCACGTCCGCATTCAATTACTTGGCATAGATAACGTTAACATTTCTATATAGAAAGATATGAATCATAATCAATCTATATCTTACGAATAGTCTAGCCGAGTTAAAATCTGCATCAACCCTTTCTTTAAAAACCAATCGTGCAATTCAAGTTCAACGAATCACATAAAACTTGGCTAACTTGGAAGTTAGACAAGTGTTAAGAAAACTTGCCTTTCAAAGATCTTCAAATAACTTAATCGATCGACCACAACCTTTACAGTAATCTATATGATATATTCACATAAAGCACACTCGTAATTAGCTAACAAACAAATGTTCACATTATTTTACCAACTTCTTTCTTCTATGTCTTAGTTAACTTAATATTAATAATAAAGTCAACTCGACTTATTACCCTTCATCCCGGCTTATTACTCAACTAACCTAACGTTATTAACCAACATCTAACATTGTTGATAAAGTACCAACTTCGTTCATCATTCATAACTTATTAACATGCATTCAATTCCTAAGTTCAATACCATATACTCTAGTATAGGTAGTATAGAAATAGTTTTAATACACTTATGAAGTGTACAAACATTACCCCTATAGGTCTCCTAACAATTGAAGTTCAAAACCTAAGTCACTATCCAAAACTTGCACTTTCATGGCCATGCATGGCATGCCTCTATAGTATTAGATCAAGGCCATGCACCAGCTAGCAAGAAGCTAACTTCCTGTCTCAGCCTCAACATGTACATGAGACTTTACTCAAACAAATAAAGGCATTTATGGCTACCATTTAGCAAGTGTCCAAATACATCGTGCTTGTGGCCATGCTGCATGCATGGCATTTTAACACTACGTCTGCATGCCATGCTGCACAGATCAATCATCTGCAAATTCAACCATTTTAAAAATTTTTGTGAAATTCTCGGGGTCATAACTTCTTCATTATAAGCCCGATTTGGTCCGTTCAAAAGCCTACACATCATAAATGACATACTCTACGCGTTCATATAAGAATTCAACACTTTCGAATCCAATAACTCAAAATTCACTATCGAGTTCAATTTCTAAGCGTCAGAAACATTAATGAGCGCTCAATGCTCGCTTTTCTTCGCTTTTAAGTCGAATCCGACGATTCTCTCAACCCACAACTCTTAATTACCCTATCTCACGTGTTGACATTGAAAAACAACATTTTCAAGTCTCACGGCAACTTTCGACTACCAATCCGAATTTCAACGCTTTTGACGCTTAACGCCTATTTCGTGAAATTCGCCATAACTTCAAGCATTAATGTTCTCTAAGCCAAATCTCATGGAATACTCCATGGATTTCATATCTACATCCTAACCAAGTAAGATGCATATATTAATGTATTGATGGAGTTCAATCGCTTTATAAACAATCGATCTCAACAAACAATATTTTCATGGTTTGAAACTATATCGAACCCTATGATTCTTACGATCTCATGACTTATAGAGATCAATCTATGGTAAGTCATCTTTAATCCACTATACAAGACATATACCACCCATTTTATGATTCTCCAAGATAAAAGAAAATCAAAAGAGATGGAAATGAAAGATAAGGATTATTACCTCAAGAACTCTTATGAAATCTCTTGAAAAACTCTAAGTCAAAGCTTCCAAAGTGTATGATTTGTGTAGTCTAGCTCTTTCTCTCTCAAATAATCTAAGTTGGGCAATTGAAAAACTCACAAATGAACCAACCTAGCTTTTATTTATAGGAAAATAGAATGGAGGGCATAATAGGCATTACACACAAACCTCCTCCTTACTATTCACTCTTGGTCACCAAGTAAAATGCTTGGTGACCAAGCCTTTATTCTTGGCTTCAGACACCAAGGTGGCGGGCCCACCCTTGCCATGGGTCATCCCATGGGTTGCCCCATGGGTTTTACCCATTCTATGACCCACCGGCTCGATCCACTGCTGTTCGGTTTTTCATGAATTGGCTTAACTAATCTAATATCGGCCTCGAATTGGGCTTAACCAACTAATCCTCGGGGCTTGCTCATTCAATTGATTGGACTAAATATAATCCAACCCAAATGAATTAACATTAAGTCTTAACTTAATTCTATAATACTTAATCGATTCTATACATATAATTCACGATTCTCTCCGTATACTACTCGTATAATAATCGATATTGACTTCAGATTTACTCATCAGATTATACATAGATACTAAATAGTACCATAATTGTATAACACTCGCTTTTAACTATAACGCAATTCTTCTACGCATTTCATTTCCTTCTAAAATCAATATACTCAACCCTTAGGTTTTAAGTCCGCAGCAAAAACTCCATTTGCCATAAATGAAATATTATCGAGATATTTCATCTTATCTCGATATTCTATCATTACTCATTTCTCGAATTTCAAAATAATTCCCCTAATGTAAAACGGATGAATAGTGTTTTTACTGAAAATTTCTCTAAAAACATTTATTTTCGCCTCTTGAAAATTCCAAACAATTAATTCTAGCACGTAGCTGATTACTAACCATATAAGCACATTCTAGGTCATAAAACGACCTTCACATAGCTTACTCACATAAATAAATCAATTAAATTCATTTAATTCACATAATCAAATAAAAATTTAATTGTCATAAAATCCAATTTTCTCTCAGCATTACATTCTCTCCCTTATTATAAGATTTTGTCCCTCGTAATCTTAGCTTATAATTACATAAACAAATGAGGAAAATCTTCCTTCATTTTACTCTCGAGCTCCCACGTTGCTTCTTCAGCATTGTGGTTTCTCCATAACGCCTTCACTGAAGGTATGACCTTATTTCTTAAAACATGTTCCTTCCTATCAATAATTTAAACTGGAAGTTCCTCATAGGACAAGTTTTTCTCTATCTGAATAGATTCATACTCTATTACATGTTTATAGTCCAGTTTATAAGGATGCAACACTGACACATGAAACACATTATAAATGTGTTCCATTTCTGGAGGTAAGGCTACTTCATAAGCCACCTCTCCTACCCTTCTCAAAATCCCAAAAGGTCCTACAAACCTTGGACTTAACTTCCCTTTCTTCCCAAAACGTATCTTCCCCTTCCAAGGCGATACTTTCAAAAGAACAAAAGATCATACATCAAATTCTATCTTTTCTCTATGAGGATCCATATAATTCTTCTGCCTATCTTGAGCAGCAACTAATCGAGTACGTATTAACTTCACCATGTCCGCCGCTTCATTGTACTCATCTCAGTCCCAACATCCGACGCTCACCCACCTCATCCCAACATAATGGAGTTCAACACTTCCTTCCATACAACGCTTCGTAAGGCGGCATGCCTATACTAGCGTGAAAACTATTGTTGTATGAAAATTCCACCAACGGTAGATATTCGTCCCAACTCCCTTTGAAATCCATAACGCAAGATCTTAACATATCTTCTAGCATTTGAATTGTCCTTTCACTCTGACCATCCGTCTAAGGATGATACGCCGTACTCAATCTTAACTGTGTTCCCATTTACTCTTGCAAACTCCTCCAAAAGTTTGATCTTAACATATCTTCTAGCATTTGAATTGTCCTTTCACTCTGACCATCCGTCTAAGGATGATACGCCGTACTCAATCTTAACTGTGTTCCCATTTACTCTTGCAAACTCCTCCAAAAGTTTGATGTGAATTGTGGATCATGATCTGACACAATCGAAACAGGTACTCCATGCCAAGAAATAATTTCCTTGACATACAACTTAGCTAACTGATCTAGGTTATACCTAACTCCTATTGGTAGAAAATGAGCCTATTTCGTCAATCGATCCACTATCACCCAAATAGCATCGTATCCTTTTCTTGTTGTTGGAAGTCCCACCACAAAGTCCATTGTGATGTGGTCCCATTTCCACTCTAGAATTTCTAACGGTTGCAACAACCCGCTAGGTCGTTGTTGTTCATCCTTAACTTTTTGACACGTTAAGCACCTACTAACATATTCTGCTATCTCCCTTTTCATGTTCGGCCACCAAAAGTTCTGATGAAGGTCTTGATACATCTTCGTACTACCTGGATGTATCGAGTACCTCGAACTTTGATCCTCCATCATTATCTCCTCTTTTTATTCGGGATCATTCGGAACCTAAATTCTTCCTTCAGAACGAAGTAATCCATGCTTATCGAGGTTATACATAGTCTTCTCTTCATCTTCTACCCTCTTCTTCATCTGATGGCATTCCTCATTACTCAATTGTACTCCCCTAACCCGTTCCACTATGGTCGATTGGGTTTCCATGGAAAATAACAATTCCACCACTTCCTCCCAGAAACTTAACTTCTAACTCCATTCTTCCCATCATTGTTATCAACTCATTCTAAGATTGTTAACATTAATAGCTTTCTCTACCCTTCCTACTTAGCGCATCGACTACTACATTTGTCTTTCCCGGATGATATAAAATATCACAGTCATAATCTTTTATCAACTCTAACCACCTTCTCTGTCTCATGTTCAACTCCTTCTGTGTGAAGATATATTTCAGACTTTTGTGGTCCGTGTATATCTCACACTTCTCACCATATAGATAATGCCTCCATATCTTCAAGGTAAAAACTACAGCTGCCAATTCCAGATCGTGAGTAGGATAGACCTTCTCATAATCCTTCAATTGACATGACGCATACGCAATGACTTTGCCATGCTGCATGAGCACGCAACCCAGTCCTTTATGCGAAGCGTCGCTATACACTACAAAAGTTCCCCAGATCGTCTTGGTAAAGACAATACAGGTGCCTCACTTAATCTCTTTTTCAACTCCTTAAAACTGTTCTCACATTTTTCAGTCCACACATACTTCACCAACTTTCTTGTCAGATTTGTCAACGGAGTAGCTATTTTAGAAAAGTCCGGAATGAACCATCTATAGTATCCCGCTAACCCAAGAAAACTCCAAACCTCAGTTGGCATTTTCGGTTGTTCCCACTCATTAACTGCTTTTACTTTTGCTGGATCTACGGAAATGCCATCCTTATCAATAACATATCCTAGAAACTGCACTCTCTCAAGCCAAAATTCACACTTTGTGAATTTCGCATACAACTTCTCCTTCCTTAGTGTTCCCAACACTATCCTTAAATGTTTTGCATGATCTTCTGGCGTCTTTGAATAGACTAGAATATCATCTATGAATAGTACAACGAACTTGTCCAAATACTGTTTGAACACTCTGTTCATCATATCCATAAATGCTACCAACATTAGTCAACCCAAACGACATCACCGTAAACTCAGAATGACCATAACGAGTTCTCGAATGCCATCTTAGGTACATCCTCCTTCCTCACTTTTAACCGATGATACCCCGCATGCAATCTATCTTAGAAAAATACTTTGCCCCTTCAAACGATCAAATAGATCATCGATCCCGGCAATGGGTATTTATTCTTAATCGTTAACTTGTTCAACTCTCGATAGTCGATACAAAATCTTAACGACCCATCCTTTTTTTTACAAAACAACACCGGTGCTCCCCAAGGAGACACACTTGGTTGAATGTACTTTCTATCTAATAGTTCTTGTAATTGAACCATTAACTCCTTCATCTCAACCGGCGCCATCCGATATGGTGCCCTTGAAACCGTGTCGCTCCTGTGAATGATCAATTATAAACTCAACTTCCTATCCGGTGGAATACCCAGAATTCCTCCTCCGAAATACATCCGTGAACTTTGCACTATAGGTATCTCGTCCAAGGATGTTCCCACTCTTTGGGTATCCACAACATGGCACGATAACCTACACACCCTTTTCTCAACATCTTCCTAGCTTGTGGTCATCGATGAAAACAACAAGAGCGTCTCTATTGATTTACTACCAAAAACACTACCTTGGTTTTCTTAGAAAGTCAAGGTTTACACTTTTCCTATGGCAATCTATTATCGCCTTTATGGTTAACCAACCAATCCATACCAAGAATTACATCAATTCTTTTTAACCTTATCTGCACTAAATCTACCGATAACTTATTCCCTCTAATATCTATGCAACAATCCTTATGAATATGTTCAATGGGGATTATCTCTTCATTTTCTACCTTAACGCCTAAAGGTATTGGTAACTTCTCGTGGATTAAACCTAATCGCTTAGCAAATTCACATGCTATAAAAGAACAAGTAGCACCCGAGTCAAATAGCACATAAGCATTTATCTTATTGACCGAATGATACCGCTACCACATCCATGCTGATGCAACCGCATCTTGGATATCATATTAAACGTGACGAAATGGTGAGGGTCTACCCACCGATGGTGTTGGTCCAAGAATGGCTAACTTACCACTACCGTAACCCTTATTTCCTCTAAAACCTTTTTCGGCAATTTCTTGCCATGTGGTCCAATGACCCATGTACAAAACACCCCTGGTTCTTCTTCTTAGGGTTAGGATAGTTGGGTGACAAATGCCCTCCCTGCCACAGCTTGTAGCAAACTACTTTCCCCTTTAAACAGACTCCCATATGAGTCTTTTCGCATGTCTTACATGCTTCTGTTCTCCGCTTGGGCTCTCCTTGCTTTACCCCAGTATTCCCAGGGTTAAAACTCTTCCTCTTTGGCAAGTTGCCGCTTCCGCTGGCAACTTCAGCCTTACTCACTCCCTCTAACTTACTCTTGTTCTTTCGTTCTTTGTGGTACTGAGACAATGCCTCACCACCACCTTCAGCTATAATCGCTTTTCCGTAATGGTCCCATAGGGCAGCACTCTAAAAACCGATATTCTACTATAGAGCCGTGGTTTTAAGCCCCGCTCAAACCTCATGCGCTTCCTCTCCTCTCAGATCCACCGGTGTGGAGCAAACCTCGCCAATTCATTGAACTTGGCAAAGATACTAGGAACTCATATATCCCCTCGCTAAGTTCTAGGAACTTAATCTCCATCCTACCCTACATGCTGCTAGTAGGGAAATAGTTTTCAAAGAAGACCTTCTTAAACCATTCCCACGTAATGCCTTCTGTCCTAGCCCCACCCCGGTGAGCCTCCCACCAGTAGTTGGCTTCTCCCTTCATCATGTAAGTCATAAAAGAAGTCTTCATACCTCACCTACGCTTGTTATCACAAACGCCTTTTCAATCTCTTTTACCCATGTTCGGGCTTCTAATGGGTCCGCTCGTTCCTCGAAACTCGGGAGGACCCACACTCTTAAATTCCTTAAAGGTAGTTGTTCTTACTACCCCAGAGCTACAGTGAATCCTCCCCCCCAACTAGGTTAAATGCAGCCGTTAATAAATTAACAAACTCTTGCATAGGGTTATTAGGACCCCCTATTCTTTCTCATTATGAGACTCGGCCTCTTGTTACGTTGTCTCCTTCTTGGCGGCATAATTCTGATTAAATAAATAAAGTTTTGTTATTATCTATTTAACTACTCGGTTATCATTTTCAATCAACAACAACCATTCATACCACAACAAGCACATTAAATAAAAACTTCATTATATAAATATGCTTTCATAGTCAAAACTATTTACATCATGTTCCCTTAGCCAAAAGCTATTACATACTATCCCGCGATTGCCTTCTACAAAAATTGGGATTTACAAAAAGACTACCCTTAATTATACAAAAGAGGGCTTTACGTCACTACCATATACACAAAAGATCTAACGATCTACTAACACTGTCGAACGACATTCTCATATTTCTGATTTGCCAAAATCGACACTATATCTCGACTTATGGTATGCCGAGTCTACCCGGACTCAATGGAATAACAAGCAATTTTCAGCTTGAAATCCTCATGAGCGCACTCGTGGATGTATGACATCCTAGCTATCTTCTGGTCTTTTTCAACCAGTTTCTTTTGAAGTTCTAGAACCTCATCCTTATAGTCACGTGCTTTATCTGTCATAAGCATTTTCTCATCGTGCTCTGACTCAAAGTCTGCCTCTGCAAATTCCTTCGCCTCATATAGGGTGGTTATCTCCTCATTCTGAGTTTCTATCATAGTGTGCAGATGCACATTCCTATCCAACACAGACAGATACAATGATCTCATTGCATCCGGAGGTGTTGGCTCCTGAGTAGGTATCACCGTATTAACCGATGTCACCTCCATTTCCTCCTCCACGTCCATCATCTCATTAAGGTATGATGCTAAACCCATCGTCTCCTCGGAGTATTGCTCCTCAAAGATATATTCCTCAATGTTGAGTCTTCTAGTACAACTAAAGGTACCTCCGCCACTGGCATTGGTACAATTTTAACATGGTTCACTGACTCTTCACTCACAACGTGAATGTCTCTATACATCATGCTATCGATCTACATCTACAATAGCACATAACAAGTTGATTAGTACATAATACACAATACTATAAGCACAAATCACATTTAGTTTATTTAAGATTAATTTTCATCTTTTAATTTTTTTGATACTGAGTTAACTCAAAACCTTATTAATTCATTCAACGTGAATTCCTTTCATCGGACTTTACCTTCCTTACGAGGTTATTAGCCTAAGGTTCTTCCTCCCTTAAGTTTTATAACCTAAGGCTTTGATACCAACCTATGACGCCCCCAAATTCAGGTATCTTCCAACCCGACATATGGTGCTCCACTATAGTAACATCCATACAATCATTCCATTGAAAAACAACAAAATGAAGTTAATTACTATCTTCTTATTACAATCAAAGTATAATCCTTCCCAGGTTCATAAACCGGTTACATCGTTCGTTGTTCATAATGTATAATACATAAAACTTACTAATCTATTACACAATGGCTAAGCATCCATCTTAGCTTTGCCCTTATCTCTCTTAGCATTCTCGGATGTTCATCCTTAACTGCATTTATATAATTCACGCAAGAAGTGAGCATGATAGCTCAGCAAGTTTAATAAAGGATAACAATAATACCACATTCGTGAATTATATAACAATTCCTACATAACTGAATAATAGTTATGAAGTATCATGAAACAATAATACTTTAATAGTTCATAACATCAATTCCCAAAGTATAGAATAGATTAGGAATTCTGAACCAGTCGATAGATCATGAACAGTAACTTTCAGTTTTCATACTTGAAAAGGATTTCACAGCACTAAGGATGTTATGTCCGCATTACTTACGAGCACTTCTAGGTAATCATCCTATTGTACACTATGTTGATCAACACTCATTCATTAAACGTATTTACGTTTAATATTTTTTGGCAAACTCGCGTGCCCATCGAATAATCGATAAAAAATACTTTTGTTTGTTCATAGACAAACCTTACCTTCACGTCCGTACCAATTACTTGGCATAGGATAGCGTTAATATTTCTATAGAGAAAGATATGAACCATAATCAATCTATATCTTACGAATAGTCTAGCCGAGTTAAAATGCATCGACCCTTTCTTTAAAACCAATCGCAATTCAATTCAGTTCAATCGAATCACATAAAACTTGGCTAACTTGGAAGTTAGACAAGCGTTAAGAAAACTTGACTTTCAAATAGCCTTTCAAATAACTTAATCGATCGACCACAGCCTTTACAGAATCTACATGATATATTCACATAGCACACTGTAATTAGCTAACAAACAAATGGTCACATTGTTTTACCAACTTCTTTCTCTTCTATGTCTTAGTTAACTTAATATTAATAATAAAGTCAACATGACTTATTACCCTTTGTCCCGGCTCATTATTCAACTGACGTTATAAACCGGACTCGAACATTGTTGATAAAGTACTAACTTCGTTCATCATTTATAACTTATTAACATGCATTCAATTCCTAAGTTCAATACCATATACTCTAGTATATGTAGTATAGGAGGGTTTTAATACACTTATGAAGTGTACAAACAAAACCTTATACTCTCTCTAACAATCAAAATCAATACCTAGTCATCTAAATCTTAACCACTGCATGCTGCTTAGAAGTGGCGAACTTCCGGTCTCATATTGCATAAGCAAGCGAGACACTACTCAAACAGTGGCGTTACGGCTCCATTTAGAAGTGTCCAAATACACTATATGGTCTTTGTCATGTCAAGCGACATTTAACATGACGTCTGGCGCAGCTACCAAGCTTTTATCCTCAAAGATATTAAATTTCAACAATTTTAAAAATTTTGGTGAAATTCCCGGGATCATAACTTCTTCGTTATAAGCCCGATTTGGTCCGTTCAAAAGCCTACACGTCATAAATGACATATGCTACGTGTTCATATAAGAATTCGACACTTTCCAATCCGATAACTCAAAATTCACTATCGAGTTCAATTTCTAGACGTTCGTAAAAGTTAATGAGCGTTCAATGCTCGCTTTTTCTTTTTAAGTTTAATCGAAATCGATTCTCGATTCTCAACTAATAACCCATAACTCTTAAAAACCCTATCTCCAACCCATAACTTCACGCTTAACGCCTAATGTTCTCTAACTTCAAATCTCATGGAATACTCCCATGGATTTCATATCTACATCCTAACCAAGCAAGATGCATATATTAACGTATTGATGGAGTTCAATCGTTTATAAACAATCGATCTCAACAAACAATATTTTCATGGTTTGAAACTATAACGAACCCTATGATTCTTACGATCTCATGACTTATAGAGATTGAATCTATGGTAAGTCATCTTTAATCCACTATACAAAACATATACCACCCATTTTATGATTCTCCATGATAAAAGAAAATCAAAAGAGATGGAAATGAAAGATAAGGAATATACCTTAAGAACTCTTATGAAATCTCTTGAAAACTCTAAGTCAAAGCTTCCAAAGTGTATGATTTGTGTAGTCTAGCTCTCTTTCTCTCTCAAATAATCTAAGTTGGCAATTGAAAAACTCACAAATGAACCAACCTAGCTTCTTATTTATAGGAAAATAGAATGGAGGGCAAAATAAGCATTACACACAAACCTCCTTAC
Organism: Panax quinquefolius; assembly: GCA_020205615.1. NCBI lineage: Eukaryota > Viridiplantae > Streptophyta > Magnoliopsida > Apiales > Araliaceae > Panax > Panax quinquefolius. The sequence goes on along the minus strand of CM035155.1, from coordinate 76,324,665 downwards.
TATTCACTCTTGGTCAACAAGTAAAATGCTTGGTGACCAAGCCTTATTCTTGTCTTGCACGCCAAGGTGGCCGGCCTACCCTTGCCATGGGTCCTCCCATGGGTTTTACCCATTCGGTGACCCACCGGTTTGATCCACGGTTAAGTTTTCTTGCATTGGGCTTAACCAATCTAATTTTGGGCCTTGAATTGGGCTTAACCAACTAATCCCTTGGGCTTGTTCATTCAATTGATTGGACTAAATATAATCCAACCCAAATGAATTAACATTAAGTCTTAACTTAATTCTATAATACGAATCGTATTCTAAACATACAATTCACGTATTCTCTCCGTATACTACTCGTACAATAATCGTATTGTACTTCGTATTTACTCGTCATATTATACATAGATCCTAAATAGTACCATAATTGTATAACACTCGCTTTAACTATATCGCAATTATTCTACGCATTTCATTTCCTTCCCGAAAATCAATATATTCAACCCTTAGGTTTTAAGTCCGCAGGCAAAAACTCTATTTGCCATAAATGAAATATTATCAGATATTTCATCTTATCTCGACATTCTATCATTACGCGTTTCTCGGAATTTCAAAATAATTCCTCGGACAAAAACTGATGAATAGTGTTTTTACAGAAATTTCTCGGAAAATATTTATTTTCATCTTGGAAATTCTAAACAATTAATTCTAGCACGTAGCCAGATTACTAACCATATAAACACATTCTAGGTCATAGAACGACCTTCACATAGCTTACTCACATAATAAATCAATTAAATTCATTTAATTCACCTAATCAAATAAAAATTTAATTGTCAAAAAAATCTGATTTTCTCGGGCGTTACAAACAAATTGGTCTTTCAATTAGTATATGTAAACTAATATGCGTCTACACTTTTAAAGAATCAAGTCATCACACAGCATGTTTCTCTGCACATTATATGGCACATTGGTCACATATTACAAGATAAAATAACCATATAAGCATGCCTTGAAACTTCAAACCAAAACAGAATCTTGTTAAGATCATAGGGCCAGTAGCAAGCGCTTAGTCTAAAACTTAGGGAGGCAGTCTTGGTCTTGCCATCCCTTGGCGCACTAAGGTTGAGCTTCTGCTATCCCGACTTCAGTCCAACTCTACCACACTAATTACACATATATTTTAACATACGTACACAATCACAAGTTTACTTACAATTTATATGTCATTAAAACATAAAAAGGTCATGTAATCATTTGGGCCTTACAACTTGATCATTCAATACTCAATAGTCATGCTTGTATATAGACAACACAAGTATACTTTACTCATATAGTTCATATTTTAGAAATTTCCTTTTTATGACTATGTGTGAATAACTGAAAACTATACATTAACAAAACGATTTTCATGTCAATGTATCTATAGGCATAATGAGTCCTAATATACATGCTTGCATGGTCATAACGTACTTTACTCATTTCTTGATGACATTAGCTTCCTCATTCTAATTTTATTTGAATTTAACACTAAGCCAACTTAGTACACACAAGGCATCTTAACATATAACTCTCATTCATTTACAACATATAATAAAGTCATATATACATGTTCAAATAGTCAGAACTTACTAGATAAAAGTCTTTGTTAAGTTCTCTTTGAAAAGCTTTAAGTTTCTTATCTTTGAAATAGTCTTAACTTTCAATCATATATTCTAGTGTGTTCAATCACTTTAGTCTTGCATTTCATGTCAATATAAACCATATTATCTTACTCATAAAGTCAGAATGCTCACATGATGTGGTCGTGACAAAGTTCATTTTTGAAACTATAATCTTTATTTCAAACCATAAGTGTTGTGTCCCTCATGTGTACTAACATTATCATACTTGTTCATACTACATGCATGTGCTTACATGTGCGTGCTAAAATAGTTTATAAGCTTGCTCTAATAATGTACCAACAAGTTAGCACATCAAAGAATATAATGTAAAACACACGGACACAGTGTGCAGTGCAAGCCTTGCAGTCTTTGTACCCTAAATACAATTAGGGTGCAAATGCGCCATACCGTAAAATGAATCCCGATTTTTAGGTTACGGTAGTGCGATTCTTGTTGCACCCTAGTATAAATAGGTGCAATTGCGCCATTTTTGTATCGTAGACAAGAACTTGCTTCTGCTTACAGGTTCGGCACCCACACCATACAAATTCCTTAAAATTTTGTTTCTAACATAACCCAACACATTTATAAGTATGTATAACACTAAGAAACATAACCCAAATCAACTATCAACCAATACATGCTTAATTCAAAGAATCAACCTATTAAACAATTTATCAAAAATGAAGAAAGGGGAAGGAAGTTATACCTTTGTGACTCAATTCAGCTACAATCTATCAATCTACTTACTCTTAGCAAACTAATTCTCAGCTAAAGGAAGGTGAGGGTCTTATTTATAGAAGATTTTTCACCTTGATAATGTGATTACCTCCCAAACCAAACCAAAGGATTTCAAGAATGCATAAGGGTTAAGAGAGAATTGGTGATTCACTCATGAATCCCACTCCCCATCCACTTATTTCTCTAGATTGATGAATTTGAGATGAAGAATAGAGTAGGATAGCTAGCTTGTTCACGCGGGAAGAAAGAAATGGGACTCTAATTATGGGATAAAGAAATCCCAACGCATTTGCAAACAATGAAATACCAAAACAACATTTGGTTTATACTATACACATAATATATACTTTGGTTATAAAATATGTATACATAATTCATTTCATATAACATAGGTTATAATGATTTAAAAGGCATACAATGTATTTCCTAATTACAAGGTATCAAGTAGTGCACATACATATAATTCATGTACATTTTCTATTACCACAAATATAATTGTGTATTGCTTGCACAATTAATCAAGTAAATAAAATCATTTTATAAATTATTAATCTCTTACTCATTAATTATTATTTATTCATAATAATTATTCATTAACACGTTATCAATTAATTACTCAAAATTATAATTAATCAATATGTTCAACTCTTGGTACTATATTCAAATTAACTCAATATTTAATTATTAATAATCCTATCAATTCTTTGATATCAAAGTCTTAGGGTTAGTCCACTAATTTAAACAACTATTAGTGACTCCCTTTAATCAATTCATAACCACATAAGGTTTAAATAGACTCACAAAACTAACTCATTAAAAATTAAATCATATATTTAATTAATAAGGAGTTTAAAATTCACGGTCATTATATGAGGAATGAGATCACCATATTTGAACAGTAGCATGGAGAGTCTTTATATGAGGTATGCGAACGGTACAAGGAACTACTCAGGAAGTGTCCTCATCACGGACTACCAAAATGGTTGCAGATGAATATGTTTTTCAACGGGTTGAGTAGGAATCTCAGAACAAGAATAGATGTAACCTCGGGTGGAGCATTTATGGCCTAAAGCTATAAGGAAGCATATGAGTTGATCAAAACTATGGCAGCTAATAACTACCAGTGGTTTATCGCAAGATTGACACAACCCAAGGTAGCTGGGGTATTAGAGGTAGATGGAGTAACAACGTTGGCGGCACAGATTTCAGCCTTATCAAAGAAAATGGATGCTTTGACTAGTGAATAACCACAGCAGGTGGCGTATGTTTGCGAGTTATGTGCAGGAGAACACCCTATAGAGCAGTGCACCATCAACCTAGCATCGATTCAGTTTGTGCGCAGCTACAATAGAATTTTGTAGAACATGTATCAAAATGCCTAAAACCTGGGGAATAGGAATCATCCTAACTTTTCATGGAGCAACAATCAAAATCAGCAGGCTCCACGACTTTCTTACCCCCCGGGGTTCCAAAATTAGCAGCAACAAGTAGCTCCGCGTCAAGAAAAGAAAATAGACTTAGAAGAGCTCTTGTTGAAATATATATCGAGAAATGAAGCGACAATGAAATCACAAGCAGTGGCCATCAAAAAATTGGAAATTCAGATGGGACAGTTGCCCTTAGCATTGAATAATAGACTGCAAGGAACTCTGCCAAGTGATATAGAAAAGAATTCGAAGGGAAATCAAGAACAGTGGCAAGCAATCACTTTGAGGAGCAAAAAACATTTAGATGGGAAAATTTCAAAAAATTTAGTTAAAAAGGATGCCAAATTTGATGAGAACAAATTGGTTAAAGGGAAACAGGGTGAGGAGAAGCAAGAGGAACAGGATAAGTCAGACGTCAAGCTAGTTGTGTATCCTCCATCACCGTTTCAGCAGAGGGTCCAAAAACAGAAATTAGATAAGCAATTCGCCAAATTTTTGGAAGTTTTCAAGAAACTTCAAATAAATATTCCGTTTGCAGAAGCCCTAGAGCAAATGCCAAGTTACGCCAAATTTATGAAAGATATTTTGTCTAGGAAGAAAAAGTTAGAAGATTATGAAACTATGGCGTTGACGGAGGAATGCAGCATATATTTTACAGTGAAAGTTACCTCCAAAGTTGAAGGATCCGGGGAGTTTTATTATACCTTGCACGATCGGTAGCATGGCCTTCGAGAAGTGTTCGTGTGATTTGGGGACAAGTGTAAACCTCATGCCATTATCCGTTTATACTGAATTAGGTTTACCAGTGCCAAGGCCCACGAACATATTGTTGTAGTTAGAAGATAGATAGGTAACTTATCCGAGAGGCATTGTGGAGGATATTTTGGTCAAGGTGGACAAATTCATATTTCCAGTAGATTTTATAATTTTGGATTCTGAGGAAGATAAGAACATCCCAATCATCTTAGGGAGACCATTTTTAGCTACGGGTAGGACTCTCATCGATGTGCAAAAAGGTGAACTAACTATGAGGGTTCAAGATCAGGAAGTCACATTCAATGTTTTCAAAGCCATGAAGTTCCCTACGGATGAAGAGGAGTGTTTCCGGGTGGATGTCATCGACTGGATAGTGAATGATGATATGGTCAAAAGTTTGGTCAATAATCCATTAGAAGCTACACTATTGGGGGATGAAGATTTAGATAATCCAGAGTTTGTGGATTATTTACACATGTTGGATGCTTTGCCTAGAGTAAGTAGATTCAAAGTTCCATTCGAGCCATTACACACGGAGGAAAAAGCTTCAGCTCAGATGAAACCTTCACTTGAGAAGCCACACACTCTTAAGCTCAAACCACATCCTAAATGTAATAACCCAATATTTTCAATAAAATTATATAAGAAATTTTGCATATAAATTTTTTTATATATATAAAAGTGGGAATATGTGCAAAGTAAAGTATATGTATATATGTGATAAATAAAATTTATTTATTACATGAATAATTGTAAATAATTTCTTTTTAAGAATTATTGATCATTATAGATTATATTCTTATAATAAATTAATTTTGTAATAAAAGTATTTATTATTTATTTTCCACGAAAATATGATTATTGTATATATGATATGATTATTAGGATTATTATGATAAGTATTTTATTATATTAGATAGGTTAATTATTTTAACTTAATTAATAATGGTATATATGAAGGTTATGTGGGATATGGATTCAAAACCCTAATTACGGATTTTGAATAAGGAATGAGAATAATAATATAATATTATTTATATTTCAATCTTTATAAACATGTATGATATGTGTGTAATGTTAATTTGTGGAATAGTTATAGTAAAACAATACAAAACTCTTGCATTACTGATAAACTCTAGTATAGAAGTCAATTACGACTGTAAGATTTGTTAAGTTGTTGTGTTATGTAATTAATGACAATTATTATAGATTTAATGTTAAATAGGTAAACCCTAATTACTATTTAGAAACCCTAATTACTAAATTAGAACCCTAATTGTTAAATTATAAACCCTAATTATTAATTTAGCAATCTTAATGGTAATTAGTAAATTATAAAGCCTAATTTACAAGTCCTAAGTGATTAGGAAACCTAATTTAATTAGGAAACCCTGATTCACATTTTTAGGAACTAAAATTTCCATTTTAGCCCTAATTACAAAATTCTAGAAAATAAACTTATGAAGCCTTAGGGTTAAACCCTAAGGGTTAAACCCTAAGGGTTAGAGTGAGATGCCAAGTTTGCCACTAAAAGTAATAGCCAAATGACATAATTGCCCTTCTTGCATTATTTAATAGATAACTTTTATAGGTTGTCATAACTTTAGTTGTTGAACAACCCTAGCTTAGCCATGTGCCTATAAACCACAAATATCAGCCACATTCACCAACCATATACATTGTATTTAAGTATTATATATAGATCAAGAGAGAGACAAGTTCATTTATTAGTCCCATTTGTGCTCATACACCCAACAAAAGCCTCTCTCTCTCTCTCTCTCTCTCTCTCTCTCTCTCTCTCTACCCACGAAAATATTAAGTATATCAGTCCCCAATCAAGTTCCTAGGACACTACAATCAGATCAGGAAGCCCAGATTCAAGAAAGATCAAAGTGAGGTATAAAACCCTAAAACAAATTTGATCTTTAAAGTCATGATAGATATTAAGTTTTTATGTTTAAACATATTGTACGTAGTGTAAATAGATGATATGGTTGCAGCTTGATGATCCATAAAAATTATCTTTTAATAATTTGGCATATTTTTCACAAATATTAGTATTTATTTAAATATTATTGATATTTAATTTATTTAATAAATGCTTTAAATAAATTAATTAAAAATCATTTTATTATATTAAAATCATTTTAAATGATAATAAGGTATTTAAAAATATTTGAAGTTATAAAACATAACTTTTAATATTTTAAGGCAAATTTCATTAATTATTTATTAGTAATGATATTAGATTTATTTAATAATTATATGCAATAAATTAGATAAAAATGATTTTAATAATATAAAAATTATTTTAAATGAAAATAAATAGTTTAAAAATATTTTAAGTTATAAAATATAACTTTTATTATTTTAAGGTAAATTTTATTAATAATTTAATATTAATGATATTAGATTTATTTAGTAATTATATTAAAGAAATAGTTTAAAAATAGTTTTATGGATTTAAAAATCATTTAAAAAGGATATAAATGGTTTAAAATTATTTTAAGTTATTATAAATGACTTCTAATATTTTAGTGAATAATACCTTAATATTTAAATAATAATTGTAATTATTTAAAAATGATTTTAAATATTTTAAAAATCATTTAAGGGTAATATTAATACTTTAAAAATATTTTGAGTTATTATAAATAACTTTAATATTTTAGCAATGGTTTCATTAATATTTGGAATTTATTTAAATACTAATGATAATAGAATTATTTAATATTTGAATCATTTAATAATGATTCCAGTATTTAAAAAATCATGATAAATTATAATAATTATTTAAAGATTATTATAAGTCATGGAAAAATAATATCATTGATATTTAAATTATCCAGAATAATATTTAAGATATAGATTAGAGTTTTATTAACAATAAACTCGATAATTACCCGATAAAGTCGTCAGTACACCAAAATGTTACCGAAATTGATTCGAACCTATATTGGTTGACCTGATAAATGTCTGTTTGTGTCCTAATGACTGATAAACGTATGTGACAATGTGATTAGGTTATGTGTTGACTGTAAATAATAGTACTATATGTTATGATATGTTATTCTAATCGATAAAATAATCTTATGAATGATATGTCGTTGAATTAAAGATAGAACTAAGTTATGTAAGCAGTAGACCAGGCAAGTATCCTAAACCATTGCATTACTTTATTCAACGGATATCGTAAGCAAGTATCCTAACCTTTGTATTTACTTTATGCAATGGACATGAGTAAGAAAGTTTCAGAATTATATTATCATTGTTCCAGATTATTAACTCTATTGTTATTGACTATGTATCCAAATATTCGTATTCATACAAGTTCTCAAACTTTATTCGTTCATTGTTTATCAGTACAGTATTACTGTAAGATTCAGATATATATATTTTGTTCGTTAATTTCTAAGTATGGTTATACAAGTGTCCTCACTTGGATAATTATTGTACATGTTGATACATTCTTGTTGATTTCCAGTATGTATACCTTAATCAAAAGTCGTCCAAGCTATTTGACTCGGCTAGACACAAATTTAAGAATATCGTTGAACATGATAGAACCCTATTGATATCCAACCAAATTGTTTTGGTTCGGATTCAGGCTAAGTATGAACATCCCGAATCTGGGAAACTTTTGTGCACCCAAAGCGGATAAGATGAAAGAGAATATCGTTCTGGTATGTAGTATTGATACATACAGGGCATAATGGGTTGATCACTCCCTGTGCCTGTAAGTTGTGAAGATTTACAGATGAAGTTTTGTTTAACCTTTTTGAAAATTGAAAATAATGTTCATAGTCTGTCGACTGCTTTCTATTTTTAGTCAGTACGTAGTTTCAAAAATTTGAGATAGAATTGATATGTTAATTAGAATTATTTCAGCTTACTTCACAATTGTTGATTCGTTGTAGAAGTGCCCTTCACAGAAAACATTTAATTCTTTCAACTAACTTTTTTTGACTGTTATTACTTGCTGGGCAATCAAATGTTCATTCTTGTTTAATTTAAATGTTTCCAGTTAAGTATGGTCAACCTGAAGGCTCTGCCAGGAACAAAGGGAAAGGAAAGCTGACAGAATAAGTTTGTGTTATCTTATTTAATAGCTAGACTTAATTAAAAGGATGATATTTATTATCTATCATGTAATGAATGTATTAAAGGTCGCGTACCTGGGATTTAGACAACTTTGATATGTAAATTAAGTTTGATATTTATGACATTATCATTATTATTATTTCGCTCAAAGAAATGGTTTCGTGAAGCACTGAATTCGGGTTTTAAGCACCTAAATTTGGGGGCGTCACACTAAACACCTCGGGTATGCTTATTTGGGTGATTTAAATACTTTACCTATTATTATTGCATCTGCACTTAACGAATTGCAGGAAAGTTAGTTGCTGAGGATCTTAAGAGAATACAAGTCTTTAATAGACTGGACCATTGCCGATATAAAGGGGATCAACCCCTCCTTTTGCATGCACAAGATTCTAAAGGAAGAGGATGTGAAGCCAATAGTGGAGCAGAAGAGAAGATTAAATCCAATCATGAAAGAAATGGTGTGAAGAAAGAAATACTAAAGTTGTTTGATGCGAGAATTATTTACCCAATTTCAGACAGTGAATGGGTCAGCCCAGTACAGTGTGTGCCAAAAAAGGGTGGAATGACGGTGGTTCAGGATGAAGATAATGAGTTAATTTCAACAAGGACAGTGGTCGGATGGAGGGTGTGCATGGACTACAGAAAGCTAAATAAGGTAACCCAAAAGGATCATTTTTCACTACCCTTTATTGATCAGATGTTGGACCAACTGGTTGGACATGAGTACTACTGCTTAATAGATGGATACTCGGGCTATAACCAAATTGTCATAGCTCCCGAGGATCAAGAGAAGACCACTTTTACATGCCCATATGGCACCTTCATTTTGAAGGATGTCATTTGGGCTATGTAATGCACCAGCTACATTCCAAAGATACATGATGGCAATCTTCTCAGACATGGTGGAAAAAGAGGTAGAAGTTTTCATGGATGACTTTTCAGTCTATGGAAATACTTTTGATAAGTGTCTAGAAAATTTGGTCATGGTGTTAAAGCGGTGTGTGGAAACGAATTTGGTACTCAACTGGGAGAAATGTCACTTTATGGTTGGAGAAGGGATAATTCTTGGACATAAAGTTTCTGCTAAAGGTTTAGAGGTTGACAAGGAAAAGTTGGACACGATCGAGAATCTTCCACAGCCGAATTTAGTAAAGGGAATCTGCAGTTTTCTTAGACATGCCAGGTTCTACAGAAGATTTATAAAGGATTTCTCTAAGATTGCTAAGACATTGTGTAGTCTTTTAGAGAAGGACACAGTGTTCATATTTGATGACGAGTGTAAAGCAGCATTTAAGTAGTTGAAATGAAGTTGACCACAGCCCTAGTGATCTTCACACCGGACTGGACTATGTCATTCAAATTAATGTGCGATGCTACCGACTATACAGTACGAGCTATTTTGGGTCAACGTCGAGAGAAAATATTCCACGCCATATACTATGCAAGTAAAAATCTTATGGATGCCCAATTGAACTACACAACTATAGAAAAGGAGTTACTTACGGTAGTATATGCCTTTGACAAATTTCAGGCATATCTAATTTGAACAAAAGTGGTGGTTTACACGGATCACTCGTCAATTTGCTATTTGATTTTGAAGAAGGATGTTAAACCTAGACTTATTAGATGGATCCTTCTACTTCAGGAATTTGACTTGGAAATAAAGGATAGGAAGGGGACAAAAAATCAAGTAGCAGATCATCTATCAAGGCAAGAAAATCTGGAAAAGGACGAAGTGGATAAGTGTGTAATCAATGAGTCATTCCCGGAAGAATAACTATTTAGAGTTAATTCAGAATTTCCATGGTATGCGGATTTTGCTAACTATTTCGTGAGCAACATCCTTCCCCCTGATTGAACACGTCAGCTGAAAAAGAAATTCTTACATGACATCAAGTGGTACATGTGGGATGAGCCAAACTTATTCAGATAGTGCGCCGACAAGATGATTCAAAGGTGTGTGCCATATAGTGAAGTGAAGAATATCCTACAGGAGTGTCATGCATCTGCATATGGGGGACATTATGGTAGTGAGCGGACAGCGGCCAAGGTTCTTTAGTCAGGATTCTATTGGCCTACAGTGTTTAAGGATGCTCACCAGTTTGTGAAGACTTGCGATAAATGTCAAAGAGTGGGTAACATATCGAAGCAGAATGAGATGCCACTACAAACTTTCATGGAAGTGGAACTTTTTGACGTATAGGGAATGGATTTTATGGGGCCGTTTCCTCCATCTTTCAATAATCAATACATCTTGGTTGTGGTCAATTATGTGTCAAAATGGGTTGAAGCTGTTGCACTCCCCACAAACGAAGCCAATGTGGTTCTCAAGTTCTTGCATAAGAATATTTTTACAAGATTTGGCACGCCAAGAGCTATTATAAGTGATGAGGGTAGTCACTTCTGTAACATATTATTTATGCTCTTTTGGTAAAATATGGGGTTAATCATCGAGTAGCTAAGGCATATCACCCCAAAAGAAGTGGTCAAGTTGAGGTTTTGAACAGAGAGGTGAAGAAGATTTTAGAGAAAGTAATGAACCCAAGCAGGAAAGATTGGTCTCAAAAATTGGATGACACACTATGGGCATATAAAACAGCATATAAGACACTAATTGGAATGTCTCCATATCAATTGGTCTATAGAAAAGCGTGTCACCTCCCGGTGGAATTACAGCATAAAGCTTATTGTGTCATTCAGAAACTTAATTTTGACAAAGCAGCCTGCAGGAGAGAAAAGACTGCTCCAATTGAACGAACTAGATTAATTTTGACTACAAGCATACGAGAATTCAAAATTATACAAGGAAAAGGTTAAAAAGTGGCACGACCAAAAGATCATACAAAGACAGTTTTAACCGGGGCAATCAGTATTACTGTTCAATTCACAACTGAGGTTATTCCCAGGAAAGCTTAAATCGAGATGGTCGGGGCCATTTACAATCAAAAGAGTTTTCCCACATGGCGCCGTTGAGTTATATAGTAGGAATCCATTGGAGATGTTTAAAGTCAACAGTCATTGACTGAAGCATTACTGGGGTGGCGACATCGACAATGAAGGCGCCTCAATCACACTTACCAACGCGCCATAAACAGGGAGTAGTCAGGCTGAAAGACTTAAAATCAAGCGCTAATTGGGAGGCAACCCAAATTTATCTTATTTTTAGTACATGTTTTTAATTCGTAGTTCAGAGTATAAGTTTAATGTGAATTTAAGTTAAAGATAGTTTATTTTGATTTATTAGGTAGTTAGTCGAGTCAATTTTTTTTAGTATATTCAACTTTTAATGTTCAATGCTTGTATTATTATCTTAAACTTATAATCTTTTGGTGTTTCAGGTACTTGGGAAGTGTATGGATACGTGTTAGATGCAAAGTATGGGAAAAATCAAGTTCAATTGAGAATACCCCGTAAAAAGCTAACTATTTGCATTAAAGGTGGGGTCTTGATTCAGAACAAAGACCCCCTCACGGGCGTAACATTTAACAAAGGATACCCCCTCCCTCAGGGGGTGGGCATCTCTAGAGTAACCTCACGAAGGAAATATATACGGAATTGAAGAGTTCGTGAGTTAAATCGATTCTGACATTTGAACCATTCTTCTCCACTTCCACTTACTAAAACCACAATTGAAACCCACGATTTCATCAGTTGCCACCCATTACCTCACTTAATCACCACTTACCCACTAATTTTACCCACTAAATACACACATCTATACACTATATCTCCCCCTATAAATTAAACCCCTAACTACACAAAAACTTCATCTCCATTCATATAATTTTAGTCATTTACGAATTAGGGTTCTTAGAGTGCAATTTTTGACAGCAAAAAGGGGAGGGGAGAATCAATCAATTTGTCAATACACTGAGGGTAAGTGGTTGTTCCTATAATTTCTCATCACATATCACCATACTTGAAGTGTTATTACAATTTTGGGGAGTCTTGTGGGTCGTGCACACCAGGTGTTCGACGATTTATTTGAGTGAAGTTTGGGGGAGAAATTGGCTTGAGTCATCCATTCTAGTACCATGGCACCAAAACCAGCAGCGAAGCGACAATGAGGTGAGAGCTCTGGTTCTACACCATCGACTCGGGCAAGGAGAAAGTTCATAAGTGCCGCCGCCGTCGATCGTTATGACTACCTAGTGACAAAGGCACTAACCCCAGAGCGCGGCTTGGCACCCGACAATGTGGATGGCGAGATAAAAAGACAAATTTATGAAAAAGGATGGGATAGATTCACTGACGAGCCAAAGCCTGTAGTTGTCAATGTGGTGAAGGAATTTTATGACAACGGAGAGGATAAGGCCCCATTCATAACATTTGTGAGGGGCAAGTAGGTTCCTTTCAGTGCCAATGCCATTAATGAGTACTACCAATTATGAGTTCCTAGAGAGTGCCAGTATGTGTATTTGTGTGACCATGATCCCGACTATGAGGCCATTTTAACTGAAATAACAAAGTCGAGCACCACATGGGTCAAGGGCCGAAAAGGGGGCACCATCTTCCACAGTAAGGATCTCAGTCGGTATGGAAAGATATGGTACGCATTCATGTGCGCCAAGCTATTCCCATCCACACACATGATAGAGGTGACCAAGGAGAAGATACTCCTCTTATATGCGATCGTGCAAGACTTTCTCATCGACGTGGGTGCCATCATAAGTTTCTCTATCCGAAGATGCGTACGTGGGCCATTTTTCGACGGCTTGCCACACCCATCTCTCATATATGGGTTATGCAGGCAGGTGGGAGTTAGGTGGTCCAGCGATGAGACCACCCAGATGCCACTACAGACTTTGGACACGAGGATGATTGCACGGTATTCAGTGTGGCCCGGGGTGAGTCGCACCCAAGAGGAGTCGGGTTTATATTTCTACCAGCCTCGGAGGATGAGGCTGATGCTAAGGACACCTCTGATGACGACGGGTTCTAGGTGGATGAGATTATGGGAGAGCAAGGAACTGAGGAGATGCAGCAAACCAGCAGAGATACCTTTAGCCCTTAATTTTAGAGCCTCCAGAGACAAGTGGATGGTTACAACAAAGATGCCAGAAGACAAATGAGGAGAATTGCGGCCAGACAGGACCGTATGTTTGAGGCCATAAATATGTCTTTTGCCTCATTGAACGTGACGCTCCAGAGTTTCAACCCCAATGCTTAGTTTCCATACCAGTAGCCTGCCCTAATGCCAAGGTTCCCACCTTTTGATTCGAACAATGAAGAACAACAGCCACCACCACCTCAAGCTTAGGCGATTACAAGGAAGTCCTCGTTTACTTAATGCTTTATCTTTACAATGTGGACATTGTAATTGTTAAGTTTGGGGGAGTTAGTTTAATTTTTATGTTTGCATGTTTAATTTTATTAGTTAGATTTGTATATGTTAGTTTCATGTTTAGTTTTAGGTTCATTAGATGTTTGCATTCATGTAGTGTAATTGTTGCATAATAGAGTAGTATTGTAAATAGTTTTTATTAGTTTTTAATCATGTTATGTTTACCACATATAAAAAAATAGTTAAGTATTGTGTTATCTTGCTTAAGTCCAGCGGTTAGATATAGTTCAATTTATTATGGCCAATGATGAGATTGGGATTGAGTAGACGATGATAGTACCGACTATTAGAACTTTGACGTAATTTTCTGTTATGAATTGGATCTTTTGCCTGTTTGAAACTGGTATAAGAAGGTTAGCACAATAATAACACCTATGTGGATTAATTTAGTTCAAATTGATACATAAGGGATCTCTAAGGGATAATGCTAGTTTAAATGAAAGAATGACGAGGATAGGGAGTGAAGGCGAAAAATTAGGTGAAAACCTAAGTTTGGGGGGAAAAGTGGGGTATATAAGCTTCAGTTTATCAAAAAAAATAATAATAAACACCGTGGTATGCTTGTCTAGTTTTTGGCCTTTCTTACTTGAGTAAGTAAGCCTGAGGGGATTGTCTTTACACCTAGCGCCCTAAGGTCTTAATGGTCTGGGAGTCGTTGGTCAAAAGCTCGTTAAGGTAGCATTGAAAAGCCTAAGGGAATAAGACATTGCATAGCCATGTGTATCTAAAAAAATGAATAAAATGGGAAATAAGAGCAAAAAGCCCCCGTAATTGAAAAGTAAAGCATAAAGTACCCTATTTGGACCCTTAATATTGGTAATTATTTGATATTAGTTGGATCTCACCTATTTTTGAAATTCTTGAGTTTACACTGTATGATGTCTTCTAAGAGACTTGTTATGTATTAAATTTCAATTTGCATCAGCTAGCATGGATGTTGAGCACATACACTATACTAGTAATAGCAGTTTAAAATTTGATGAATGATAGGAATTATTGATTGGTTTTGATATGAAGTATCATTATGTTTGCTTGATTTCTCTGAGGCCGGTTGAATAGATTTGATTCTATAATTACTGCTGGATTCGTAGGCATATAGAATAATTGCATTACATTGCATTGCATAGCAGTTTTTGTTTTGTTTTGTGCTCGAGGACTAGCACGGGTTTAAGTTTGGGGGAGTTTGATGAGTGGGCTTTATACCTGCAAATCGGCTTCTAATTCAAGCTTAAATTGTGTTAACTCATCATTTTTGTGATTTATTTTACTTGTTTAATGTTTTTTTATGTTTAGGTGTGGTGGCATAGCATTTGGAGCTTAAACGGTGGTTTCCTGGCTAAAGTGGGCAACAAACTGAGCAATAACTGGAATGCAGCAGATTAATCCCCTGCTGGGGCGACAATTATAAAGATAAAACCCCCACTAGGGTAGGGGTACTCGATCAATGATAGTAGCACCCCCCGTCGGGGTGGGCTCCTAATGAAGAAAAACCCCTGCTGGGGCGGGGGTACGGGAAAAAGCCAGGGTCCTGTTTCGATTATGTAGTGCAGTGGCGTGAAGGATAGTGGTTGACATGGTGTGGAACTCAATTGGGCATCAAATTATGGTCAGAATACAGGTCCTAGGCTGGTTATTAACAACAACAACAAGGGAGATAACAACTAACAATCAATTGAGAATTTGAAGACTTATTTTGGAGCAAAATCATTGGAGGAAAGATTTGAAGGCTAATTCACGATAATTGCAGATTGAAGCAGAAGAGAAGGGTGGTGTTTTATTCATTCTTTTTCTTTAATTCAATAATTGTAATTGGGTTGATGTTTACTGATGAGTGAGTTTTATACACATGAATTGGATACATTCGGGCTTAATTTATTGTTGTTCTCAAGTCTTTTAGATTATTTTTTAAGTGTTTATGTCTATTCAAGCATGTTTTATGTTGTTTTGTAGGAATTGGGACAAAAGTTACATGGATCGACGTTCGGGGTGGCTAGATTCACGTTTTCGGCTTGCCATTTCCACAACAGTCACTTCAGAGCCAATTTGAGTATTTCTACAGACCTTATTTCGAAATTCTTAAAGAACAAAAGTTGTAGATATATTTTTCCTCTTTCCGGATCATCTTGAATCATCTAAATCGGAGTTCGGACGAAGACGTTATGGCCATTTTCCCGAAGGATGTTGGAGCAGAAAATGTCAGAAAAAGTGGTAGCGTCGAGGCACTAATTTTAGGCTTATTTGTAGAGCCGGGGTGCTATAAGGAAGTGTCTGAGTGTCGTGTCCAGCACTAGGGCGCTGGGGAAGAGGTTGGGTGCGGCCTGGACGCGTTTTGGGCGAATTTTTACACCTTTTTGACTCCAAATTGGATTGGGTTTGTTCCAAAACTAAAAATTGAACTTGTAACCTATAAATACATGATGTAAGGCATAAAATAGGAGGAGATTACATAGATTAGACTAGATTAAATACTCCTTTAGATTAGAACATAACCCTAGTTCTTATTAGTTTTGGGGATTGAAGCAACTTGGAGACCATTAAAGATTCAAAGCAGGAGCGAAAGAGGAGTCTCAAGGCTACTGACAATAGATTATATTCTCTTCTCTTCTCTTACTTTTATCTTTTAATGTCTATTCAATTGTGGATTCTTGATTTTAATTCATTAATTATGAACTAACTCTTTCATTAAGATTTCAATTGAACTTTTTATGATTATGAATTGATTATTTGATTTATTCTAATTATTTATGTTGAAGTGAATTGTTCATCTTGCTTTGTGCTTATTGATTAATTATCTGATCAGTAATTACCTTGTTACTCTAGAAGGAATTGAGAAAGGAATTCTAGGGTTAGAACTGGGCATAGTGACATTTGACTTAGTTATTTGCACAGTGAATAATTAGGTTTGTGAAAAAAATGAGAATATCTATTTGCCGCATGTAACACATAAGGAATTGGAATTGTAGCGAGTTTAATTCAATTGTTTTGCATAGAGATATAGCAAAATTAATCTGGGTTAAATAGGAGGCAATTGATCACTCGAGAGAGAGCTTTTGGCATTTGAGAATTCATGTTAACAATTCAGTAGACATAATAATTGGAATAATTGAATAATTGATTTATAATTTATAATTGGGGATATTGGAGTCTTAATCCTTATTTATCTGGATTCATTCAAATTTTAGTTGTTTATTTGCTTTCTTTTAGAATAATCTCTTTTAATTGTTTTAATTTAGTTTTCTTAATTAGAAAAATCACAATTATTGGTTGTTTAAATAAAATTGATTTGGTTAAGAGTTAGTACTTGGTAATTTTTATTAAATAATTCTTCGTGGGAACGATACTCTACTTTAACTTTATTACTTGTTGAATCGTATACTTGCACGTATTCATTGATTGCGAAATCAATCAACAAGTTTTTGGCTCCTTTGCCGGGGAATTAATTTAATAATTATTTACCAATATTAATTTCAATCAAATTAGTCTTAATTTAAACATTTTTATTTTTATTTTTAATTCTCTTCCTATATTTTCTCTTTTCAGGTACCATGGATGACTTTGCGTATCAATGGCCATACACGAACATAACTCAACCAAGGGAAACAGGGATTTATGGACTTAATACATTTTCTGCATTGTCAGCACAGATTGAGACACTATCGAGGAGTTTAGAAGCTTTTGAAGCTCAACGTCGTCAAAGTGTGGTGGTTACTTGTGATTATTGTCTTTGGAAATCATATGAGTCATCAATGCGCCATCGGTTTCGAAATGCAGATAAAGATATGGTGGTGCTTACCCCAACAATTATGTCTATCCCAACAACTATCATCAGGATTGGGGGTATCACACGGATTTTTCATGGAGTAACAATCAAGCTCAAGCGCCGAGACAACAAAATACATCCGAATTTCAAAATCGAGACACAACAACCGGATCGTAAATCAAGTTTTGAAGAAGCCGTGGAAAAACTTATTAGAGCTTCAAAAAAAGAACAAGGAAAATGAGAAAAATTTAATCAAATAGAAATTTGAATTTGCAAAGCCAAGGTGCGTCGATAAAGATTCTGGAAAATCAATTGGGGATAGATACATCGTTGAACAACCGCCCTCAATACACTTGGCTCTATGCACATGAATTCTCGAGACTGGTGGTGAGCCCAACCAAATCAGAAACCGGATGTGCCAAATGATAGAGATGTTGAAAGAGAGGAAAGATTTGGAGACCAAGAAAATGAGATCGGCGAAGATCTAACTTTGAGTACCAACGAAGATGAGCCAATTTTGATAGTGTCCCATGTACCTTCTCCACCAAAGTTCAATAATCCGGCAGCGGTTTGCAAAACCATGCCCAATTGGAAGTCATGTCGTCAGCAAAGCTCTTGGTGACGTAAGAGCTAGTACAGTTGTGGAGTCATGGTGGGATGAAAAGGAGAAGATAGAGGAAGATTCCATTATGTTTATTAAGCTTCAATGCCCTAATCTGATCATCGACATAATGGAGGAAACACCTAGTGGTTTGCCGTTCTTAATGGGGATCCTATCTACAAAGAGCATGCTAGGTGACTTCAATTCAAGGGTTTTTGCTAATGGGAACCTCCCAAAAGTAACATTGCTTCTGATGGATGGAGGGTTCCTCAATTTTCGTAGGGGAATTGGATAGAGAATTGAAGAAGTCAAGCTGAGACTATAAAACAAGCGCTTATTGGGAGGCAACCCAAATTTAATTTTTATTTTTATTTTTTATTAAGTTTTATATTATTAGTTTTGAATTTGCATTTATTTAGGATTTAATAAAATTGCTTCTATCATGGTTTTACAGGTTATTCAAGTCAAATTCAAGTGTGGTGCCCAATTTGTTCCATGTGCTTAGCCTATTCTCCAAACTTAGCGGACAAGGAGGAAGATTGCTATATTTTCGTGGAAGTCCTCTCGCTTTAATTTTTTATATTGTACCCATTGAGGACAATGTCTAGTTTAAGTTTGGGGGCATTTTAGTGTCGTCTCGCATATAGTTAGTTATCTGCATAGTAGTTTATTTTTTTTTTATATGTTAGCATTATGTTTTTTTTAGGTTGCATATAATACATGGTATTTTTTTTTTTTTTTGCATCTTCATATATGTGTTCATGTAGTATAATTGCATTTTTTTATTTTTGCATGAATCATGTGATAGGTTGGTGTGGTCTTAGCTCTACTTATGATAAGATTGGCTTTGCATGTTAACTTGAACAGTGTTGATAATTGATGATGAGTTCTAATTTTAATCATGATGATAATCTGAGCCTATCTGAAACTTATGTAACCGATTAGCACTTAAAGTTTAACTGTTTTAATCAACTTGGTTCAAGGGTTTCATAATTTGTTTCTGAGGGAAAATCTTTGTTAAAATTTAAGGAAATTAGTGAACTGGCGGTAAAGATTGGAATGACGTAAAAGCTTGAGTTTGGGGGAATCTATGGGATATATATACTTAAAAAAAATTGATGAAGAGAAAAAAAATAGAGAATCTAGAAAAAAAAAAAAAAATAGAAAAGAGATGATGAAAAAAAAAAAGAGAAAAACCGTGGTTAGTTTTGTTTTTCGGCCTTTGTTACTTGAGCAAGCAAATACGCTTTAAAGGTGTGTCTGAACACCTAAGCCTCTAAGGTCTTATATGGTCCGGGAGTCGTTTGTTGAAAGCTCGCTAAGGGGTGGCACTGTTAGCCTAATGGAATGAGACATTGCACAACCATGAAAAAAAAAAACACAGAAAGAGCAAAATGCCCTCGTGGTTGAATAAAAGTATAAATAAATCCAATGTTTACCCTTAGATTTGGTAATTGCTTAGTTTTAACCGGAGTTGTCATGTTCACAAAAGTAATTGAATTGGAACTGAAATTTTCCTTATAAGAATTTTGTTATGTGATTATCTTGAACTGTGGTTGGTTAGAATGGTTAACAAGCACACACACACAACATGGGTGATGATAGGTTTGGGTTGACTAATTGGTTAGAGTTATGGATTTTGAATTGATTGGATATATTGTTTGAGTACCAATGGTATCTTTGAGGCTTGTTGCTATATATCATACTGATTTATTACTCGGTTCGTAGGTATATTAGGAAGTAGATTATGCATATGCATTCATTTAGTTGAGTTATTTTATTTATTTTTAGTTCTTTTGTGTTTTTGCTTGAGGACAAGCAAAGGTTTAAGTTTGGGGGTATTTGATGAGTGAGTTTTATACACATGAATTGGATATATTCGGGCTTAATTTATTGTTGTTCTCAAGTCTTTTAGATTAGTTTTTAAGTGTTTATGTCTATTCAAGCATGTTTTATGTAGTTTTGTAGGAATTGGGACAAAAGTTACATGGATCGACGTCGCTCGGGTGGCTAGATTCGCGTTTTTCGACACCATTTACACATGATCACTTCAAAACCAATTTGAGTATTGCTACAGACCTTATTTCGAAATTCTTAAAGAACGAAAGTTGTAGATCTACTTTTCCTTTTTCCGGATCATCTTGAATCATCTAAATAAGAGTTCGGACGAAGACATTATGGCCATTTTCCCAAAGGACGTCGGAGCAGAAAATGTCAGAAAAAGTGGTAGCGCCGGGGCGCTAATTTTAGGCTTATTTGCAGCGCCGGGGCGTTATAAGGCGTTGTTCTGAAGGTTGTCGTGCTCAAATTGAGGCGCCTGGGAAGAGGAGGTGCGGCTCGGACGCATTTTGGGCGAATTTTGACACTTTTTTGACTCCAAATTGGATTGGGTTTGTTCCAAAACTAAAAATTGAACTTGTAACCTATAAATACATGATGTAAGGCATAAAATAGGAGGAGATTACATAGATTAGACTAGATTAAACACTCCTTTAGATTAGAACATAACCCTAGTTCTTATTAGTTTTGGGGATTGAAGCAAGTTTGAGACCATTAAAGATTCAAAGCAGGAGCGAAAGAGGAGTCTCAAGGCTACTGACAATAGATTATATTCTCTTCTCTTCTCTTACTTTTATCTTTTAATGTCTATTCAATTGTGGATTCTTGATTTTAATTCATTAATTATGAACTAACTCTTTCATTAAGATTTCAATTGAACTTTTTATGATTATGAATTGATTATTTGATTTATTCTAATTATTTATGTTGAAGTGAATTGTTCATCTTGCTTTGTGTTTATTGATTAATTATCTGATCAGTAATTACCTTGTTACTCTAGAAGGAATTAAGAAAGGAATTCTAGGGTTAGAACTGGGCATGGTAACATGTGACTTAGTTATTTGCACAGTGAATAATTAGGTTTATGAATAGAATGAGAATATCTATTTGCCGCATGTAACACATAAGGAATTTGGATTGTAGCGAGTTTAATTCAATTGTTTTGCATAGAGATATAGCAAAATTAATCTGGGTTAAATAGAAGGCAATTGATCACTCGAGAGAGGGCTTTTGGCATTTGAGAATTCATGTTAACAATTCAGTAGACATAATAATTGGAATAGTTGAATAATTGATTTATAATTCATAATTGGGGATATTGGAGTCTTAATCCTTATTTATCTGAATTCATTCAAATTTTAGTTGTTTATTTGCTTTCTTTTAGAATAATCTCTTTTAAGTGTTTTAATTTAGTTTTCTTAATTAGAAAAATCACAATTATTGGTTGTTTAAATAAAATTGATTTGGTTAAGAGTTAGTACTTGTTAATTTTTATTAAATAATTCTTCGTGGGAACGATACTCTACTTTGACTTTATTACTTGTTGACCGTGTATACTTGCACGTATTCATTGATTGCGAAATCAATCAACATTTACTTTGATGAATTCAGATTTTTATTTCAATTGTGATGAACTAATTTACTTGTAAGGCTTATGACGGATCTTTGGGTTGAACGATGATTATGTAGCTTTGATTTTCAGTTTAATAATCTATCTTTCAGTTTATCTATATTGATTTGTGCTTGAATCTATGAATTGCTTGATCACTAATTCTATGTGGACTTGTATGGATTCGAGAAAGGATATATGAATCTAGACCTAGTCATTATAGCATGTGTTCTTGAATTCTATGTTTGAATGGAATCTTTATGAATGTTAGGGTAGAGATATGCCTAGCGTCGCATGTAATCAGATAGAGAACTTGAACTTAAACATTTCTTTGATTGTAATTCACATAGAGATATAGTGAATTAGTTAATTAAGGTGTTTAGCTTAATTCTATCTAATTTGTGGATTTAAGTTAATATGGTATTAGTGCATCGAGAAGTGGCTAGTTCTACTTGAGTGTTCTTGATTAATAAATTGGGAGAATGAAATAAACTGGAGTAAGGTGTAATAATAGGAGTGATACTTAGAGTGAAGTTGTAAGCCTAATTCTCTAATATTTGTTTGAAATTATAGTTTTTAAGTTTGTCGATTGTTTGGTATTCTTAGCATTTTTAATATTATTAGTTTTTATAGTTTTAATTCTTAAATTGGATTGTTTAATAAAATTTGGATTAATATAAGGCTGGTAATTGTGAGGGTTAATATCTTACTAAATCGCTGTGGGAATGATACTCGACTTATCATTATATTACTTGTTGACCACGTGCACTTGCGTGTGAGCGTAATTAGATTTTAACTCAACAAAGAGTTGTCAACATCAAGGCCCTAGCCTGATCTCTCTCAAATGTCATCAGATGCAGACTTTGTTCTAAATACTCTACTGAATGCGAGGTCACAGTAGCAGTTATACTGGGAGAATCAACAAGAGCTGCTATCAACCCAGCAAATAGCTCATCCTCAGTGGGAGAATCAGTGTCCTCTATGGGCTCCCTATTGTCAAAATCAATCCCCAACGGTGGATACAGCCCCGACTGATGTAATCTCTGCCTCCATTTATGCAGAATACAGTCCAGGATGGATAACGGTAAACTCAGCCCTCTCACGCTGAGCCCAAAAGGCATACACCCTAGATCTATCCTCTGCTGATAAATGTCGAAAAGATAAATGCTAACTTAATGCCCCTTCCAAAGGATGAACATCCTAAAACTGATCAAACTGTGCCATCACAGTCAGTGGGTGATACGTGGTCATGCCCCTCAAACTAGCCAGAGGGAGATAATCCATGCCAGATGCATGAATAATGAAGCTGTAGGGAGAACTAAGCCCTGAACACAGCAAAATGTCAAATGAATCCTTGATCCCTGCCAAGAACACCGACCAGGATGCAACGTTTGTACACTTTGCTAGCTGAAAGGAGTAAGACATGGCTATCTCATGGTAAAAGAAATACCCATGGTGTCGGAAGGTGCCAATCACTCTCAGGTGTGACATGAACCACACATACAGCAAGATCAAGCTGTATGTAAATACCCCTGCAGAATAGTTGTGGCAATACGTGGCTGACCTTAATGTCTCTGCCACAATCATCGGTAAATGGTATGACCCTCCTTGAGAGCTCTCACTGCCATGACGACACTGATGTCTAGATGATCCATATACAGTGGCATGTACAGATAAGCCACTACACACATCATAAGTATATCTACTCTGGCCATACACCACTGATCCTCCGATATGGTGAAATCCCTGGAGTGTTGTGCGTAACTGTCCAATGAGCTAAATCTGTCAATTAGAAAATGCTAGGACAATACATACCCGGATGTAATCTCTTCCTGTGTTACTATACGCCTCAACCCAATGAGGGTCATAAACTGTCGGCTCATATCCCCAATAGCCATCTGAGAGCAAGGCTTATCTAGTGGCAAAGTTGTCAAACGCTCATACTCCTATAAGGTGGGAGTCAACTCCTGGGTCTCAAACCAGAATACTTGCCTCTCCATTAATTAATGCTTCAGCATACCCTCTAAAAACCCATAGGAACCTGGAACATCAGGAGGGTCATAGAGTGCTGCAATTGCTGATCTACAGTCACCCGATCTGAAGGTGACAAATTATCATACCATGATATCAAATATGAGGTTACCAATACTGGTGGGGTGTGATCAATGCGGCTAATTGTCGAGGAAGATATCTGTATGGGTTGTATCATAAGACCATTCAGGGGTCAATGTTGAACATCTCTGGACATACATGTGCATAACATAATATATGCATGATAAACAATAGATGGAAATACGATGTATGGAATGGAAAACAGCATAGATACATTCCTAAGTACATCATCATCTAATACATCATCTCTGTACAGCTAGGAAATACAGGGAAATGGGGCATAACCGACCTACAACTAATAGAGGCCTATCAAAAGATATAACGAGAATGGGGAATAGCCACCTAGTATCTAACAGAGGCCTATAGAAAGATATAGCGAGAAATACATCAGAAGAAGTCAATGTTGTTGATGTCTACATCATCTATCCTGTTCATCTAATGTAACTCCTCCTGAGTCACTAGATCTCCGCCAAGAGGGATGTCAGGCCTATACAATGGAGGATCTGCGCTGGAAAAATCATATGGGTCACCTGAAGGGCCAGCCCCTGAGCTGGAAGGATCAAAAGTATCCGCCTTGGAAGGATCTCTGCCCAAATATCGGATGAAAAAATGTGTCCAGTCCAACTGCCTGGTCAAGCTGTCAATCTATGTCAAATGAGTAGGCTCTCGGATGCAGGCCATCCAATCCGTCATCATCACGGATCCAAGAACCATATCCCAAATGAACTGAGTGGCTCGGGTCTAGACTCAGATGGTACGAGGGGACCACCAGCGGTAGAATACCTCATGAGTGAACGGACCCTCTGATAAAGTAAAATCGTCCACACCCATCAACGGGATATCACTGACAGGCGACTCCGACATAGGCCAATAACACTTGGCAAGAGGACAGATCGGCACACGAATATCTCATGTAGTGCTCCTAATAGCACGCTCTCCAAAATAGAGCTCTCATCCTCCATCTATGAAGAGAGGAATCCGATGGGTGGATATCACATACTCGACACCACTCGGGAACCCATCCTCAAAGCCAACTGTCAAATGGTCCCCAGAATAGGGAACCCAAGTGATGACATCGGCTGTCAATAACTCCAACTATAGGCGACAATGGGTGAAACCCTCAGCTACAGGAACCTTCGCCAATGTGGAGTGATGTCATCGATGTCCCCGTGGATAGGTACTTGGACCTAGCACGCTAATGGGACACAGGCACGGGAGCCTCTCATAGGCCCAAAACTGTCAACACAAGAGCAAACATCTGCGGTTAGTCAACACTCTTAACCTGTACATGGGAAATCAAAAGAGAAATACTCACTAGCAGAAATGGGTAAAATCCAAGCCAAGCCTCTGTCAAGCCCTGCGAACGCATGTGCATTCCTCTGAGGAAATAATCAAAGGTATAGGAGCCCAGTCATACTCTCCACTACGGTCCACCTCTCGTGTGGTGCTGACCAAAGCGAATGACACCGTGGAAGAGTTATCCGCTATGAAACAACCCCGAAGGATGACCAGGAACAATCGTCGAAGAATGTGATCCCTAAATCTCACATCATCGGGTATGGGCTCACTCAACACCCCAATCATAGCATCTACACTCAAAGGACCAGTACGGACTGTCCTGCCTTTGAGCACCTCAGCCGAGACTCCTAGCAAGGATCTGACGGCAGTCGAGGTAATGTTCACCGTACAAGGCACTGGCGCCCCTCCAAACTCCATACCAGTGATAAACCGTCAATCCATTGGCATCATCATCACCTCGCAGTCCAACAAATGGAGAGACTAAGTCTAGTGAAACCAACGTTCAGACAATGCCCTAAGATAACCCCAAGGACAACGGTGGGGGAGGATGGAAAAGAACGCCTCAAAGTCCCAACCATGCACAATCTCTCGATACTCTTGATGAATAGCCTAATATAGAAAGTGTATGATGATCCAGTTCCCTTGAGGCTGCATAAAGCCGGGAACCTACATCATAAAAGCAAATCAACATCAGAATCCTTGCTCCTCATCAATAGGAAAAAGGAAGATTAAATCCATCTTTTACCTCGTTTGCCTGCAAGTAGACCGAGGGGTGGCAACTCAAATCATCCAGAAGCTCTGGAATCATCACATTAATGCCTGGAAGATCCCTACAGGGAGCATGAACAGCAGGAACAGAAGCCGCAGCCATTACATCCTCCTCCTCATCTTCAACATCTGGTACCTCAACCAGGATAGGACAAATCACTGCCTCCACCAAACGACGAGGCTGTCTAACTGAATGGGGTCGAGGCAAATCAGAAACCCTTCTCTGCACACCTGAAGTGGTCCTGTGGAAACTACTTGGCTGATCCAGATCCATATATCTGGACACAAGTCTCCAAATCACCTCAGAAAGGGTGTGGTAAATTCTAACCTGAAACTTTTCAAATGCATTTTGTTAGGAATAAGCATGTGAATGATATTCTTATTTATATATGATTTGATTATGATATATATATATGAATGAATATGAAAGTATGCTTGCATTAAGAAAAGCTGAAAAGTCCTTTGATAGAGAATAGAAACATATATACAAGGACTTAGAATAAATTGATCAAATGTGTTAGGTTGATCCTACATAAGCAAAACAGCTTTGTGAAGTCCTTAAAAAGAATTAATGTACAAGGACTATAAATATAGAAAGATCAAGCTTGTTAGGTTGATTTTATGATGTAATAGATAGGCTTGTCTGATCATCAAGCACTGCACCAGAAATCGTAGTCTGCCAGAAGAGTCAAGGAAAACTCGAGAGCTGTCGAGGCAGAATCATAGTCTGCAAGACAGTAGATCTCGGAGTTCGTAGACTCCCAGGAGAGACGAGGAAGGATCGTAGTGTGTCGAGGAGAACTTCCTCAGAGCCGTAGTCTGCTAAGGAAGTCATGTTCAGAATCATAGAGATATCCTGCCTACGAGCTGACCGAGCATCTGCAGAAGCTAAGTCAAGAATCGTAAACTACACTCAGAGTTGTAGAGTCCACTGATCGTATCAGAGGCAGAGATCATAGTCAAACAAGATCAGATGAAGACAACAAGCACAACTACAAAAATCGTAGAATGTCAAGATTTGATCTCGGAGTCGTAGTGTCTGCACAGCCGAAGCTGAATCGTAGTGTGTAGAACTGAGACTTCGACAGATGTGCTCAACGTCAAGGCAGAATCATAGAGCAAAAATTATTCTTAATAATTGAGCACTCCCAGAACATCCAAAGGAATAAATCTTCTGGTTGGTACTGCAAAGATACATCCCACCTAAAGAAAACCAGAGAGCACTCAATGAATGGCATGTAAGCTAACAGAATATCTAAGCACCAACTCAATCATCATCCAGATTGAAGTTGTGAAGCCATTCGAGATGAAGTCTTCCACAAGTTGATCAGAAGAAGACTTCAAAGAATCGACTAAGAAAAGTCGACCAAGTCGCGATGGTCGCCAAGTAAATGTAAGACGACGATCTTGAAAGCAACCAGGATCATAGTGTTTGCCAAACAAAGAAGGAACTGATGGAGTGTACACAAAGATACTGGTCAGCCTCTGAAGAACAACGCTAAAGTAATTAAGCATTGGGTCAGTCCATTGATAATAAGTGAACGGGAGTTCACAAGGAGAAAGCGAGCTGGACACGCCACAAATCTGAAGTGTCTTACTATTTAAAAGGGGCCAGGACAAAGAGTCAAGCCATCAGTATCTAGAGAGCAGTCGAAGCAAACAGACGTGTTGAAGCACTGCACAAGAGAAGGAAGAGGTGTTCTATATTAAAGATCTAATCAACACTCTTCAAGTTCGTAGTGTTGTCTCTACCTATCAACTAGACCCTACGATCAAGTCCAAGAAGATATGCATCAGAATCGTAGACTTCGGTCATTTAAAGGTTGAAGCATTGGCAACGGTTCAATCTGAAGATTGATGGTCGAACAGAGCTTATTAAAGAGCATCGATACAAAAGGGCAACCTCTGATCAAGAAATCAGAAGGAGGAAATAAAGTTGACTACCTGCCCGAGACATCAAAGTAACATCTCTAACAGGGTAGGTGAAACAGTAGACTATAGTGTCATAAAGTCAGAAAAGGGGATGTCATGTCACATCTACAATCTACACCAAATAACTCGAGATCTGCGAAGCAATTCAAAAAGTTTTTAATGACTACTTTCCAACAGGAAGATTGAGAAGGAGAATAAATCAACAGAGCTTCAAAGATCAAGTGTTGTTGATAATTGCCAAGTTGCAAAATAGTTGAGTTGTTAGAATGCTATATTGATGACTCTACGAGTTTCACTAGAGCAAAACAGAACAAGTCTCAGTGACAGTGAGACTACAAAGGTGAAAGTGAAGCAGCTGTAAAGAAGGACTTAAACAGACTACAGCTTCACTCAACAAAGATGAGAATGCCACTGAAGATGGCTGCTAAGCTGAGAGCTGAGAAGGACAAGAAGATAGCATTCAGAAAAGTGGCAGAGTACAAAGAAGATCAAGAGAGCCACTCTACAGATCACCATGAACCAAAGGCTAAAAAAGAACATAAGCAGAATCATGTCCGCAAAACATTCAAGAAGGGTTCAGGGATTGCTAAGTGCCAGACGAAGTCTACAAAAAGCTTAGAGACTTAGCAAATCCAGATGGTGATGGTGCACAAGCTGACATCAAATGAAGATGAGCAGAAAAGAGAGGAGATCAGCTGCACCAGAGAAGATGTGGTCCAGACGCGAAGTAGAATGCAAAGAGGACCAAGCCAAGCTGCTAAGTACATAAGATGCTCAAGCTTAAAGACATCTTAGCAGCTCAGCACCAACACGAACAACAACAACAACAACAATAAGAAGCCAGGACCTGAGGGGACCTTGTCCGGAGGGTCTAAATGAAGTTCCAAGCCTGCTGGGCTTGAAGAGTTCCTAGGGAACTAGAGGAGTTCCAAGCCTGCTGGGCTTGAAGAGTTCTTAGTGAACTAAAGTCCCAAAGCTGTTGGCCTTGAAGGAATCTTAGTGATTCAGGGTGCTGCCCTTCCTTAGTGGAAATCCTGCTAGTTGAAAGCAGAAGAGTGGATTAGGAGCTTGAGTCTCTGAACCACTTAAAATCCTTTGTGTCTTTTACTTTATGTCATTTACATTATGTACTTAACTTCTATAACTGCTATGAGTATATTAATTGTTTACCACTTAACTAACTCTAAGAACAATGTATGTATGATTATGAATATATCAATGAAGGGGATCTTTTACTTATTCCGTTGTACTTGAAAAGATTCTTATGTTTGTCATATGCTAATTCATTAGCAATACAAAATAAAAGGGAAAAGTATTTGAAAATTAAAAGGATCTATTCAACCCCCCCTCCTTCTAGATCTATTGTGTGCCTACTAGGAACTAACAATTGGTATCAAAGCTGGTTCTCATACTATATTCAAAAGCTAATCACTTTAAGTCTTATCCGAGGCACAAAAATTGGTCTAAACTTAGTTTAGTAGTAATTCACTTATTATATGCAGATGAGCTCACACGTTGGAAATATTGTGAACAGGTAAATGTGTATATACACCTGAAGCTGCTCAGATTGGTCCATGCTCTTGATCACCATAACAACAAGACCAATCCTTGCCCACAGTCAATCTTGTAGTCTGAAGACTAGATGAGGAAACTCAAGAGGCATCAACAGCAAAGAGTCAAACATCCACCAGCCTGAAGTCTAACCAATAGTTGGATGTGAACCTTGTGGACTCAAGGATGTCAAAGAATTAAAGATGCCAAGATTCTCTTAGCTTACATCTTCAAGACCCTGACTGATTGATTAAAGGACAACTGGAGCAACAAGCTGTCAGTAGGAAATGAAAAAGTATTCACTTCAATACCCTAACCTCAGTATATCAAGATAAATGACTGTCAAGAAATTGACAATGTAAAGGTATGGTTCCTCATCAATATAAATGTGTACATCATATTGCATCACCTTATGCACTATAACTGCATTCTATCAAGACGCCATACTCTACCTAAAAAGGAGAAGAAAGAAAGTACACTGAAGTTGGAAACTCAAATTCTAACAAACTTTCTCTCCATCCAAGTTTTAGGTTGAAGATAACATCTTGAAAGAATTTTTGAAATAGGTCATAAGCTTACCAAGGTTTAATTAATTTTAAGTGGAGAAATCTTTGCTGATGGGATAGTATGTATGTACAAATCTATGTTCTAAGTTTTTGATAACATATAGAGTATGATCAGTTCTATAAGAGTATCTTGAAGATTCGTAGAAACTGATCACTTCCATTAATAAACCGGATACAAATAAGTGTTAGAGTTGACTCTCACTCTGTGAACATTTAAACTTTGTGAACATAACCAAGCAAATGATGAAACCATCAAAGAAAAAGTGTGTCTTATTAAATTGGTTAATCTTACACACACTCATCATCATGCATCCAAAAAATGTCATATCTATGTTGGATACATGCATGAATATGATTATTTATGATCAATACGATGAAACTTCAAGTATATAAGGAACAAGGATTTTTAAAACTGACCTAACAAGACCGATTTAACCATGGGTACCAAAAATAGAAATTTAACTAACCTGCATGTACATGGTCTATCTGGCCACACTAAGGAATGCTAAAGAAAAGGACTTCAGTCAAGAAAGTTTCAACCAGCAGAAGACTTAAGACTGTTCAGAAATAATTCTGATAAAACTCCTATATGTCAAAGTCTGCCCTTGACTGCTGAGCTAATCTAAATAAAGCTCACATTGCTGCTGATCCTCATATGGAAATAGGCCATTTAACCAAAGACGGAAAGGGTCTTATATGCTCAATCATGAAAAGCATGTCATAAGAAAAGAATCCTCATGGAAGCTCACCTCAGATGATCATCGAGCATCAAATATGAGGAACTCATTACGGGAGAAGAACTCTAAGTACAAGCTATCAAGGAAGACTACGTTCATAGTGCTTTCAAAGGATCATAGAATGATCAATCCTGAAGATAATCATTTCTACAATACAAGAAGATTTTATGACTTCAGCCACAATAAGATATGCATGACTTCCTTCTGCTACACATGAAGAAGAAGAACTTATGTCTCTCTGAGAAGACAGTATCAACTATAGGGGAGCAGTGATCTGCTAACAGAACAGCAGCTTTAAAACATTAGAGATATATTATGAAGCAATATACCAGTTACAGAGTCCCAAAACTTTGTGGCTGACGAACCAAATGAAGATCCATAGTCAGTAGGAACGTCTCAAAACGTGCAACTGATAACCAGTCAACCACCCAACTCAAAATCGTGGAAAGCCTACGATCAAACATCTAATCGTAGTGTAATAGCAGAAGGAAACCATGATTGAGACAAATGTCTAAAGGTGGTAGAGGATCTCCCCAGCAGAAAAGGTCAATTGAGACAGCAGTGCAAAACACTTCTAAAAAGTTTTTCATCTGGAAAGCGCCTCAGGGACAAACCTGACCCTTAGTTCACTCTAAGAGGTTGGCCCTTCCTGAGCTACCTTAACCCAGAAGGAATACTTAGTAAAGTTCATCTCAAGGACCAAGACAGTCAACGATCGTAGAGTAAAGGATGAAGAGAACTTAACAATCGTGGAGCAACTTCAGCGATCGTAAAAGCAAACTCAATGATCGCAGTCTTACCAGAGGATACACTAGCTCATAAGGAGCTTGGAAGAATTGGATACTTGCTCAACTACTCAGATCGTGTGGAGAAAAATACGAACACAATTTGGAAAGACATCATGCAAACACACCTCAGAACTTAAGTGCCCGAACTGATGAGGATTAGTGTCAAAACCATCCGCTGCAGCATCTCTCAGAAGAAGATCATTGAGTCAATAAAGGAAAACGTAGAGTCCATAGCTCCCTCACCAGGATACTCTACGAACCAAAAAGGTCAACGGTCAATCCACGTCAGTATTGCTTATTCTCTTAAAAGGAATATAAAACCAAAAATGTTATGGGGAGTTACAGCTCATTACTGGGCATCGTGCAACCAATGGCTAGTTGACACATCACAGCGTATGCAGAGTCAGAAGGGATTGGCATAAAGACAAATTCAAAATCTATAAACAGTTATCAAAAATTATCGAACCTCTCTCCCTCCTAGTTTCAAACCCTAGAATCCCTTTCTAAGCCAGAATCTGATTAACCCTCCAGAGCATTGCCCAAAATCACATTCATCGATCTCTCAAAAGACTCTCTAAATCAAATACCCATATTCTTTGAACTCTTCAAATGGCAGACTGACAAGTAATTACTGGCATTCAACTAGGAACTAAGTTATTTGAGAAATCCAAAAAGAAGTTCAGAGAAATTTTTGAACTTGTAAAGAAAGCTGGATTCTCAGAATGTCTTGAGGCAAGTACTTGAGTATATACTGAACTGGTTAAGGATTTTTACTCAAACGCATCCATAAATTTTGGAACCCTTTCTACCAAGGTCAAAGGTCAGTCTCTAAAGCTGAAATCATCTGATATCAACCAATGCTTAGGCTTTCCTGACCGAGGACTAAAAAGCCTTGATGAGATCGACACTGAACAAGCGAAGAAAATTATGGGGTACCAAAGAAACCCTAATCTGAAGGACATGAAGAAAAAGGAATTTCCAGAAGAATTCGAGTTCCTTGCTGAGATAGTGGGCAAATGTATACTATGCAAGAACACTACACATGACACTGTGTTTGATCAATAACTGAAGATTATGTCTACAATAGTTCTGAAGAAGCAAATAAACTTTGGAGCTATCTTGTTCGATCAAATCTCCAAATGGGTGGAAAAGGCTGAGACGAAGAAGTCTACAGATAAACCTCTCACAAAGGTTTTTCATGGAAGACTATTGAGCATTGTGCTAAAGAAGAAACTGGGAGGCAAGATCAAGGATGATGAAGAAGAGCCTCTGAATGTTCACAAAGTAATGTCTCCACAACTATTTATGAACTGGAAGAAAAACCCAAAGGAAAACAGGAGGTTAACAACAACTAGGAGCAGCAGAAAGAACTCTGCCAAGAAGAGGAAGGCAAAAGAGGTGGAAAGCTCTGAATCTGGCGAATCTGTACCAATAGCAACCACACCAGCAAGGAAGAAATCCAAGGGTGTGAAGAAAACTGAGTCCTTACCAAGAAGTCTCTCCACAGAAGACAAGGATGAAGATGAAAAGGTCTAAACTGCAGAGATCACAGAGAGGAGAAGTAACAAATTACTTCAAGGGCCATCCAGAAAGAGAGCCAAGGTGCTAAACAGGTCAACCCCAGTTTCCCAAGAAAGTACATCTAACAAAGAAGAGGACATAAAGTCAGAAGAAGATAAGGGAACTAATGGTCTCAAGACTAAGTCCCCAAAGAACAAATCCAGCGATGAAGGTGGAGTTGGATTCATTAAAGAAAATGTAAACCCTGCTGATGAAAAAGAATATGCAAGGCATATGGCTAACTCTCAGAACATTCACTCTAATGATGAAGAAAAGCTACAAGATAACCCAACTGCATCTCCAAATGCAAATGCTTCAACAAGCCCAGATGATGAGTCAAATGATGTTGATTCGAAAGAAGAAGGACTTGCCCCTGCCAATGTTGAACGTCAAGGAAGTTTTCCTGATGATATAAAGGCCTCAGAGTCTGAAGAGGAAGAACAGTCTAACTCTCCTATAGTTGAACCCTTAAGGAGAATAAGGAGCTATAGACTACTAGCTAAATTTTCCCCCAAGAAGAAAAGTGATCACTCTACTGCAGTCATTGAAGTAAGTGATGATGAATCTGAATCAAAGGAGAAAAGTGTTAAAGATGGGACTAGTAATGAAGAAGATGAATCCAAGGAAGATATTGGTGAAGAAGGCACTAATGATGAAAACCAGCAAGAAGAATTCTCTGATGAATCAAATGAAAGAAGTCAACATTGTCAGGAATATGCATGTGAATGATATTCCTATTTACATTTGATTTGATTATGATATATGAATGAATATGCAAGTATGCTTGCATTAAGAAAAGCTGTAAAGTCCTTTGATAGATAATAGAAACATATGTACAAGGACATCGAATGAATTGATCAAATGTGTTAGGTTGATCCTATATAAGTAAAACAGCTTTGTAAAGTCCTTAAAAAGAAATGATGTACAAGGACTATAAATATAGAAATATCAAGCATGTTAGGTTGATCTTATGATGTAACAGATAGGCTTATCTGATCGTCGAGCACTGCACCAGAAATCGTAGTCTGCCAGGAGAGTCAAGAATAACTCGAGAGCTATCGAGGCAGAATTATAGTCTGCAAGATAGTAGATCTCAGAGTTCGTAGACTGCCAGGAGAGACGAGGAAGGATCGTAATGTGTCAAGTAACACTTCCTCAGAGCCGTAGTCTACTGAGGAAGTCATGCTCAGAATTGTAGAGACAGCCTGCCTACGAGCCGACCGAGTATCTGCCAAAGCCAAGTTAAGAATCGTAGACTACACTCAGAGCTATAGAGTCTACTAATCATACCAAAGGCAGAGATCGTAGTCGGGCAAGATCAGATGAAGACAACAAGCACAACGACAGAAATCGTAGTGTCAAGATCATATCTCAGAGTCGTAGTGTCTGCACAGCCAAAGCTAAATCGTAGAGTGCAGAACTAAGACATCAACAGATGTGCTCACAATTCCAAAGCAGAATCGTAGAGCAAATACGATTCTCAACAAATGAGCACTCCTTGAATATCCAAAGGAATGAAACCTCTGGTTGACACTGCATAGATACGTCCCACCTGAAGGAAACTAGAGAGCACTCAACGAATGGCATGCAAGCTAACAGAAGACCTAATCAACAACCCAATCAGCATCTAGATTGAGTTGTGAAGCAATTTAGGATGAAGTCTTCCACAATAAAATCATAAGAAGACTTCAATAACTGACTAAGGAATGTCAGCTTGTGCAGTAGCTGTCAAGTGGAAAGATGACAATGATCTTGGAAGTAACCAGGATCGTAGTGTTTGCCAATCTAAGAAGGAACTGATGGAGTACACACTGAGATACTGGTCAGCCTCTGGATAACAAGGCTAAAGTGACTAAGCATTGGGTCAGTCCATTGATGATAAGTGAATGGGAGATCACAAGGAGAAAGTGAGCTGGACACGCCACAAATCTGAAGTGTCTTGTTATTCAGAAGAGGCCAGAGTAAGGAATCGAGCCATCAGTATCTGAGAACAGTCGAGGCAAAGAGAAGTGATGAAGCACTGCACAAAAAAGAGGAAGAGGTGTTCTACCCTAAGGAACAAGTAAACACTCCTCAAGATCGTAGTGTTGTTTCTACAAGTCAACAAGACACTTCGATCAAGTCCATGAAGACATGCATCAGAATCGTAGAGTTCGAATAGCTGAGGACTGAAGCATTGGCAACGGTTTAATCTGAAGGGTAATATTCAGACAAGAGCTTATTGAGAGCATCGATGCAAGGACAACCTCTGATCGAGGAATCAGAAGGGTGAAATAAAGTCGTCGACCTGCCCAAGATATCAAAGTGACGTATCTGACAGGGTTGGTGAAACAAGAGAGCTGCAAAGTCGGAAGTCGTAAAAAGATGTCATGTCACATCTGCAGTCTGCACCAAATAACTCGAGATCTGCGAAGCAATTTGAATAGCTTTCAACGGCTACTTTCCAACGGGAAGATTGGAAAGTAGTATAAATCAATAGAGCCTCAAAGATCAAGAGTTGTTGATGATTGTGAAGTTACAGAATCATTGAGTTGGTGAATGCTATTGTTGACTCTACGAGTTCCACCAAAGATCAATAGAACAAGTCTCATTGACTGTGAAACTACCAAGGTGGAAGTGAAGCAGCTTTGAAGAAGGAATCAAATAGATCGAAGCTTCACTCAACAAAAATGAGAATGCCGCTGAAGATGGCAGCCAAGCTGAGAGCTGAGAAGGCCAAGAAGATAGCATTCAGGAAAGTGGCTGAGTACAAAGAAGATCAAGAGAGCCACTCTACGAATCACCGTGAACTAAAAGCTAAAACTGAACAAGTGCAAAACCATGTCTGCAAAGTATTCAAGAAGGGTTCAGGGATTTCTAAGTGCCAAACAAAGGCTACTAAAAGCATAGAGACTTAGCAAACCCAGATGGTGATGGTGCACAGCTGATACCAGATGAAGATGAGCAAAAAAAAGTGAAGATCAGCTGCACCAAAGAAGATGTGGTCCAGACCTGAAGCAGAATGCAAAGAGGACCACACCAAGCTGCTAAGTACACAAGATGCTCAGAGCCTAATGACATCTTAGCAGCTCAGCACCAACAACATCAACAACTACAATTACAAGAAGCCAGGCCTGAGGGGTCCTTGTCCGGAGGGACTAAATGAAGTTCCAAGCCTGTTGGGCTTGAAGAGTTCCTAGGGAACTAGAGAAGTTCCAAGGCTGCTGTCCTTAAAGAGTTCATAGTGAACTGAAGTCCCAAGGCTGCTGACCTTGAAGGAATCTTAGTGATTCAGGGTGTTGCCCTTCCTTAGTGGAAATCCTGCTAGTTGAAAGCAGAAGAGTGGATTAGGAGCTTGAGTCTCTGAACCACTTAAAACCCCTTGTGTCTTTTACTTTATGTCATTTACTTTATATACATTAATTGTTATAACTGCTATGAATGTTTTAACTGCTTACCACTAAACTAACTCTACGAACAATGTATGTATGATTATGAATATATCAATGAAGGGGATCTTTTACTTATTCAGCTGTGCTTGAAAATATTCTTATGTTTGTCACATGCTAAATTATTAGCAATACAAATAAATTAGAAAAGTATTTGAAAGAAAAAGGATCTATTCAACCCCCCCCCCCCCCTTTTAGATCTATTGTGCCTACTAGGAACTAACAATTAGTATCAGAGCAGGTTCTCATGCTATGTTCAAAAGCTAATCTCTTTGAGTCTGATCCTAGGCACAAACATTGTTCTAAACTTAGTTTAGTAGTAAGTCACTTGTTGCATGCAGATGAGCTCACACGTTGGAAATATTGTGTACAGATAAATGTGTATGTACACCTGAAGCTGCTTTAATTAGACCATGCTCTTGATTGTCATATCAACAAGACCAATTCTTACTCACGGCCAATCTTGTAATCTGAAGACCAGGCTTGTAAGCTCAAAAGACATTAACAGAAAAGAGTCAAACATCCACCAGCCTGAAAAGATGAAAAGGCCACACATGCTAAGAAATTCTTATCTAGAGAAGAAAGAAGAACTTCTCAAACATGTGTTTGGCCAACCAACAGCTGGATGTAAACCTTGTGAACTCAAGGATGTCGAAGAACTAAAGACGTTGAGATTCTCTTAGCTTGCATCCTCAAGACCACGACAGATTGATTGAAGGTCAACTGGAGCAACAAGCTATCAGGAGTTAATGAGAAACTATGCACATCAATGCCTAATCTCAATATGTCAAAGATAAATGACTGTTAAGGAACTAACAGTAGAAAGGTACGGTTCCTCACTAGTATAATTGTGTACATCATGTTGCACCTCCTGATGAACTATAACAGTATTCTTTCAAGAAATCATAATCTACCTAAAAAGGTGAATAGAGAAAGTACACTAAGGATAGAAACCCAATTGCCTATAAACTTTCTCTCCATCCAAGTTTTAGGTTGAAGATGACATCATGAAAGAAATCTGAAATGGGTTATAAGAGCATCACAGGTTAAATTAATTTTATGTGAAGTAATCTTAGCTGATGGGTTAGTATGCATGTACAAACCAATGTTCTAAGAGTTTGATAACACACAGAGTATGATCAGTCCTGCAAAAGTATGTTGATGATCTATAGAAACTAATCACCTCCATGAATCAACCAGATACAAATAATTCGTAGAGTTGATTCTCACTCTAAGAACATTTAAACTATGTGAACATAACCAAGCAAATGATGAAACCATCAAAGAAAAAGAGTGTTTTATTAAAATAGAAAATCTTACACACACTCACCTTCATGCATCTCAAAATGTATTATCTAAATGAGTTACATGCATGAATATGACTGTTGGTGATCAATAAGATGATTATCTAAATATATGAGGAACAGGGGTTTAGAAAACTAACCTAGCAGGACCCACTTAACCACGGGTACCAAAAATAGAAATTTATAACCTGCAAGTACTTGGTCTATCTGACCACACTAAGGAATGATAAAGCAAAAGACTTCAGTCAAGAAGAGTCAACCAGCAGAAGGCTTAGGACTGTTCATAAATAATTCTGACAAAATACCTATATGTAAAAGCTTGTCCTATAAGACCTGTTGAGCTAATCTAAATGAAGCTCAAATGGATGCATATCTTTATATGAAAGCAGGCCACTCAACAAGAGATGAAAACGGGTCTTAGATGCTCAAGCAGGCAAAACTTGTTCTCAAGGAAACACACATCAGAGAACCATCGAGCATCAAACATTAGGAACTTAGTATGGGAGCAGAACTCCACGAGCACAAGCTGACAAGGAAGACTACGTTTGTAGTGTTGTCGAAGGATCGTAGAATGATCAATCCTGAAAATGCCCATTTCTATGATACAAGAAGATTTGATGACTTCAGCTAGAATGAAATATGCATGGTTGCCTTCTGCTACACATGAAGAAGAAGAACTTAGGTTTCTCTGAGAAAACAGTATCAATTATGGGGGAGCAGTAATCTGCTAATAGTACAGAAGCTCTAAACCATCAGAGATATACTATGAAGCTGTGTACCAGCTACAGAGTCCCAAAACTTTGTGGCTGATGAACCAAGTGAAGATCCATAGTCAGTAAGAACGTCTCAAAATATACTACTGATAACCTTTCAGCCACCCAACTCAAAATCGTGGAGTACCTACGATCAAACATCTGATCGAAGTGCAAGTGCAGGAGGATACCACAATTGCAAATAAAGTCAAATATCTAAAGTTGGAAGAGGACTCCCCAATGTAAAAAGGTCAAATGAGATATCAGTGCAAATCACTTCTAAAGTATTTCATCTGGAAAGCACCTCAAGGACAAACCTGACCCTTAGCTCACTCTAAGAGGTTGGCCCTCCTGAGCTACCTTGACCCAAAAGGAATGCTTAGTAAAGTTCATCTCAAGGACCAAGTCAGTCAATGATTGTAAAATAGAGCTTTAAGAGAACTCAACGATCGTGATGCAATCTCAACGATCGTAGTCAAAACTCAACAATCGCAGAAGCAGACTCGACGATCGCAGACTTACCAGAAGACACTCTAGCTCATGAGGAGCTTGGAAGAACGAGACAATTGCTCTACCATTCTGAAGTATGAGGAGATTAGTTCAAATATAGTTTGGAAAGACATCTTGCAAACGCACATCAGAACTTAAGTACCCAAACTGGCTTGGGGTACATCAGTGGTCGAGCTATGCAGTTTCAACATGAGGAGAAATGTCAAAATCATCCCCTACAACATCTTTCATAGAATTGATCGTTGAGTCAACAAAGGAAAACGTAGAGTCAATAGCTGTCCTATCATACTACTCTACGAACTCAAGAGGTCAAAGGTCAATCCACGTCAATCAAAAGTCCACTCTTCTAAAAAAAGACTGCTAACTGACAAGTTACTGAGGAGTTACAGCTCGTTACTGGGAATCGTACAACCAACGACTAGTTGACACGTCATAGCGTATTCAGTGTAAGAAAGAACTGCAATAAAGACATATTCAAAATCTGCAAACAGTTACCAAAATCCATTGAACCTCTCTCCCTCCCATTTTTAAACCCTAGAATTCTCTTCGAAATCAAACCACTAAAACTTCCAGAGTTCAAATCACAATCAGCCATACTTCATAAATCTCCCTGAATCAATATCCAGATTCCTCGAATCATTCAAATGGAAGATTGGCGAGTAATCACTGGCATTCAACTCGAAACCAAGTCATTTGAGAAATCCGAAAAGAAGTTCAGAGACATTCTTGAACTCATGAAGAAAGCTGGATTCTCAGAATGTCTTGAGGCAAGCACTCGAGTATACACTGAACTAGTTAAGGAATTCTACTTAAATGCATCTGTAAATGCCAGAACTCTTTCAACCAAGGTTAAAGGTCAGTCTCTAAAACTGACATCATCCGATATCAACCA
The DNA here is from genome assembly GCA_020205615.1 of Panax quinquefolius. Classification (NCBI taxonomy): domain Eukaryota; kingdom Viridiplantae; phylum Streptophyta; class Magnoliopsida; order Apiales; family Araliaceae; genus Panax; species Panax quinquefolius. The sequence continues at coordinate 76,284,636 of CM035155.1, read as the reverse complement.
ATGCCTAGATTTTCCTGACCTAGGACTGAAAAACCTTAATGAGATTGACACTGAGAAAGCAAAGGAGATTATTGGGTATCAAAGAAACCCTAATCTGAAGGACATGAAGACAAAGGAGTTTCCAGAGGAATTTGAGTTCCTTGCTGAGATAGTGGGAAAATGTATCTCATGTCAAAGACACCGCATACACGACAACGTGATTGACCAACAGCTTGAAAATTATGTCTGCCATAGTTCTGAAGAAGAAGATCAACTTTGGAGTTGTCCTGTTCGACCAAATTTCCAAATGGATAGAAAAAGCTGAGTTAAAGAAATCTAAGGATAAACCACTTACAAAAGTATTTCATGGAAGACTGCTGAGCATTGTGATGAAGAAGAAGCTGGGAAGCAAGATCAAGGATGATGAGGGAGAACCTCTGAACGTGCATAAAGTAATGTCACCACAACTTTTTGTGAATTAGAAGAAAACCCCAAAGGAAAATAGGAGGCTAACACAAACTGGAATCAGTAGAAAAGTCTCTGCAAAGAAGAGAAAAGCAAAGGAGGTGGAAAGCTCTGAAATCGATGACTCGCATCGATTCTTTGCAACACCAAAGAAAGAAAAAAGCCTAAGAATGTGAAGAATGCAGAGGCTTCGTCAAGACATGTCTCCACTGACAAGAAGAAACAAGGAGCAGGAGGAGAACAAGCATCTAATGCTGAAAACCCAAAAAAAAGGAGTAACAGACTACTCCAAGAACCACCAAAGAAGAAAGCAAAAGTGATGAAGAAATCAGCCCCAGCTCCCCAAGAAAGTCCATCCAACCAAGAAGAACATGAAGAGTTTGAAGATGAGAAAGGAACTGAAAGTTCAAAGGTTGAATCCATGAAAGAGAAAGCCAAGGTTGTTGATGAAGGAGAGGAATGTGCAAGCCCTAAGGAGAAGTCTCAAAGCATCCACTCTGATGATAAAGAAAGGCTGCAGGTTGACACAACAATATCCTCTACATCAAACACTCTAACAAACTCAAAGGAAGTAGAATTAGAAGAAGAAAAGGCTGATCCCCCACATACCAAATCTAGCAATGAAGGTGAAGCTGGATTAATGGAAGAAAATGCAGCATCTGCTGATGAAGAAGAATGCACAAGCCCTCGAAGCATTCACTCTGCTGATAAAGACAATATACAAATTGACCAAACTGCATCTCTAAATGCAAATGCTCCAAACCAACCCAGATGATGGATCAAATGATGTTGATTCTGAAGAAGAAGGACATGCTCCCACAAATGCTGAAGATCAAGAAAGTTCATCTGCTGACTCAAAGATCTCAGAGTCTGAAGAAGAAGAAGTATCTGATTCACCCATAACTGAATCCCCGAGAAGAAGAAGGAGTCGCCGATTGATAGCTCAATTTGCCTCCAAAAGGAGAAGTGATCACTCTAATGTTGTCATTGAATTAAGTGATAATGAATCTGAATCACAGGAAGAGGATGCTGAAGATGGGACCAGAAATGAAGAGAATGAATCTCAGGAAGATATTACTGAAGAAGGTTATAAAAATGAAAACCGACAAGAAGGATTCACTGAAGAATCCGATCGTAATGATTCGTGCTCGTAGAGAGAGGAATCGGAGAAGGATTCGATTCTACACATCGTGAATCGTAAGAACTAGAATACTATCATGTTCTCTCTCTCAAATTAGAATTAGCGTAAGAATAGTGGTGGAAGTCTTTGATGAGCCACCAAAGAGAACCACCGTAAGAAGATGGATAAATCATGGAAATGAACAACTTCGAGTTGTAAGGATGACTACAGATGAAGTGCTTCATAACTGGAAAAATATAGAGTTAGATTGCACAACTATATTGTACAATTCTGAAGACCTTCTGATGAGGTGGTTCTTCCCATGGATGCCATGGTTAAAGGCACATACTGAGAGAGATGAGAGTTACTTCAGCTGGTGCTACTCTCAGTTTCCAAATTTGGAACTGGTGTCACAAAATTTCCCCAGGGTAAAGAAGTCTACAACCATGATGATCAATGACAAGCCCCACTACAAGATCTACCGACATGCTGAAAATCATTATATTCCTTATGATCGTAGAGTGGACTCTGATGGTAAAAGGAATATGGAAAAAATGTTGATAGTAGAGTCTGTTCACTCTACAACTGATGATGATCAAGTCCAGATTCAGATGTCTCTATCTGCCCAAGCACAACTATCTGACATTCTTGCATCCTCCCACGATTGGTATTCAATGATTTCTCATATTCTCAATACCTTCAAAGATCTGTCCAAGGATGAGAATCGTAGAGTCCAATCTAGTGTTCCACAAGAGGCTGCCCAACCAGATGATCAAATTTCCATGGAGCATAAATTATTAAAGAATTCTGATAACCTGATTGAGAAGATGTCTCAAATCAATGAAAAGTCAAAGATGCTAACAACAACAAAAGACAATTCAGTTCAAGACTGAATCCAAGCTACTGTGGCTGATGTATCTCTAAAAATCAACAAGAGAGATGACATCTATCTAAGGGCCATAAATGATCAAAAAGCAGAAGCTCTACGTACACAGAAGGCAAATGAAGAACAACTCCAAGCCCTCTCTAACAAGATTGACCACATGAATTAGTCCTTCTCCATGTAACTTGAGCTGAGCCAACAAGAACTCAAGTTTTAAGTTGCTAATTCCTCCTATCTGATGGAGCAGCTTATGTCCAATATGGAGCTGCTCTCCAAAATGATTAATGACAAAAAGGGGGAGAAAAAGAGGCATAGGAAGAGGCAGAGTAAAAGGCAATCAAGAAAAGGCAAGGAGAGCAGAAGCAAACAAGAAAGAAAGATAAAGAAGAAAAAAGTAGAACGAGAAGATAGTTCATCATCTAAGGGGGAGCTAAAGGATGATGAGCCTGGAATTGCAAAGACTGAGGGGGAGCCAAAAGAAGAAGAGGAGCATACATCTGTAGAGGAGCAAACAAAAGAAATGAAGTTAACATCCCAAGGTGAGCAGGTGCAAGAAGATCAAACAGATGAATAGCTGATCAACAGACATCCTGGAAGCATACATAGAGCCAAAAGAGGTATATCTCTAACTAGTTAGGTATGTTCTGGATCCAGAATGTAAAATGTCAGTGTATTAAATTCCACATCATTATAAAAGACATTCATGATTATCTGTTTTAGAAATATAGTTGCTCACTATATATAAGATTCATTCATAACATGCATATGCATGACAATGATATTCATATTTACATATGATTTGATTATGATATATGAATGAATATGCAAGTATGCTTGCATTAAGAAAAGTTGTAAAGTCCTTTGATAGATAATAGAAACATATGTACAAGGACTTCGAATGAATTGATCAAATGTGTTAGGTTAATCCTACATAAGTAAAACAGCTTTGTAAAGTCCTTAAAAAGAAATGATGTATAAGGACTATAAATATAAAAAGATCAAGAATGTTAGGTTAATCTTATGATGTAACAGATAGGCTTGTCTAATCGTCGAGCACAGCAACAAAAATCGTAGTCTACCAGGAGAGTTAAGAATAACTCGAGAGCTATCGAGGCAGAATCATAGTCTGCAAGATAGTAGATCTTAGAGTTCGTAGACTGCCAGGAGAGACAAGGAAGGATCGTAGTGTGTCGAGTAGCACTTCCTCGGAGCCGTAGTCTACTGAGGAAGACATGTTCAGGAATCGTAGAGACAGCCTGCCTACGAGCCGACCGAGTATCTGCCAAAGCCAAGTCAAGAAAGTAGACTACACTCAGAGCTATAGAGTCTACTAATCATGCCAAAGGCAGAGATCGTAGTCGAGCAAGATCAGAGGAAGACAACAAGCACAACGATGACGATCATAGTGTCAAAATCTCGATCTCGTAGTCGTGAGTGTCTGCATGACCCCAAAGTCAATCGTGAGAGTGCGTAACTAAGACATCAACAGATATGCTCACAATGCCAAAGCAGAATCATAGAGCAAATACGATTCTCAACAAATGAGCACCCCCTGAATATCCAAAGGGATGAAACCCCTGGTTGACACTGCATAGATACGTCCCTCCTGAAGGAAACCAGAGAGCACTCAACGAATGGCATGCAAGCTAACAGAACACCTAAGAAACAACCCAATCAACATCCAGATTGAGTTGTGAAGCCATTTAAGATGAAGTCTTCCACAAAATAATCATAAGAAGACTTGAATAGCTGACTAAGGAATGTCAGCTTGTGAAGTAGCTGTCAAGTGGAAATATAACAATGATCTTGGAAGTAACCAGGATCGTAGTGTTTGCCAATCTAAGAAGGAACTAATGGAGTACACATTGAGATAATGGTCAGCCTCTGGATAACAAGGCTAAAGTGATTAAGCATTGGGTTAGTCCATTGATGATAAGTGAACGGGAGATCACAAGGAGAAAGCGAGTTAGACACGCCACAAATCTGAAGTGTCTTGTTATTCAGAAGAGGCCAGAGCAAGGAATCAAGCCATCGGTATCTGAGAATAGTCGAGGCAAACAGAAGTGATGAAGCACTACACAAAAAGAGGAAGAGGTGTTCTACCCTAAGGAACAAGTAAACACTCCTCAAGATCGTAGTGTTGTTTCTACAAGTCAACAAGACACTACGATCAAGTCCATGAAGACATGCATCAGAATTGTAGAGTTTGAATAGCTAAGGACTGAAGCATTGGCAACGGTTTAATCTGAAGGGTAATATTCGGACAAGAGCTTATTGAGAGCATCGATGCAAGGACAACCTCTAATCGAGGAATCAGAAGGGTGAAATAATGTCGTCGACCTGCCCAAGATATCAAAGTGACGTATCTGACAGGGTTGGTGAAACAGCAGACTGCAGTGTCAGGAAGTCAGAAAAAGATGTCATGTCACATCTGCAGTCTGCACCAAATAACTCGAGATCTGCGAAGTAATTTGAATAGCTTTCAACGGCTACTTTCCAATGGGAAGATTGGAAAGTAGTATAAATCAACAGAGCCTCAAAGATCAAGAGTTGCTGATGATTGTGAAGTTGTAGATTCGTTAAGTTGGTGAATGCTATTGTTGACTCTACGAGTTCCACCAAAGATCAGTAGAACAAGTCTTAGTGACAGTGAGATTACCAAGGTGGAAATGAAGCAGCTTTGAAGAAGGAATCAAACAGATCGAAGCTTCACTCAACAAAAATGAGAATGCCATCAAGATGGCAAATGAGTGAGAGCCGAAATGCCAAGAAGATAGCATTCAGGAAAGTGGTGAGTACAAAGAAGATCAAGAGAGCCACTCTCACTGAATCATCATGAACCTAAAGTTTGAATCAACAAGTGCAGAACCATGTCTGCAAAGTATTCAAGAAGGGTTCAGGGATTGCTAAGTGCTAGACAAAGTCTACTAAAAGCACAGAGACATAGCAAACCCAGATGGTGATGGTGCACAGCTGATCCCAGATGAAGATGAGCAGAAAAGAGTGAAGATCAGCTGCACCAAAGAAGATGTGGTCCAGACCTAAAGCGAAATGCAAAGAGGACCACACCAAGCTGCTAAGTACACAAGATTCTATGAGCTTAATAACATCTTAGCAGCTCAGCACCAACAACATCAACAACTACAACTACAAGAAGCCAGGGCCTGAGGGGTCCTTGTCCGGAGGGACTAAATGAAGTTCCAAGCCTATTGGACTTGAAGAGTTCCTAGGGAACTAAAGAAATTCCAAGGCTGCTGGCCTTGAAGAGTTCTTAGTGAACTGAAGTCCCAAGGCTGTTGGCCTTGAAGGAATCTTAGTGATTCAGGGTGCTGCCCTTCTTTAGTGGAAATTTTGCTAGTTGAAAGCAGAAGAGTGGATTAGGAGCTTGAGTCTCTGAACCACTTAAAACCCCTTATGTCTTTTACTTTATGTCATTTACTTTATGTACATTAACTGCTACAACTGCTATGAATGTTTTAACTTCTTACCACTGAACTAACTCTATGAACAATGTATGTATGATTATTAATATATCAATGAAGGGGATCTTTTACTTATTCCACTGTGCTTGAAAAGATTCTTATGTTTGTCACATGCTAAATTATTAGCAATACAAAATAAATCAGAAAAGTATTTGAAAGAAAAAGGATTTATTCAACCCCCCCCCCCCCCTTCTAGATCTATTGTGCCTACAAAATATTCTAGTTCTGCAAATCAAGAGTCAGAGGAACCAACTGACTATCCAGTCCTTTCTCCAGCAAGAATTTGTAGAAGAATAGTGGTAGAAGTCTTTGATGAACCACCAGTTGCACCACCAGCAAGATGGATAAGACATGGAAACGAACAACTCAGAGTTGTAAGAATGACAACATACGAGGTGCTTAACAACTGGAAAAAATATGGAGTTAGATTGCACAATAATACTGTATAATTCTGAAGATCTTCTGATGAGATGGTTCTTCCCATGGATGCCTCTGTTAAAGGCATGTACTGATAAAGATGAAAGCTACTTCAGCTGGTGTGACAGAATTTCCCAAGGGTAAAGAAGTTTGCAACCATAATGATCAAAGACCAGCCTCACTACAAAGTCTATCGACATGCTGGCAATCACTGCATTCCCTATGATCATAGAGTGGGCTCTGATGGCAAAAGGATCATAGCCAAGGAAATGATCGTAGAGTCTGGTCACTCTACCACTGCTGATGATCAAGTCCAAAATGTGAAGCCTCCATTGGCCTAAGCACTGTTGTCTAACATGCCATCATCCTCCAACAACGATTGGCACTCAACAATTTTTTAGATTCTCACTACTTTCGAAAATATGTCCAAAGATGAAAATCGTAGAATCCAATCTGGTGCTCAACAAAAGCATGCCCAACCACACGACCAAATTTTTATGGAGCAGGAACTGTTGAAGAATTCTGATGAGCTGGTTGAGAAGATATCTCTAATCAATGAAGAGTCAAAGATGTTGAAAGCAGCAGGAGATAACTCAGTTCAAGACAGACTTCAACCCACTATGGCTGATGTATCTCTCAGAATCAAAGAAAGAGATCAAATTTATCTGAAGGCCATACATGATCAGAAGGAAGAAGCTCTACGAGCATAGAAGGCCAATAAAGAGCAAATTCAAGTCCTCTCTGACAAGATTGACAACCTGAATCAGTCTTTCTTCCTGCAACTTGAGCTGAGCCAACAAGAACTCAATATTGAAGTTGGTAACACCTCTTATCTGATGGAGCAGCTTATGTCCAACATGGAGATTAATGAAAAAAAGGGGAGAAAAAGAGGCATAGTAAGAGGCATTCAAGGAAAAGCAATGAGAGTAGAATGAGTGAAGATAAGAAATCCAAGAAAGAGACAAAGAAGAAAATCACAGAAGAAGAAGTTGTACCATCATCTGAGAGGGAGCCAAAGGATGATGAATCTATGAATGCAAAGGTCGAGGGGGAGCCACAAAAAGAAGAAGAGCATAAGTCTCAGGGGGAGTAGGAGTAAAGAAATCAAATAGATGCATAGCTGATCATCCTGGAAACACACATAGAGCTAAAGAGGTACATCTCTAACTAATTAGGTATGTTCTGGATCCAGGATGTAAAAGTGTCATAGCTTATAATATTTCATATCATTATAAATGGCATTCATAAGTTTCTATTTTAGAAATACAACTGCTCACTGTATATAAGATTCATTCATAACATGCATATGCACTTATTGTTTTTGTCATAATAAAATAGGGGGAGATTGTCAAGAATAAGCATGTGAATGATATTCCTATTTATATATGATTTGATTATGATATATATATATATGAATGAATATATAAGTATGCTTGCATTAATAAAAGCTGAAAAGTCCTTTGATAGAGAATAGAAACATATGTACAAGGACTTAGAATGAATTGATCAAATGTGTTAGGTTGATCCTACATAAGAAAAACAGCTTTGTGAAGTCCTTAAAAGAATTAATGTACAAAGACTATAAATATAGAAAGATCAAGCTTGTTAGGTTGATCTTGTGATGTAATAGATAGGCTTGCCTGATCATCGAGCATTGCACCAAAAATCGTAGTCTGCTAGGAGAGTCAAGGAAAACTCGAGAGCTGTCGAGGCAAAATCATAGTCTGCAAGACAATAGATCTCAGAGTTCATAGAATGCTAGGAGAGACGAGGAAGGATCGTAGTGTGTCGAGGAGAACTTCCTCAAAGTCGTAGTCTGCTAAGGAAGTCATGTTCAGAATCGTAAAGGTAACCTGCCTACGAGCTGACCGAGCATCTGCCGAAGCCAAGTCAAGAATTGTAGACTACACTCAGAGCCGTAGAGTCTACTGATCCTATCAGATGCAGAGATCGTAGTCAAACAAGATCAGATGAAGACAACAAGCACAATGACAGAAATCGTAGAATGTCAAGATCTGATCTCGGAGTCGTAGTGTCTACATAGCCGAAGCTGAATCGTAGAGTGTAGAACTAAGACTTCGACAGATGTGCTCACAACTCCAAGGCAAAATCATAGAGAAAACACAATTCTCAACAATTGAGCACTCCCAGAACATCCAACGGAATGAAGCCTCTAGTTGGTACTACAAAGATACATCCCACCTAAAGGATACCTCAACGAATGGCATGTAATCTAACAGAAGATCTAAGCACCAACTCAATCATCATCCAGATTGAGTTGTGAAGCCATTCGAGATGAAGTCTTCCACAAGTTGATCAGAAGAAGAATTCAGTAAGTGACTAAGAAAAGTCAGCAAGTGCAGTAGCTATCAAGTAAATAGAAGATGACGATCTTGAAAGCAACCAGGATCTTAGTGTTTGCCAAACAAAGAAGGAACTGATGGAGTGTACACAAAGATACTGGTCAGCCTCTGAAGAATAAGGCTAAACTAATTAAGCATTGGGCCAGTCCATTGATGATAAGTGAATGGGAGATCACAAGGAGAAAGTGAGTTGGACACGCCACAAATCTGAAGTGTCTTGCTATTTAGAAGGGGCCAGAATAAAGAGTCAAGCCATCAGTATCTGAGAGCAATCGAAGCAAACAGATGTGTTGAAGCACTGCACAAGAGAAGGAAGAGGTGTTCTACATTAAAGATCCAATCAACACTCTTCAAGATCGTAGTGTTGTCTCTACCTGTCAACTAGACACTACGATCAAGTCCAAGAAGATATGCATCAGAATCGTAGAGTTCGATCGTCTGAAGGTTGAAGCATTAGCAATGGTTCAATTTGAAGATTGATGGTCGAGCAGAGCTTATTGAAGAGCATCGATACAAAAGGACAACCTTTGATCGAGAAATCAGAAGGAGGAAATAAAGTTGACTACCTGCCCGAGACATCAAAGTAACATCTCTGACAGGGTAGGTGAAAAAGTAAACTGTAGTGTCAGAAAGTCAAAAAAGGGGATGTCATGTCACATCTACAGTCTACACCAAATAACTCAAGATCTGTGAAGCAATTCAAAAAGCTTTTAATGGCTACTTTCCACGGGGAAGATTAGGAAGGAGTATAAATTAACAAAGCTTCAAAGATCAAGTGTTGCTGATAATTGCCAAGTTGAAGAATAGTTGAGTTGTTAAAATGCTATATTGTTGACTCTACGAGTTTCACCAGAGCAAAATAGAATAAGTCTCAGTGACAGTGAGACTACAAAGGTAAAAGTGAAGCAGCTGTGAAGAAGGACTGAAACAGACTAGAGCTTCACTCAATAAAGATGAGAATGCCACTGAAGATGGCAGCTAAGATGAGAGCCAAGAAGGACAAGAAGATAGCATTCAAAAAAGTGGAGAGTACAAAGAAGATCAAGAGAGCCACTCTACAGATCACCATGAACAAAAGGCTGAAAAAGAACATAAGCAGAATCATGTCTAAAAAACATTTAAGAAGGGTTCAGGGATTGCTAAGTGCCAGACGAAGTCTACCAAAAGCTTAGAGACTTAACAAATCCAAATGGTGATGGTGCACAAGCTGACATTAAATAAAGATGAGCAGAAAAGAGAGGAGATTAGCTGCAGCAGAGAAGATGTGGTCTAGACTCGAAGCAAAATGTAAAGAGAACCAAGCCAAGTTGGTAAGTTCATAAGATATTCAAGCTTAAAGACATCTTAGCAGCTCAACACCAACACCACCAACAACAACAACAAAAAGAAGCCAGGACCTGAGGGGTCCTTGTCCGGAGGGACTAAATGAAGTTCCAAGCCTACTGAGCTTGAAGAGTTCCTAGAGAACTAGAGGAGTTCCAAGCCTATTGGGCTTGAAGAGTTCTTAGTGAATTGAAGTCCCAAGGCTGCTGGCCTTGAAGGAATCTTAGTGATTCAGGGTGCTGCCTTTCCTTAGTGGAAATCCTGCTAGTTGAAAGTAGAAGAGTGGATTAGGAGCTTGAGTCTCTGAACCACTTAAAATCCTTTGTGTCTTTTACTTTATGTCATTTACATTATGTACTTAACTGTTATTACTATTATGAGTATATTAACTACTTACCACTTAACTAACTCTAAGAACAATGTATGTATAATTATGAATATATCAATGAAGGAGATCTTTTACTTATTCCGTTGTGCTTGAAAAGATTCTTATGTTTGTCATATGCTAATTCATTAGCAATACAAAATAAAAGGGAAAATTATTTGAAAATTAAAAGGATCTATTCAACCCCCCTTCTAGATCTATTGTGTGCTTACTGGGAACTAACACATTTTATGACTATATGAATGCATTACCTTAACATACGCTTACAGTAGAGTTAAAAATGCATGTCTACCCAATACCTAGGCTCATGGAAAATTTTTGCCAGAGTCTCCTTTGTAAAATGGACAATCCACATGTATATAGGCATAACTATGGGGCCATTCAGTAGCACACCAACCCAAAGTCATAAACATCATATATGTATAACATATCAAAGTCATAATCTGTAAGGATAGCCTAATTACCAGGATTACTTTGCTTTACAACCTTTGCTCATTTGTCCTCAAATAGGATAAGAAATAGCAAAAAACAGGTGCCAATTTGACTATTTTAAAAGTCAAATATTTTCACATTGTTATGTTCATCATGGTTAAATACTAACATTTACTATGTTAAATATTTTTTATCAAGTTATATGAGCATGCATATTCACTACTATGTGCTTAGAAGCATTTCATGTGATAACTCATTTTTCAACGGACAAAAACTGGAAAAGAGGACATGCATATGTTACCAGGATAATGTAGAACACTTGTACAGTGATGAATTTTGTAGAAAGCGGCCCGAACTCAGCAAATCTGAAGAAGAACTCTCAGATTCTCTGTGTGGTGCAACTTGAAAATGACTTGTGAAAAGGAAATGGCCAACAAATACACCCACAGATGGCCGTAGGTGTATCAGTAGCCACCACAGGTGTATCTGTGGCTATCCTAAGTGGGTCCCACCCGTCCGGCTCGATCCAATTTGAGTTGCAAATAAGGTCTCACGAGTTAAAAAAGTTAAATCAGGAAAAAAGACGCTACGTGATTGAGCAGAAAAGCTTGAAATCCTGATTTTCAAAGACCAAACTGCGAGTCTATATATCACTCATTGGTATTCGCCCAGACACAGAGTTCACAACACCGATGATCATAGCTGTTGCAAACTACACTCGGCAATACCTCACAAAGGTCTGATGTCGTCAGTTCAGAGTCGTAACTCCAAAAACCTATCCCCAGTGGATATTTCGTACAATATCAGTCGTTGAAGCACATTTCAACAAAGGTCAAGTAACCTTGACATTATTTCAGTCGTTGGCAAGTAAATCCAGCGAAGCATCTGAAGTTATCCGATGATATCAGCCGTTGAAGCACATTTCAATGAAGCTCAAGAAACCTTGACGTCATTCATCCATTGGCAAGTAAATCCAACGAAACATCAGAAGTCATCCGATTATTTCATCCATTGATTCACATTTTAACGAAGGTCAAGCAACCTTGATTTTATTTCAGCCGTTGGCAAGTAAATCTAGCAAAGCATCAGAGGTGGTCTGATGATCTTAGCCGTTGATGCACATTTCAACGAAGGTAAAGTAGCCTTGACATCACCAGCCATTGGAAATTAAACCCAGTGAAAGCATCGGAGATCATCTGATGATGGTATCCGTTGATGCACAATTCAATGAGGGTCAGGCAGCCCTGACAACATAGACTGTTAGCAGTAACTCCAACAGAGCATTGGAAAGGCCTGGCGATACAAACTAAGGAAAACTATCCTCATCGGGGAGGGCCAATGATGGAATATGTTATACCAATCTTCATCAGACAGCGCACAATCCCTTAGAGTCTCTCATACATGATAGGTACATCCTCAGTGGGAAATCTGTACCAAGGATTAAGGACTTTGGTGATAGCCCCAATGTCAACATCTTGGAAGTTTCTGAGAGCTTTGGAGTAAACATCCAAGCAGTTCATCAAGGTCATCAGTGATAAATCCAGTCCCCATCAGAAGTCATGGGAGCGGACAGTCATCACGTCCCATTGGAAAATGGTCCAATAAACCACATTCATCATACATTTGCATCATGCTGCATTACACTGGATCATGATTATCTTGTCACATTTCAAGTGTCTAGTGTTCTTTATCCTATCCATGCCATTACATTGCATGAATATGATAAAGACGGGCATCTGTAGACACTCAAAATTTTGCATTCCTATTACTAACCTTGTAGGAGGGTAGAATCGTCTTCCAGAGATAACCCTAGAAGTCAATCAGTTCAATCCCGAAGACAATCTCGGGGTACTCAGTTTACCATCTCAGAGACAACCCCAAGATACTCAATTTCAGTCCCAGAGATAACCCCAGGAGTTTCAGTACCAACCTCGGAGATAACCCCGAGGAATATAGTTGTAGTTCTGGAGATAACCCCGGAAAAGTCTATTTCAATCCCCAGAAGTCAGGTTCAACCTGAGAGATAACCCCAAGGCACTTAGTCCCAACCCTGAAAATAACCTCAGAGATAACCTTGAGGACATTCGAAGACTATAGCGACCCAATCTCGGAGATAACCTGACGAGCAACGCGCTAAATCATTGAACAAGAGATAACCTTGGTGAAGGGCAAAATCATCAGTTTGCCACCTCAATCCCACATTCATGCTGTCTCAACAACATTTCAACCCACATTCTACATAGAAGTGTCCTACAAGAAACATAACTCAAATCCCGAGTGACTACTACACAAGACAGTACAACGGATAAAATTTGAAGACCTGAAGATATGGTCATGGACACATCTTCCCGGCTTCGTACAACCTCTTATCCCATGTCATTGTGTAGCTCTCGATAACAGCATTCCGAAAGAGTATTATACGCCTCAATCGGATGCCCGAATTGAAAGTTATGAAGGTTCGAGAGGACAACGCATTGCATGCGTGCACGTACTTCGAGACAACAGGGCCCACAGAACCCGGATCACTCTAGATAGCCGCAGGTCCACCTGCGGCTGCCGCAGGTACACCTATGGCTCCTCCCTCTATAAATAAAGGGCTTGGGATGCCCACTGTAAGACATCTCAGATTTCTTAAAGGCTTTCTCCACTTTCATTCACACACAATTATTCACGTTGAGAGTCGTGTTGTGTGCGTATGCCCGGACCGTCAATCCGTGGCTTTTATTGCTTTTATATATATATACTTATATATATTATTATCGAGTTATACCTCGATTGAGCCCGAATATAATATTCAGAGTGTTTACTGCTTTTATATATATATATATTCTCGAATTCTAACTCGATTGAGCCTGGATAGACACATCCGGTGTGTTTACTGCTTATATATATATATATATATATATATTTACATTTCATGTCCTGCCTAGAGTTTACTTCGTGGCAGTTGATTGTTCATATATATATTTACAATTTTTATATATATAACTATTTACAGCTTTTGTACATACTATATCATCATATGAGCCTAGGAATCATGTGATCACAGATTCAGTTCCTGAATCTAGATTCGGTTCCCATGATGGACGTTTTTACCTACAACCAGCTTGTAAATTATTCACGGTGTATGAATTTCCTTATATGGCTTTCATGCCCACAAGGAGTTCGACGCTGCTATGTATCTTATTTTCTCGAAAAGATGCTTCGCATCTCGAAAATAAAAGCAGCCAAGCCGAACACATAATAAAATGGAAGTATCAAAGGCCTCAATTACTATTGAGCACAAGGGTTTGAAAAACCTATTTTACAAAACATCACATCCATATCTCGTTAAAATTGAATGTTTATACAAAATTCAAAGCCTTTGTATATAGGTGCAAATGAGGCATAGCACTACTTCCAGATAATTGCACATTGACCTACACACACATTCAGACAAAGGTTTAAATTGAAAAGTGGCAGTAACTGTGTCACCACAGAAGTCGAGGGGTGCCTAACACCTTCCCTCCACTTAATCAAGCCCCCGGACCCTAACGAATCTCGGTTTCACAGACCAGTTAAGCAGTGTCACATCACTAGATCATTGTGCAAACGTTTTCTCAGTTGAGTTGGTGCAACCATTTAAAAATACCAACTGGAGACTCTTACAGTCCAATCATCGACATATACATGTCAGACCTTTTCAAACTTATTTTTCCAAACAAATCTCACCTAACATGAGAACACCAAAAGACAAGAACAGAAAGGGACAAATAAAAATCCTGACGTCGACAATTCTTTTATGAATAGTACTTGTGAATAGTACCATATGAATAGTACCGTATGTATGAATAGTGCCCATGAATAGTACCGTATGAATAGTACCCAGACATGAAAAGTTTAAAATTTAATAAGAAAGTTCAGACCAATATTCTAGTGAAATGATATTAGATGAAGTGCAAAACTTAAGGAATTTCTAATCATTTTAGGAATTATAGAAGCAATACTTATCATAGTAAGTTTAAATTTAGGAATACGAAATAAAATAATATCTCTTTCATAATATAGAGTGTGAAATAAAATAATATTTCTTACGAGTATTACAAAAAAATAATATCCTTTACCTTAGTAGAAACTAGATTTGACTGAAATATCGGATATTATTCTGAGAAAATCTTGCACAAAAAGCTATAGTCAAAGTATCCTTATACTCAAGAGAAATACTCACAATACTATAGAATAAGAATTTCTGATATTGAAATGGTGTGTTGAGGAAGGAGGGGTAACCTCCCTTTTATAGTGCAACAGAGGGAGATAAGTTAAGCAGATTTGCCTAACTTTTCTTTCTCTTTCACGCCTAACTTCTTTGCCTAATTCTTTATTTTCCATATGGTTGGGCCACATTTTGAAAGCAAAGGATTGCAGGCAATTCATTCAATGCCTAACTCACAATTTTCATATAGGTGAGGGTTCACAAATTTGGCAACACCTACTTTGCTGACAATCCCTAAATTCCTTCTCCTTACTTTCCAAATTTGAGGGGCCACCTCAAATGAAACAATTGCATGCATTGTGTTTGCAGATTATCAATCACCCACCACTTTGAAAAAAATGCGCAAGAGAAAAGAATAGTGCACGAAGGATTTCAAAACAAGAATGATAACCTTCTCTTCATTTTTATCCATATGCTGAAAATTATATATTATTATAATAATAATATTACCATTTAAACTTTAGAAATTGGTATTTTAAAAATCATGATAATAAAAAATTAGCAGACATTAAAGCCAATTATTATGCTTATCTGAATAAAAACCAGTGTATTTTATCATTTACTAAATGGTATTACGATTTTGTTTCAAAGTCTGACTTCTACACTGAAAGTCAACTGAATGTTTTAACCGGAATTCAAAAGGACTGGATTATCACAAGAGGTAATATTATCCAATCCATTCATCCACCTCCTAAGTCTCTTGAACTTAGTCCAGGAAATGAAAATTTAAAACCCTTATTTATCAATCCGTATGTTGATATATCTGAAATACCCCATCAACAAGAAGAGGTTAAGATAAAAGACATTTTACCCTTGTCTAAACAAAATAATTATACTAATTTATTCCTTCAAACTGTAGGAAAACAGTTAACCAGAATTGAAGAACAAATAAATCATATTAATGATAATTGTCAAGTTGTTCCTCATGAGCTTGAAATTCAACCTGTAACCATTAAACCACCTTTAGAAGTCCGTAATTTTAAAATGAAATCTTCTAAAGCTGATAATGAATTTATTGATAATCTTTTAAATAAAATGAAAGATGTAAAACTTGCAACCGCATCTTCGTCTCAAATTAATATGATGTCTGGACAACCCTCTTCTCATACTAGTAATAATAATACTGATAGTGATGGAGATAATACTGACGATATTTCTCCTACTCATATTTTGGAAATCCAAAATAATTTTCAAGAAATACAGAATATTAATAAAACTACTTACAGTCAAAAACCTATAAATTGAATGGCCTTATCTGGACCTAGCAGGTACTATTACCCCAGACCTACTCCTCAGGATATTCTGTATGAAGAAGACTTTCTTCATTCTCAAAAATCTTACCATGGTAAGACCATTTTCGAATGGAATATTGATGGTAAAATAGAATATCAAATTTTTGAGACCATCCATCATATCATGATGTATGCAACAGTCTGCAGACAAAATGATAATACTAACCATCAGATCTGTCGTTTCTTAGTAAATGGATTTACCGGCATTCTTAAAGGATGGTGGGATAATGCGCTTACTGAAAAATAGGGAACTGAAATTCTCCAATCCTATAAGAATGAAACTGACCCTCTTACTAGAGCTGAAACAAAAAGAGAAGATGCTTGTTATACCTTAGTCAATGTTATCATTCATCATTTTATCGGACCAGGACTCATGAATAATGATAGGGGTAGAGAACTCTTACAGAATCTTTGTTGTCCATCCTTAACCCATTTTAGATGGTATAAGGATGTCTTTTTAATGAAAGTTATGCAAAGAACGGATGCCAACAGTGAACATTGGAAAGCCAAATTTATCGATGGTCTTCCTACCTTCTTTGCTGAAAAAATCTGTAAAAAATTAAGAGATAAACATGACAGTATGAGTATCCCTTATGACCAGTATTCTTATGGCCATCTTATTTCAGTAATTATTGAAGAAGGATTATCACTATGTAATGATATGAAACTTCAACAATTAATGAAAAAACAGAATCTTACTAAAAGACATGAGATAGAAGAATTTTGCGATCAATTCTCTTATGACACAAAATTACAGTATCCCCAAAAGGCTAAAAAATAGCAAAATTCTAAACCTTCCAGATCTTACCGAAGACGTTATTCTAAGAAATCTTCTAAAAATAAAACCCCTAAAAAATCTACTAAGAAGAGAAAGAGTAGTAATAAAAAAGATAAATCTAAAATTCAATGTTATAAATGCGGAAAAACAAGACACTTCGCTAATAAATGTAAATCAAAACTAAAACAGAAACTTAATGAAATGTCCCTTGATAAAGACATTCAACAACAAATTCTTAATTGTTTGTCAAGCAGTAATTCTGAATCAGATTCAAATTCAGATGATGATTTAGCCGAAATCTATTCTGAATCTGATAATGATTCTAACAACGAACAATGTCAAACCTGTACAATTAATAACTGCAATACAACTACTGAAGCTGACTAACTAGAAAGCTATCGTCGAGATGAATGGTTTAGATATTGGAGGACCAAGTATCAATGTGTTAACTGACACCCAAAAATCACTCCTCGACTTAGCCGATCAAATTAAAGATCCCGAAATAAAATTAAAATTTTTAGAAATCTGTTATAAAAACCAAAAAATAGAAGATATTCTTCCCATTAATCAGTATAGTATGAAAGAAGTTATGAAACGAATACAAGATGATTCTACTACTGAAAAGCCTACTACTATTCAGGATCTTAAAAGTGAAATAAATATATTAAAATCTAAAATTAAACAATTACAAAATACTAATATTATAATTTTCCAGGATTTAAATAATATTAAACAACAGTTAAACCATAAACAAGATAATAATGTAGAATCCTTTAAAAATGAATCTTCTGATAAACCAGAGTCTTCTGAAAATTATTTGATGCTTATAAATCAAGTAGTCTTTCAGAAATGGTATATTAGAATTACTTTTATTATTAAATCGGATTTCATCATTAAAGACGTCATTGCCCTTGTAGATAGTGGTGCTGACATGAACTGTATTCAGGAAGGATTAATTCCTACCAAATACTTTCAGAAAACCACTCAATCTTTAACCAGTGCAAGTAGTAATATTATGAATATTAAATATAAAATTTCTAAAGCCTTAATCTGTAATCAAGGTTTATGTTTACCTACTTCTTTTGTTCTTATCCGTAACATGAATTAAAGTATCATTTTAGGCACCCCTTTCTTGTGTCTTTTGATGCCTATTTCAAAAATTGATACTTTGGGTATTCACACTACTCTAAACGACAGATATATTGTTTTTGAATTTATTACAGAACCTTATACTAAAGAATTAAATCAAGTTAAGCACATGATTTATTCTAAAGAAAAGCAAATCAATTTTATTCAGAAAGAAATAAAATTTCTTACTACAGAACAAAGAATTTTACAACCTTCTTTACAGGAAAAAATAAAATTAATCCACAAAACTCTTCAAACTGAAATCTGTAGTGATGTCCCGAATGCTTTTTGGAATAGGAAGAAACATATTATTTCTCTTCCTTATATTCCTAATTTTAATGAAAAGAATATTCTCACTAAGTCTCGACCCAGTCAGATGAAGAAGGAATATTTACTCCTTTGCAAAACTGAAATTGATTCTCTTCAACAGAAAAAATTAATAAAGCCCAGTACTTCTCCTTAGAGTTGTACGGCCTTCTATGTTAATAAAAATTCAGAATTTGAACGAGGAACTCCACGACTCGTTATCAATTATAAACCGCTTAATGAAGCCCTTCAATGGATTAGATATCCAATTCCGAATAAGAAGGACCTTCTTGACAGACTTCATGATGCCACTATTTTCTCTAAATTTGATATGAAATCAGGATTTTGGCAAATTCAAATCAGAGAACAGGATACTTATAAAACTGTTTTTACAGTACCCTTTGGTCACTATAAATGGAACGTTCTCCCATTTGGAGTGAAAAATGGACCTTCGAATTCCAACACATCATGAATGATATTTTTAATCCTTTTACTGAATTTATTATTTTCTATATTGATGATGTCTTAATTTTCTCTTCATCCATTGAACAGCACATTAAACATTTAAATATTTTTAAAAATGTTATCATAAAGAATGGTTTGGTAATTTCTGCCCCTAAGATGAAACTTTTCCAAACAAAAATCAGATTTCTTGGACATAATATTTCCAATGGAACTATTATTCCAATTGATAGATGTATTGAATTTTCATCTAAATTTCTGGATGAAATTAAAGACATTAATCAACTACAAAGATTTTTGGGAAGCCTTAATTATATTCGTGATTATTATCCGAACCTTTCCCAGGATGCTTCTATTCTATATACTCGATTACGAAAAAATCCTTTACCATGGACCACTGAACATACTGATGCAGTAAAAAAGATTAAAGCCAGGGTCAAACAGTTACCTTGTTTATCCTTACCTAATCCTGGATGGAAGAAGATTGTTCAAACTGATGCTTCTAATATAGGATATGGTGGTATTCTAAAATAATGTAATCCTAACAGTAAAAAAGAAGATCTTATCCATTTTACTTCAGGAGTCTGGAAAGGACCTTCTTTAAATTACCCCACAATAAAGAACGAATGCCTTTCAATTGTTAAATGTGTTTTAAAATTTCAGGATGATCTTTTAAATCAGCACTTTTTAATCTGAGTTGATTGCTCAGCTGCAAAACAGATATTTAAAAAAGATGTTCAAAATTTTGCATCTAAACAGATATTTGCTACTTGGCAAAGTACCTTATCCGTATTTGACTTTGATATTGAATATATCAAAGGAAAACAGAATTCTTAACCGAATTTTCTAACTAGAGAATATTTGCAGGAATGACCAGTAGAGGCCGTGGCCACAGTCAATGAGGCCGAGGCAGAGCTAACCTTTACTATATAGAATTTCCTAGCCTAAATACTCAATCCAGTAATTCTTCGGCTTCTTCTAGCCAGCCTAAAGTAAAAGATGTTCTTCTTTTACCAGAACAATATATTCCAAACAAATATGAGGAAGAAACAGTATTATTTATTGACCAGAATGATGAAAAAAGGATGAAAGATCCATGGGAGATCAAAAGGCGTTACTTAACGACCCAACAGTCTCCTCCTCGTTTTAACCAGTATCGCTATGTGTATGAGCAAATCATCATTGAAACCGCATCAATGGACATAAAGCATACACTTCATGATCCATCAAAACCAACAAGCCCAGTCCAATACAGTAAAACAACCATCAAGAGTATCATGCCTCTTGCTAATTGGGGTATTAATCCTCATACTACCCGTACCATTGAATCTAGTCATACAACAGAAACAAGATACAGCTATTGGGATTATATTGATTCCTTTACACAAGTATTTTATTACCAGAATCCTATTCATAACCATACTTGGTTCATCCGTATCTGTCCAGATTTTCTAAGAAACGAAATTCTCAATTGGTTTTTCGTTTGGTGGGATAAAATCGGTATCATAATTGACACTTTACCAGAATCAGTTCAAATAGCATTCAAGGAATGGCAAGTCGCTTATGCTCATATACCAGTAAACAAAGATCTATCTATGCTGAAATTGCTTGCCCATTTCATAATTCGTTTTGGAATCCCTTGGATCTGGAAATGGGATTTTCAGTGTGACTATCAGAATAAAATCCCTCGCCTAAAAAGGGTATTTTTTACCAAGTGGTGGGATAAAGGGCTTAATCCTACACTACCTAAACTTCTGAAGACCGTTAAGAATTATACTCAGGCCTGTTTAGATGTTATCCCTCAGAGCCTTCCAGCACCAGCACCAGTTAATCCTTTTGTTAAAATTCAAACAGATTTAAAACAAAAGTTTCCAAATCTAACTGAAACTGAACTATTAGTTAAAACTATGGATTATATGAAAACCCAATTCTTACAATCCTTAGTCCAGGATGATGTTTCCATGAAAATTGTTAGCAATAATGAAGGATCTGAATAGGATGACAATGAGTTCAGCGTCTTAGCAGGCAAAAGTCAAGAACTGGAGCCTACTATGGGAGACTTCTGGGATTCTCTCACCTCAATGATCTTTGAAAAGATGGAACAGGACAAAAAAGGAAAAGGAAAAGTATAAAGCTATCAGAAGACCAATAATCAGAGAAGGACAATCATAGTAACTCCACCATCAGAAAAAAGAAGCCAACTGCCCTAATCATCAAAAGACGACGACCACATGTCCTCAATAATTCAACTCAATTGACAACCTGTCTCATGCCTTCCACTTCCTACGGCTGAGATTTAAAGAGGAAAAGATAAGGATTACAGTTCATCTCCACTAGCTTGATCCTTTCTTATCTTCTTTCTTGTATAAATAGGGAGACCTCACCCTTTGTTGAGGCAGAACTTTTTTGTACTTTCTCGATTTCTCCCTCTCTCTTGTAAAATATTTGATATATAAAAAGTTTGAAGTTTGAAGATCTGCAAAGCTCTTCTGTAAGTTTTAATTATTGCTTCTGTTAATTATTATGTTTCCTTGCTTGAGTTGTTAGATTATCATACCAAAAACAGTAATCGTTATAGAACTGCATATCAAACTGCAACAGACAATCATAATCATTCTTATTTTTTAGAACAATTTTATAAATCAGAACAATATATTGTTTTAACTAAAAACGCTATACAGGAAGAAACCTGTCGGCTTATAGTTTTAGGTAGACCCCCAAATTAACAGTAATTTTATGAGATCATATATGTGATAATTTATTTTTTAATATATATTTAATATACCTTCAAAAATTTCATGCCATTTCATTAATTAAGACAATTTGGGATTAGTGCTTGATTAAGTGGAACGTCACCTAAGTCGCGTTTAGGAACTTTGCCTTTAGCCGTGTTGTGGCATGGTGGCTTTTATTCCCTGTAAATCGTTGACAGGCGTGCTTTTTTCAACTCTATATCTTCGATCCTGCCTTACTTGGTATCAGAGCCATGATTAGTTTATTGGCATATTAAAGAATATATTTCTTATAAATTACGCATATATGATCACCTTTAAAAATGACTGATTTTTCAACCTCTCTTTCAACCGTAGCTAATGTCACTGCTTCTACCTTGGAAGCAACTGAACTTATTGCCTATCAGGATGTCAAGGAAGCCCTAGACAAATGGACTATTCCTAAGATCAAACCAGACACAATTTATAAAATTGGAACCTTTGATTTCATCAGTAAAAGAATTATAAAAACTTTTGAACATGATGTTCCTTTACAGAATAATGATGAAATTTTATATTTATTGCATATTGAAGATTTATATCCTTTTTTGAAAAAATATAGATATGTTCATATAGGACTTGTCTAAGTAGCTTTCAAACCCTTGACTTTACTTGACCAAAATACCAGTATTCAGTGCACATTTAGAGATGGTAGGTGTCTTAACTGGAAAGCCTCTCTTATGGGTGCTATTGAAACCAGTCTTACTCATGGACCAGTTTATTTCAATATCTACCCGAATTTAAGTGTTGCTTTAACTGATAATAATTTGTCCAAAGTATTGGAAATGAGAATTATATCTCATGGTTATGAGTATCTACCCGGATCTCCTCCTTTTGCCATATTATTCCGTATTCACCTTAAAGTTTTAATAAATTTAAACCCTTATATCCGAAAACAAAGCCAACAAGGACATACTATACTTATAGACACTAATCACTTTAGTAGTCAAGTGGCTATTCCCAGGATGATCCCTTGGGAAGAAATTACTTTCCCAAAACAATGGAAAATTACAAATGTCGTCCCTACCAGGCCTATAATTCGACAATCCATTGAGGATGTTGTCCAAACCAGTAATGGAAATGTTTATTTAAAATTTCAAAGACCTTTTACCCGAAGTCAATCTATTAATAATATATCTTATAATATTGATTTTCCTGAATCATCTAGACAATTTGTGTCTGATCCCTTAGAATCCGTTTATCAAGAGTCTAAAAATCCCAGTAATGAGTCTGTTAAAAATGAAGACTTAATTAGAGGAATTCATATTTCTGAAAATCAAATACCTCATAGTATTTATGAAGCAAATACTCCTCAAAACAGAAGACCTTATAGTCCAACTGCTAGTGATATGAATTTTGAATGTTAATGGATTTTTCTCCTAATAGTAAAATTCGTCAATGTTTAAACTAGGAGTTTATGCAGGATAAATACCAGAACTTTAGAAATTGGTATTTTAAAAATCATGATAATAAAAAATTAGCAGACAACTTTACCAGAATCAGTTCAAACAGCATTCAACGAATGGCAAGTCGCTTATGCTCATATACCAGTAAACAAAGATCTATCTATGCTGAAATTGCTTGCCCATTTCATAATCCATTTTGGAATCCCTTGGATCTGGAAATGGGATTTTCAGTGTGACAATCAAAATAAAATCCCTCGCCTAAAAAGGGTATTTTTTACCAAGTGGTGGGATAAAGGGCTTAATCCTTCACTACCTGAACTTCTGAAGACCGTTAAGAATCATACCGGAACTGTTTGGATATTATCCTCGAGCCTTCCAAAGACCAAAGACCAGTTAATCCTTTTGTTAAAATTCAAACAGATTTAAAACAAAAGTTTCAAAATCTAACTGAAACTGAACTATTAGTTAAAACTATGGATTATATGAAAACCCAATTCTTATAATCCTTAGTCCAGGATGATGTTTCCATGAAAACTGTTAGCAGTAAGGAAGGATCTGAACAGGATGACAATGAGTTCAGCGTCCTAACAGGCGAAAGTCAAGAACCGGAGCCTACTATGGGAGACTTCTGGGATTCTCTCACCTCAATGATCTCTGAAAAGATGGAACAGGATAAAAAAGGAAAAGGAAAAGTATAAAGCTATCAGAAGACCAATAATCAGAAAAGGACAATCACAGTAACTCCACCATCAGAAAAAAGAAGCCAGCTGCCCTAATCCAGAAGACGACGACCACCTGTCCTCAATAATTCAACTCAACCGACAGCCTGTCTCATGCCTTCCACTTCCTACGGCTGAGAGTTAAAGAGGAAAAGATAAGGATTACAGTTCATCTCCACTAGCTTGATCCTTTCTTATCTTCTTTCTTGTATAAATAGGGAGACCTCACCCTTTGTTGAGGCAGAACTTTTCTTTGTATTTTCTCAGTACTCTCTCCCTCTCTCTTGTAAAATATTTGATATATAAAAAGTTTGAAGTTTGAAGATCTGCAAAGCTCTTCTGTAAGTTTTAATTATTACTTCTGTTAATTATTATGTTTCCTTGCTTGAGTTGTTAGATTATCATACCAAAAACAGTAATCGTCTTACTTTGTTAAAATGCAGACTTTTTTTTTTTTTGCTTTTTTTTTTAAAACAACTAAAATTTGTTTTTTAATATTTTATGGAACTGAAATTTTTCCATAATACAATATTTTGGGCGTGATTTGGATACCTATACCAAAAAATGTATGTATACCCTGCATAGTATCGCATGCACTCATATTTTTGTTATACGTATCCAAATCACATCCAAAACATTGTATTATGAAAAAATTTCAGTTCCATAAAACATTAAACTTTTTTTTAGTTGTTTTTAAAAAAAAAGCAAAAAAAACCCAAAGAAAAAGTCTGCATTTTAACAAAGTAAGGAGTCTCTGAGGAACCTACCTATATATATATATATATATATATATATATATATATATATATATATTATGCCCGATCTTAAGCTCACCCCTTATCTAACTCACCTTACTCACCCCCTTTTAGCGAGGAACCAGGCGACGATTCGGTCCGTCGCTACATGTTCGGTCCATCGCTATATGTTATCTGTCGTTATATGTTGTTCGTCGCTAAAAGCTAAGACGACGGTTCTACATATAGCGACTAACCGAATCGTCGCCCAGTTCGTCGCTAAAAGGGGGTAAGCAAGGTGAGCTAGATAAGGGATGAGCTTAAGATTGATCTTTAGCGACAAAACACTACAAGGATCTGGCTCGAGCTCAAGCCATGTGGGCTAACATTATTTGTCACTAAAAGCTTCATCACTAACTCACCATGCCATCATAGATTTCATTTTAATTACTTAATTAATTAATTGGTGTTGTATTTTATGCAAAATATAATATTACAACGTTAATATATATATATATATATATAGAGAGAGAGAGAGAGAGAGAGCATCGGACAAGCTTAAAATTTGGACCAAATTTTTTTTTTTTTTATTTTTTAAAACAATTAAAAAAAATAAATTATGGAACTTGAATTTTTACATAATACAGTATTTTTAGTGTGATTTGGATACATATAACAAAACATGTCTGTACAGACTGTACATAAAAATTCAAGTTCCATAATTTTTTTTTGTTGTTTTAAAAAAAGCAAAAAAAAAAAAAACTCTGGATTTTATTATGGTCCGGGAGTCCGGACCTGATCCAAACAATATATATATATATATATATATATATATATATATATATATATATATCGGATCAAGTGCATACCCTTATTTTACTCACTGCGTGCTCACCCCTTTTAGCGACGGACGTGACCGATGATTCGGTCATACAACCGTCGTACATACTTTTAAGCGGCGCTATATGTTGTATAGGCGACGGTTGTATAACCGAAACCGTCGTCGTCGAGTTTGTCACTAAAGGGGGTAAGCACGGTGAGTAAGATAAGGGTGTGCACTGATCCGACTTATCTGATCCGGGATCAAGTACACCCTTATCTCTTACTCACCCGTGCTCACCCCACTTTAGCGGTCGGAATTCGATTATATACAATCGTCGTCTATACTTTTAGCGACGCTATATGTTGTATAGACGACAGTTGTATGACCGAAACCGTCGTTGGGTCCGTCGCTAAAGGGGAGTGAGCATGCAATAAGATAAAAGATAAAAGTATTGATCCGATTATATATCGATATATATATATATATATATATATATATATACAGTCCGGATCTTAAGCTCGCCATTTATTTAACATACCTTGCTCACCCCCCTTTAGCGACGGACCGGGTGACGATTCGGTCCGTCGCTATAGGTTCAGTCCGTCGCTATATGTTGTCCGTCGCTAAAAACTAAGACGACAGTTCTATATATAGCGACAGACCGAATCGTCGCTCGGTCCGTCGCTAAAGGGGGGTGAGCAAGATATTTTAGATAAGGGGTGAGCTTAAGATCCAGACTGTATATATATATATTGCATAAAATACAACACCAGTTAATTAATTAAGTAATTAAAATCAAATCTATGATGGCATGGTGAGTTAGTGATGAAGCTTTAGCGACAGTCAATGTTAGCCCACCGCTTATGGCTTGAGCCACAAACAGTCCTTGTAGTGTTTTGTCGCTAATGATCAATCTGTGAGGGCAGGAGACACACCTCTTTAGCGACACAAAAGGATCATTCAAGCGTCGGCTGCTGAATCCTTTATTCCTACAATGACATCTGTCCTAAGAAAATGACTAAAGTGAAAAACAAAAAAATAAATAAACTAAAATAATGGTCGAAGTATATAAGTCAAAGTTACAATACATTTGGACCTTTACGTACTAAAAAAAATACTGTTTCATTAAATAACTAGATATACATTTTTGGACACACTAATAGAGAAGTATTACTTCTCATGTCAATATATAATTTCTATCTTGGAAACATGCTTAAGAGACATAGAATTTACTTTTTAATTTATTTTATAGAAAGATGTAATTAGTTAACTATATCTCTATTAATAAAACGGGAGAAAATTAAGAAAGTTATTTTCGGTGCTGAAGTCTTTTTTTTAAAAAAAAAAATTACCCTTTAAATTTGTTAGGATCTATCAAAGCCCCATCCCCATTAATTCTCTCACACACGTCAATTTTTATTTTAATACTGATTTTTATTTTAATACTAACTATATTTAGTAGTTAATTTTCAATCTTTATCAATCTCGTTCTTATTTCTTCGCTCTCTTATATTTTTACTTTAAATCCCACACGTAGTGTGTGTAGGACAATTAGTACTAATTAAATGAGCTATGATTTTTATCATCACCAACTAACATCAAATAGACCTTTGGAACATCAACTAGTCATATGTTGATTATGACTTTCTCAAGATTAACCGAATCTAGCTGAACTAAATCACATAATCAATATTCACAAAAAGTTGCTTTCAAGGAAATTTTTATTTAATTAGCTAGTTGCTTAATGAAATTATTCTATTATAGATAGCTAGATTAAGTGGAGATCAAATCGAGCTCGTCTTTGTGCACTGGCACCAAATTGATTAACTTACAAAGTTTGATAACAATATTATAACTTGTAGCAAGTTATATTTAGTAAAATTGGACTTTAAGTGTCAAAATGTGAATCTTTTGAATAAATTATTATGTACTTCTTTTTGTTCAAACTAATGGTACTTGGTTACAGCTATGATTTGTTTTAGAAAGATCAGTTGAGCCACCAGTATTATTCTCCAAATGTGACATTTGAAGTGTGCATTTTTATCTGTACCTCCAAAAGGTATGTAAACTCAATTGGGTAATAAAATATGTGAAACAAAAAGTGTGATCAAAAACAAGATTCTCCCTTTCTTAAAGAATTAAAGAATTGTGGATCAATCAAAATGTAAAAAAGTTGTTGATATTTTTTTATGAGTATTTTATTATCTTTTTTTTTTCTTTCTTAATTTATTTATTTAGAAATGATATCAGATCACTCTTTGTGTGTCCAATAAAATCGGTTCTTGTCTCTTTATTTATTTATTTATATATATATATATATATATATATATATATATATATATATATATATCTTCTTAAATCATTTCCTTATCCAACTCACTTCAACTCACCCCATTTAGCGATGGATCCGTGACGGTTCGATCATACAATCGTCAGTATATACTTTTAGCGACGGACAACATAAAAGCGTCGCTAAAAGTATAGACGACGGTTGAATGATCGAACCGTCAGCCGAAATTCCGTCGTTTAAAGGGTGAGCTCGAGTGAGTTGAATAGAAAATATACTTTATCCAACTCATCTGTTCTCACCCCTTTAGCGACGGACGGCGACGATTTTCATAAAATCGCTGTCTATACTTTTAGCGGCGCTTTATGTTGTCCGTCGTCGCTAAAAGTATGACGACGGTTGTATAACCAAAAACCGTCAGTGTCCATCACTAAAGGGGGTGAGCATGAGTGAGTAAGATAAGGACGTATGCGATCCTCCTCTTCTCTCTCTCTCTCTCTCTCTCTCTATATATATATATATATATATATATATATATATATATATATATATGGAAATGATCCATAGCATCTATATGTTATGGGATATAAAGTAGCATATAGGCTCTAATCCGTCCGTTGTATTGATGAATGGCTGAGATTGAGAATGGGGAATTCCCATCCGCTAGTAATTCTAGCGGACGTAATTAGTATAATATCTAGACGCTTATGCCCCTTAATACAAAGTACTTAGCCAAGAGAAATTACAGAATATACACAATCCGCTAGAAATACTAGCGGACGCTGTTTAAACTAACACAATACAGAGGTAAAACAAAGAAAGAAACAAAAAAACAATACAGAGGAATCGTGCGAACTGAGTCAAGAGAATTGGGCGAAAACCAACGAATCCTAACCCTAGAAGCAAATCTGATCGCCAAATCACCTGCAAGTTCTCGAATTCGCGACATCTGCAAATCACCCAAATCACCTGCAAGTTCGAGCAATTCGCGACATCTGCAAATCACCCAAATCACATGCAATTTCTCGAATTCGCGACATCTGCAAATCACCTGGAAGATCTCGAAGTTCTTCTTCTTAAAATAGAAGAAGAGTTCATGAAGTGTTCTACAAATTAGGCGAAAAATAACTAACCCTAGAAGCAATCATCTGCAAATCACGTCCAAATTTGTGAAGTGTTCTATGCTTGTTCTCGTTTTTTGAGTTGCAATCTACTTTTGCCAGGTACATTTGATTATCTCTTCTTCCCTTTTTTTTGCATTTAAACATGCCACAATAATTTGAACATTGACTTGGTCTTAAAATTGCATTTGGGGAATTCACATTTAGCTCTTTTATAGTCATGAGATACATATCTTTTGATTCTTAAAATTTTCAATAGAGGAAAAGAACCCAAGAATTTTATCTTGTTTTGATTCTAGGTGTCAATATCAATTCTTTTTACTGTTGAATTTATGTTTATGTGAAACATTACTTGAGTCTTGAAATATGTCCTTTTTTATCTTGATCTCATTGTTCTAGATTTAAGAATTGAGTTATGTAATATGTTGTTTTCTTATTTTTTTTAGTTCAGTTAGAAAACGATTTTGGTTTGGGACTTGTTATACTCCATGCTTGTTTTGATCCTAATGAGTTAGAATCTCAAAGCTTTGTTCCTTCTCCCTTTACCTCGTTATTGGAATTTTTATAAATTGTTTAATACTTGACATTTTGTTGAATTTTTATGACAGATATGGATATCAATCCAGGACCTTTTGATCCTATTATCTTATGGGACCAAGAAAATCATGTATCAACTGACTTATGGCAAAATATTGTAAGTTTATTGTCCCATATATCATATTTCTCTTAAAATTTTGTAAAAAACTTGCATATTTTGACAATTTATGTATGTATCCTCTTTTTAACTTGTAGGATAAGGGTGTGTTAGAAATTTGTCAGATGTCTGCAAAATTAATTGAATGGAACTTGACTAAACAACAAGAATATCTACTGGAACAGTTAGGTTTCGATATATTTTATCATCACGATGTAGTGTCAAAGATTGATGCATCTCTTGTATCTGCTTTTGTTGAGCGTTGGAGTGAAACAAATACGTTTCACTTAAAATGTGGAGAGGTCGACATTACTTTAGAGGATGTGGGATTTATATTCGGGTTACCTATATTAGGAAAACCTTTGACTTGCAGAGAACTAGAACATCCCAAAAGCTATTTTATAAGGGTTTTTGGGCAACAAGTAGCAGTAGAGAATTGGGAACAGTGCTATAAAAGAGGGGGCATAAGTTTGTCTTGGTTATAACATAAATATGGACAATTACCTAAAGATGCTACTTTAGATGATGTGGTAAAACACAATAAGGCATACCTGTTGTATTTGTGTGGCGCTATTTTGTTTCCTACGAAGAGTAAAAATATTGTGCATCCTAGGTATTTATTGTTATTGGAAAGATTGGAAGACATTATTACATATGCTTGGGGGGCAGCAGTTTTAGGGCATTTGTATAGGGGTTTGCATGAGGCTACTCGGAAAATAGCGAAAAAATTTGCAGGATGTGCAACCTTGCTTATGATGTGGGCTTACGAAAGGTTTAACATTGGTCGTCCTACCCCTAGGCCTAATTCCCAGAAGTTGATACCTAGGGCACTATCCTGGGCATACTCTTCTTTTGATCCAAATTCCAAACAATATTAGCACCGCAAAAATCCACATCACCATCTTGTGTTTTACCGAGGAGAGTTTGATGACATGTTGGAAACAGATTGGGTGTAGTGTCCATATCAGATATTTGACACACGTTTGGGTTGGGACTTTTTTGAGGCAAGGTTAGGTGGAGCCGCTCGTTTACCTTTGATTCATTACGACATTGTTGAGTTTCAAATGCTTGACAAATTTATGAGGCAATTTGGATATTTGCAGTCATATCCATCTAATGCTGAAAACATGGTGGAGTTGAGGATGGAACATAAATTGTTTGAGAGAATAAATTTTGAAAATCATAGGGCTAGTTATATTAAGTTGTGGGAGGCCTACATGGAGAGTTTAGAAGGGCTAGTGTTGGAGGGTTTGCAGCAGATATCTACCGAGGATTATATGACATGGTGTAGAGAAATTACTCGGAGATGGATACACCATCCTTGACCCTTTAGGCGTTAAGGGGAAGATTACAAGCCACGAGTATTCATTGACCAATATGTGGCTGTAAACACTGTAAGTTTTTAAAGTTATAATTTTTATACATGTTTCTGTGTTATAATTTGATGTCCTTATTTTACTAATATAATTTTTGTTTTTGTTTTAATTTTAGATTGAGACTGCAAAAGCTATATTTGTTAAGTTTATGTCAATTGATCTGCCAGCTGAGTTAAGAACCATGTATGAGTCATGGTTCAATACACTGTACCAGCCGTTCATGAATGATTACAAAGGGGTTCCAGCCGAACAAAATCCAACACAACCCCAAGTTGGACAAATGGATATTGACATGACGGGACCCCAGCCTACGGTTCAAGAAACTCAAGGTAGCCTTGCTCCTTCTACTCAACACAGTAGGAAATTGCCGGTTAGAAGGAGAGAGGGAACAAAGCACACACACCTTGTCAAGTATTTAAAGATTGAGAAAATCACTTGGTTAAATCACTATTGGTTTAGTCCAACTACCAACCCATCATACTTTCCTCATATCCATCCAGGCGGTCTATACAAGTTAGAGTTTAAGGATGTGAACTGTCTGAGACCCAATGGTTGGTTATGGGCGCATGTATTGGATGCATATTTGTTATTGTTGAGAGACAGAGAAGCTAAGATGAGGAGTGAAGGAATCCAACGATGGGCTACCTTTTATTTCATGCCAACGTACTTTGCGAGTTTGGGCATCCAATATTTACCAAGTGCCGGAGTAAGCAAAGCAACAACACTCAAATTTTTAACAAGTTACATCAATCATCCAGTTGGTGCCCCAGTTCATGAGTCTGATTACATATTCGTTCCATTCATCAACTAAAGCAACAGTCATTTTTGCCTATTTATTTGGAGTGTGAACAAGTGGAAAATAATGCTTTTTGATCCACTTAATGATGACAAACCCTTAATGCCGTTGTCACAATTATATCAAAACTACTTTGGTGCTGTGGTGAGTTCATTAATATATTACTTATATTTCATTTCATCATACAAACATATGAGGTTTAGGGAATTAAATGATTGTTTTATGGTTTATAGGTGGAGTTAATGAAAGTAGTATGCACACAAGCCAATCAAGTTTGATGATAAAGCATATACTTTGTAACAAT
Source organism: Panax quinquefolius (assembly GCA_020205615.1). Taxonomy (NCBI): domain Eukaryota; kingdom Viridiplantae; phylum Streptophyta; class Magnoliopsida; order Apiales; family Araliaceae; genus Panax; species Panax quinquefolius. The sequence goes on along the minus strand of CM035155.1, from coordinate 76,252,538 downwards.
CTTATTCATTTATTAATAAAAAGTATTAATTTATTAAAGACTTTTAATTATCTACATGATGCTGTTTTATTATATGTGATAAACCCATAGTTTTAAGCAATGCTTTTAGAATAATGATGATGATCATTCTAATGAGATCTAAATTCTTAGAAAGCTTAAAACTAAAATAGTTCCCAATCATTGGATTACTAAATTAGGGATTAGTGAATCCAGATAGATTGGTACATCGTTCTTGCTCATTGGATGAGGATGATTGATCTCATGATCATTTGTGTGGAGACACTAAAGCAAGTATGTAGGTGCTTATTAGAGAATAAGTTCAATTGAACGTGGCTCGCTAAGGAATACCTAATGGAGTTTTACTTGCATCATTCAATAGGAATTCTTGTAGTGATAGTAATACTAGTGATCCTTGGACTTGAGATCATCATAATATCTTGTGTATGATGAGTTATACTTTGACTTATTCCTTAAGACCCTTAGGGTATATCAAAGGGTATACTTGGGTATAATAAGTTGTATACGTGGAGATAATGTATGATCAATAAAGAATCTACCACTTCTATTAAAAGAAGAGAAATGTCCTATGTGATTCGATAAATGACAACCCAAGAGTCCTTGGCCAAAGCGCGTAATGAAATTAGAAAGGAGTTTCTAATTTGCATTAGTTGAGTTGTGCATTTAAGGATCGAAATACATATAATTAATTAAAATAAGACTTGACAAGAATTCCATGTCTTATATTTAATTGGGACATTGTATGGTGGAAGAATTGACTTGTGCAGTAACTACTTACTCAAAGGTTCTTTTTATGATTAATGTTGAAATTTATATTATTTGGAAAGTCGTTGATCGATAGGGGAGGCTTATCCCTATCAGAATAAATATTATTTATTTAAATAAATTAATTGTTTAATTTATTTATTTAAATAAGATTAGAATTGTTCTAATTGATTTATTCACAACCGGTTTAATATGGAGAACCTAAAGGGTCACACCATAAAAGGAAGAATAATTATTTAAGAAGTTAATGGCATAATCGTAATAATATGTTATGTATATTTAATTTAATCTATGGTGATAGAATAAATTAAATAGCTTAATATTTATTATTTAATATTTTAGAAATATTAAATATAAATTAATAAGAGGAGTCTTATTAATATTATTACAATTATTATTATTATTTTAATTTCTAAAAGAGTTTAGAAATTAATTTAATATAAGTACTCTCATTTATTCCTAATAGGATTAGGAGAGAAAATTAGTTAAAGGAGTTTAATTAATTATCCCTAATAAGATTAGGGAGCCCATTTAATTAAAAGAGTTTAATTAAATAATACCTTATTTTTATTAAATAAGGTTACGATATCTTTATAAGAGGAGTCTTATATCGGATATCAAAATATCTGCAATTCCAATAGTTGGGAGAGTACGCCTTTTCTATAGAGATAGAAAACTAGGGTTTAGCCATAACACCCATCTTCTTAAATCCTTCTTCTTCCTTGGTCGATAACCTCTAGAGGCCAAACACTTGGGTGGCTAACGTTGATCAAAGGAAGGAACCAAACCCGGTGGATTCAAGTTAAACGCGAAAAGGATTGGAGGTGAACTTGTACCTGAGGAAGCTCGGATCTTCAACGGTATGATTCTTGTCCTTCATCTTTTCGTTTAATTAATAAATTGTGCATAAAGGGTGATCCGGGTATATGGTTTGTAAAATTTTTAAACTCTGATTTTACACGTTTCCGCACTTTTATGCAATTTGATTGCTTTCATGAATATTACAAACCTAACAGTGGCATCAGAGCCAAACCTTTATGCGAATTATTAATTTTTTTAATTTGATATGTATATTGACATGTGTTTAGAACAATTTAATTGGGCATAATTTTATTGTATAGAATTTATTTAAAAAAAAAAAAAAATGATTCACGGATTACTTAGCAGGATACACGTGAATCCAGATTTCCGTTGGAAATTATTATGGTTCCTGATTTATTTTATGAAAGCTGGACAGTACGGTTCATATAAGTTTCACTTTATATGAATATTAATATATATATATATATATATATATATATATAATAAACCGTACTTTTCCGAGAGTAAGATTATATCTTTATAGTATATATATATATATTATATATATATATATATATATATATATATATATATAATTAAAATAAACTGCAAATCAGTCTAGATTATATATTTAATCTTATTTTATAATTAAAATAAAAGTTTATTTTAATTTTAAAATAAAAAGTCTTAAAATAAAAAGTTTATTTTAATAAAATAAAAAGTTTATTTTAATTTTTAAAAATTGAATTTCATGCTAACTAATTAGAGTTGGAATTGGATTCCATGATAACTAATTGGAGTTGAAATTGGATTTCATATTTCCTTAAATAAAGGAGTTTAATTAGATATGAAATAAGATTTCATATTATTCAAAATAAAGGAGTTTATTTGTGAATAGGAAAGAAATCCATATTTCCTTAAATAAAGGAGTTTATTTAGATATGAAATAAGATTTCATATTATCCAAAATAAAAGAGTTTATTTGTGAATAGGAAAAAGAGAATCCGTGTTTCCTTTAATAAAAGTTTTTTTATATATATGGAATTGGATTCCATAATTAATTAAAATAAAGGAGTTTATTTTGATTAAAATTTTGATTAAAATAAAATAGTTTATTTTATTCAAAATTGGATAAATTAAAATAAAATAGTTTTATTTTGATTTAAATTTGGATTAAAATAAAAGAGTTTATTTTGATTCAAAATTAGATTTTATACTAACTAAATTTGCCCATTAAATGATATCAATATATATATTGAATGTTTATTATTCATGAGATGAATATTATTTATTGATGCATATATAGTGATGTGTATGATAATAAATGGGATTGATTATGGACTATTGACGATGTGATTGGATTTTATTTTAGTTGGATGCGTGAATGTATGGGTTTTATTAAATGGGGTTCTGCGTACCTCGTCTTCTCTAATTTTTCTTAATGTAAATTCTATTCCCTCCTATGTACTTCCCTTGATCTAGCGATCAAGGTTTCTATTTATTTTAAATAGTTTTGTAATAGGAATTGTTAGAATTAATTTTGAAGAATTGGAGATCAAGGAGCAAGGCGCTTGAAGACCCGTTTGTAATGGAGCAGGGTTTAAATGTAATAGTTATATTTAAATATTATTTCTTGCACCCTAGGGTTTGACCTTTTGGTTCACTTGGTGGTTCTAGTGAACCAAACTAGAATAAAAGTCATAATCAATCCGGGTAGAATATAGTATTCTATATGTGCATGCTTATACTATATATATTATATATTATGCAAACATGCTTCATGTGTTCATTAATATAACGCGTATTTTATTATATATATATATATATATGTGCGTGCGGCTAAAAAAGATGAGACAAATTAATAACAAAACCCTCAATTTTTTTATATTAAGTCCTAAGCGTTCAAAGATATTTGGAATATCGAGCGTCGCCTTCTAACATGATAAAATTAATAGAGTATTAAATATTTAATATGAGTTTGTTGTGTCACCACAAGGCAAGTATTAAGTATTTAAGATGTTAATTATCACATTTGATGCTTATAAAGAAAATTGATCAATATTGTTTTGTTGTGTCACCACAAGGATGATATTTTCTTTTTTGAATATATGGAGTGCTAGGTCGGACTTAACTTGGATAATTTTGATTCGGATGTGCCACCACTGATCAAAATAATCTAAGAGGCAAAAAGAAAAGGAGTTGCATAGTTGATGTAATTGACAAAAGTTGTCTACCTATTTATTTATATATAGTTTGTTGTGTCACCACAATGCTATATACATTTGAAATGGGATCCTTATTCTCACTAGCAAATCTTTAATTAGATTTTTGCTTAGAACTATATAAGTGAGGTAATATAGTTTGAAGAAAATAGTGGGAAATACCAATTTAAAACAAGACCTAATTTATTTTGGTAATTAATAAAATAATGTATGTTAAAATGTTGTTAATTACAAATTCATTTCACGAAATTTACAATGTCTAAAATTACTATCATTTGCGAAGCATATTAGATGCTAAATTAACGGGGCCAATTAAACGGATTGGTTAAGGAATTTGAGAATAGTTCTCATGGTTTGAAAAGTTATCTTATGTCCTTAATACTTTATCCTGCAATGGTTGCGAATAATGCCTCTGAGGAAGAGATTGCTACTTTTAGAAAGTGGCAAGATGATGCCGATTAGCTCGATGCATCATGCTCGCATCCATGAGTAACGAGCTTGACGTCGGCGATGAAACTATGGCTATATTCACGCACATCAAGTAGTTGATGGTGAGGAAAGTAGGGCCGATAGATATCGAGATATCTAAGGAGCTCTTCCGATCTAGAATGACCGATGGTACTATAGTACAAACAAAAGTTCTTAACATAATCAATTTGATTGATCAATTAGGACAACCGGTTTTATCATGGATGGAGAGTTGAGCCAAGATTTGATCTTGCACTCACTCTGGACTCCTTTCACAATTGTTGTGAATTTTCATATGAACAAGCTAGATATCGACCTCATTGATTTGCTCAACATATTGAAAAATGTTGAGAGTCACTTTCCAACCAAGAAAGATCAAGTCTTCTTGGTAGGGGCCAAAGGATCTTACGAAAGAAGAACGATTCAAAGAAGGTAAATAGAAAGGCATAAACAAAGGATAATAAGAACAAAAGCGATCACGGATAGCAAAGGAGTTTGCTTCCACTACAATAAGCACGGACAATCGGAAAAAATCTGCGAGAAGCATCTTGCAGAGGCTAACCAAAGAAGCTTAGTGAAGTTTGGTTACAAATACAAATTTGTTCATGATTTAAAATAAATTTTTCTTTAAGTCGAGGTTCTACTTGGGTATTAGATACCGACTTTGGTTATCATAAATATAGATTTATGAAGGGACCAAACAGAAGTAGAAAGCTAAACAAATATAAGTAATCCTATGTGTGGGAAATGAAGCAAAGGTTGCAACATTAGCCATAGAAACTTATAGTTTAGCACTGCCTACGGGCAAATCTATTAAGTCAATAAGTTGTTATTGTATTCTAGTTCTCGTTGAAAACATTAGTTCCATTTTATTGTTGGACAATGAAATCTTTGGTATTATATTTAAGAATAATCGTTGTTCTATTTATAATAATAATGTTTTGTATAGAACTGGAATATTACTTAATAAATTTTGTATACTTGACTTACATGAAAATAATTTTGCATATTGAACAAATTAGTATAAGAAAAAGAGATGATCATTCAAAGAGTTGAATGTGTGTATTTGCTAAAATACAAGTGTGAATTATTTGAAAGGTTCAAAGAATTCAGAAGTGAAACAAATTGGCAATGTATTAAGATTCTTTGATTAGATCAAGGAATAAATACTTGTGCAATAAGTTTCTGGATCATCTCAAATGGTTTTCTCAAAATGGAGACATCCTAATACGCAATAATTGATTGATGTATCTGAATGAAAAATCATACCTTGTTGGACAAGGTGCGGTCCAAAATAATTTTACCGACATTCCAGTATCCTTTTGGGATAATGTCCTAGAAATGGCTGCATATCTACGAAAATGGTAACCTCAAAATTCGGCCCCAAGACTCCATAAAAGTTATGGATAGGGAGGATTCCTAATCTTAAGTATATTAAGATAAGGGGTTGTCCAACTTATGTGAAAAGGTTTCAAAAGATAAGCTTGGGACAAGATTTGACAAGTACAATTTGTGGGACATCCTCAAGTAAGTTTAGGGTATATGTTCTATAATCCTACTTAGCAAAACGTGTTTGTTGCGAAACACGCTGCCTTCTAAGATAAAGGTGTTTATCATTGAAGGGGCTAGTGGGAGGATAATAGATCTTGAAGAGTTCAAGAACCACAAAACACTATAAGTCAAATAAGAGGAACCTGTAGATAGACCTATTATACCACAACTGAAATCGTAAATCGGAATAGTACCAAAGATACCTAGGAGGTATGGATTCATCATGGATGATGATGATAAAGTACACATCATAGAAGATGATGATCCAGAGTTACATTCGATGAGGTAAGACTTCTAGTGTGTACAAAAGGGTCAGTGGGAGCGTCGTGAAATTTCTAGTATTATATGTTGATATACTACGGATGAGGAATAACATACCAATGCTACAATCAGTAAAGATAAACTTGTCTAAACATTCCTCCATGAATGGTTTGGGAAGAGTATCTTAAGTGGGGATAAAATCTATATAGATAGATACAAGAGGATGCTCGACTTAACCCAAGGAACGTATATTCATTTGATGCTAAAGTCGTTTAGCATGGCAAACTCAAGAGATGTCTCATGTCGATGAGCTATGGAGTGTATCTCTCTAATAGTCCACACGACTCTCTAAAAAAGAGAGGTCGCATGAGTGACAATCATGTATGCAATGAAATATCACGAGACACGATGTTGATCACCATATTATGGAGAAGTTCACTATGAGTCGGTGAAAACATCTTTAAGTGCTTAACCCAAGACTAAGGATGTGATCATATTCATGGTGGGTCTAAATTAAAACTAGAGGGCTTAACAGACTCAAGTTTTTCGAACGCACTCGAAGACGACGAGAAAAATCCACTTTAAGGTAAAGGGTTACCTTGAGCAAAGTGGTGCGATGAATTGAAAAGGTTCCAAACAAACAAAGAGTTGTTTGGTTTAGTGATAAAGACAAAGTATATAGCTATAAATGAAGGCGCAAGTTGATTATTTGGATTAAAAGTTCATTACGTAACTAGGAATAGTTCCTAAGTCTCATCTTGGATCTAAACATGTGTTGTGGCACTTTCATTTGATTATTAGAATCATTGAAAGATGGAAAATCACTATAGAGATAGTGGACTCTCATGAACAACATTACATATCCATTAACTAAAGCTTATCCAACAAAGGATAATCGTCACTTAGAGAAGAAGAGTATGAGTTACCATGACGATTGGCTTTAGTGCAAGTGGGAGATTGAAAGTAGTATGCACAAAGCCAATCATGTTTGATGATAAAGCATATACTTTGTAACAATCTTATTCATTTATTAATAAAAAGTATTAATTTATTAAAGGCTTTTAATTATTTACATGATGTTGTTTTATTATATGTGATAAACCCATAGTTTTAAGCAATGCTTTTAGAATAATGATGATGATCATTCTAATGAGATCTATATTCTTAGAAAGCTTAAAACTAAAATAGTTCCCAATCATTGGATTACTAAATTGGGGATTAGTGAATCCGGGATAGATTGGTACATCGTTGCTTGCTCATTGGATGAGGATGATTGATCTCATGATCATTTGTGTGGAGACACTAAAGCAAGTATGTAGGTGCTTATTAGAGAATAAGTTCACTGAACGTGGCTCGCTAAGGAATACCTAATGGAGTTTTACTCTTGCTGTCAATAGGAATTCTGTAGTGATAGTAATACAAGTGATCCTTGGACTTGAGATCATCATAGTATCTTGTGTATGATGAGTTATACTTTGACTTATTTTTAAGACCCTTAGGGTATATCAAAGGGTATGCTTGGGTATAATAAGTTGTACATGGAGATAATGTATGATCAATAAAGAATCTACCACTTATTAAAAGAAGAGAAATGTCCTATGTGATTCGATAAATGACAACCCAAAGTCCTTGGCGGCTGCGAGAATAAAATTAGAAAGGAGTTTCTAATTTGCATTATTTGAGTTAGTGCATTTAAGGATCGAAATACATATAATTAAATAAAATAAGACTTGATGAAGAATTCCATGTCTTATATTTAATTGGGACATTGTATGGTGGAAGGATTGAATTGTCGAGTAACTATTTACTCAAAAGTTCTTTTATGATTAATGTTGAAATCTATATTATCTGGAAAGTCGTTGATCGCTAGGGAGGCTTATCCCTATTATTGTAGAATAAATATTATTTATTTAAATAAATTAATTGTTTAATTTATTTATTTAAATAAGATTAGAATTATTCTAATTGATTTATTCACAACCGGTTTAATATGGAGAACCTAAAGGGTCACACCATAAAAGGAAGAATAATTATTTAAGAAGTTAATGGCATAATCTTAATAATATGTTATGTATATTTAATTTAATCTATGGTGATAGAATAAATTAAATAGCTTAATATTTATTATTTAATATTTTAGAAATATTAAATATAAATTAATAAGAGGAGTCTTATTAATATTATTACAATTATTATTATTATTTTAATTTCTAAAAGAGTTTAGAAATTAATTTAATATAAGTACTTTCATTTATTCCTAATAGGATTAGGAGAGAAAATTAGTTAAAGGAGTTTAATTAATTATCCCTAATAAGATTAGGGAGCCCATTTAATTAAAAGAGTTTAATTAAATAATACCTTATTTTTATTAAATAAGGTTACCCGATATCTTTATAAGATGAGTCTTATATCGATATCAAAATATCTGTGATTCGATAGTTGGGAGAGACGCCTTTTCTATAGAGATAGAAAACTAGGGTTTAGCCATAACACCCATCTTCTTAAATCCTTCTTCTTCCTTGGTGGATCACCTCTGAGGCCAAACATTTGGGTGGCTAACGTTGATCAAAGAAGGAACCAAACCCTATGGATTCAATTTGAGCGAAAAGGATTGGAGGTGAACTTGTACCTGAGGAAGCTCGGATCTTCAAGGGTATGATTCTTGTCCTTCATCTTTTCGTTTAATTAATAAATTGTGCATAAAGGGTGATCCGGGTATATGGTTTGTAAAATTTTTAAACTCTGATTTTACACGTTTCCGCACTTTTATACAATTTGATTGCTTTCATGAATATTACAAACCTAACAGTTAATTCCTTTGTTGCTTCGTATGGCAAATCCTAAAGCATAGTGGCCAAGATCGAAGCCGAAAGTTGAAGTCTGTGTGAGTAGGCCGAGACAATGGAATTCAGATGATTGCGGCGTTTATGTTGCAAAATACGTAGATTTCTTTTTGCACTGGATAAACATCATGAAGGAACCGAGGTGGACTCCAAACGAGGCTTACAACTTTAGATTTAGAATAGGACATGAGCTTAGGATGTGCAATGTGAGGGATATTCCTTCAAAATATCTTTGTATCGACCAAACTTTAGATTCAGATTCAAATGAAGAGTAATGATTGTATATTTGACCAACTGTCGTAATACGTTATTTTATAAAGATGGTTGAATATTTCAAAATGATTCCATTATTTTATTATTAGATTCCTTGAATTACTATGGTTATTTTCTTTATTGTTTGGATTCCATTATGTTTTCTTGTTTGGAATCCATTATTGTACTACCATTATATTATTTACTAACATAAACATGATTTAAAAAGTAGATATAGTGAGAAGAAACAACAACAGTAATCAAATACTGCTCTATTTAAAAAGTTAATATGCATGCCTAGTTACCATATTGACTTTAAACAACATACTGCTCTATTTGAATGAAATCAAATTTGTAATCACAGCAACAAATGATGTCATAGATACAATCACAGCCAGGACAGTTGTAACAGCAGCTAGGTATGCAGCATCAGCAGCCAAATCCGGTTAAAACGTGACATTTGGCAAAGGCTTCATCAAGTATGTATTTCTCCACATGTTTAATAATCATATTTAGTATGTAATTTTGTACATATTTTTGCTTCAAAATACAGAATTTGTTCTACTAACAGAAATTTAATCACTAGGTTTCTGTCTAAAGCAATCAGTTGTGTACTTGTTTAGTACTTTATGCTGCTCCATCACGTACAAGAGAGCTTGAAGCCACCTTTTTATCAAGGTAAATCAGATAATTTGTTTATTAGATAATTTGTTCTTTTGGAATTTTTGGGAAGCACCGTGTATTTGACAATAGTTCAGTTAATGTTGTTTTCTCAACTGTTAAGTCATTATTCTGCTACTTGATTTTTACACAGTTACACTTGTTTCTTTCATAGTTCAGTTTTGACGATAGTTTAGTTTTGTTACACCATGTATTTGACAATAGCTCAGTTTTGCAAAGAATGAGCCCGGGTAAAAATCAGTTTACCATTGCTGATATTGGTGCATGTTTATAAGCATTACTAGCAATAAGAGAAGGCTGTTTCTTGTGGTAAAACAGATGAGACTTAATCTTTTTCTAAGGGGAGACTAACACTAGTCTGCATAATAAGCCCATTTTAGCCACACCACATAGTCTAATATACATTCCATTCTAGTTGCAATTGCATTGTGTATGCCTACACAGTAAAAAATTAATTTTCATTGTAATCATGGTACATTTCCATTGCAGATATAACATTTAGCATTTGTTTTCTCTTTATTTTTGTTTACAATTCCATTCCTATTTTGATTGATGTGTAATATCTTTAACAAATGTTGGTCAGCAGTCACACCAGCAATTACAACAACAAATGACAGCAGTCACAACATCAACAAATGACAGCAGTCACAACATCAACAAATGACAGTAGTCACAACAACAATCACAACTAGGACACCATGTACCTTGCTTCAGCAGCAGAAAATGATTGAGCATGAAGCCATATTCAAAAATCAGGTATATACAATGTTTAATATTTGGAGTTTTTTGTCTAGGGAAGGGACCATGAGATGAAACTAAAATAAAAGATGCATTAATAGAGAAACAGAGGAGAGAACAATTAATACTTAACATATACCCAATAAATTTGTCTTTCAAATAATCACTTAAAAATTTAAGAAAACCAAAATTTTATAGTCATACAAGCAAATATAAAGATAACTTCAAACACCCGACTTGTCTTGGCCCAAACCTTTGTAGTGGTTCCGCTTATCATGATTGGTCATCATATTACATATTGCACACTTTCTCAATTGTTTATGACTTCCAGCCTCTTCAATCCCGCTCTTTATTCTTGAAGTTTTCTTGCGCCCTTTTGTTTGGGAACAAATAGGATCAAATAACGGCTCTTCTTGATCGGCCTCATCATCATCTACTCGAATTTCTGGCACGCCATTTATATTAACTTCATCAGGGTCAAACTTCTCAACGATAGGTTGATTGTCAATGCACAACTGTACGACGTGCTTAAAACCATTAATAGAGCATGATCCCATAGAAGCTAATCGTAGGAGCAATGGCACCAAATAATTGTACCACATCGTCTGAGATTCCTCGTAGTTAAACATTTCAGTAAAAATCTTTGCTAGTTCAGCGTTCACTTTGTTACCATCTCTTCACCAGCGGCTTAGAATGTATTTATTCGGTATCTGTGTAGTACTTTTTGCAATCATATGCCTTACAATGTGTCTATAAAGCATACCAGCATGTTCAAATTTTTGACAATTACATTTTATATCTCCAGTTTGAACATTACTGACAACAGAAAAGTACCTATTGGATTCTTCAATGGCGTTTGTCTTGTACACTGCGTACGACTTCGTATCCGCTGTTATTAGATGTTGAAGTTTCTTCATTATGTACTTGTGAGATTTTAAAATCTCAATCTGAAAGTGTCTAAACATCTCTTTTTTATAAACAGCCGCTCCATGCGTTTCCAACGGTGATTCAAGAGTCATAGTTCTAGTCCGATGTCAGGTTGCGTAGTTAGCTTGTCTCTCTCTCATTACCTGTTTCTCAATGGCTTTTTCTGAGTTTACGATAAATTCCTTTAAACTCGTTGTCGCATTGACATAGTCATCGAATAAACTGTTCATTCCCTCACTCCTGGATGTAGTCGTCATTCCCGCTGTAAAAAAAAATTTTGTGTACGCCATGATCCATTTGTGCTTAACCTCATAGAGTGATTGTAACCAATCATGGTCTTGCAGTTCGTAATATGTCATTAGCTTTTCCCATCGCTCCTCAAATTCCGCAGTAGTCAGTGATTTATACACACACAAGTTAAAATCATGTTTAAATGTCAGGTACTCATCATACAATGTATGCAATTTCTCTGGAAATTTGTTACTAATATGCCATGTGCAAAGTGCATGGTGTGTTTCAGGAAGAACCCTAGCAATCGCATTAGTCATGGCTTTGTTCTGATCAGTAATAATGGTAACCGGTGCCTTATTGTTCATTGCATGAAGCCAAGTCTCAAAGACCCATACAAAAGTATCCTATGTTTCATCCTATATCAGTGTAAACCCAAACAAGACGGAATGGTAATGGTGATTTACCCCCGTGAACGGAACAAACGGCATGGAATACTTGTTCGTTCGATAAGTTGTATCAAAAGTCACCACATCCCCAAAATTTTTGTAAGCAATCATTGATCGATAATCTATCCACAAAATGCATGTGATACGATGATCGTCAACTCGTTTGATATCGTAAAAAAAGATAGAGAATTTTCTGCTGAAATACTGCAGTGCTGCTTGGGCATCGTTTGAATCTATCGTGTCACGTCTTAAATCTCGCACAACATTCTGAATATCCTTATCACTGAAACCAACATTTTCCCTCCCTCCTCCTATTTCACTAAAAACATTCATCATTTTAATTGGCCCAACTCCAGCGTTGTTTAAAGTTTCAATTAAAGTTCGAGCAACAGGAGTTATATTTTTCCGTGTTTGAATGAAAATTTTCTTGCTCGGAGTAACCAAATAATGATTGTGGGTCAACTCAATTTTTGAAACTTTCAATGTATCTTCTTTTTGTAGATGAACAACAGACATCCGAGCTTTGCACATCGTGCGACCTATTGAATCCCTTTTTCTTTTGACCTTGCTACCCTCAGCTTCATCAACGTCCTATTTCTTTCTTTCAATCGGTTTTCTTGCTTTGGTACACGTAAAAAGTCTATTGGACAAATTGTTGAAGCGGGCATGTTTATGACTTGCCCCAATTTTTATTTCAAATCTACAACTTCGTGCATAGTTTCTATAAAAATCTTCCGCCTCTTGGATAGTAAAAAAAATTTGACCCTCGTACGGACTTTTTGAATCGTTAATATGCGCTTGGTTTATGTTTTGAGCACCAATATTAACCATGTCAATATTATCATGAGAAGAATTTGAGGAACTAGAATTAAACATATCTTCCACCATAATTGTATACTTACCACGACGATTTGAGGTGCGAAGATTTGCTTGATTAATTGTGTGGTTTTCTTCCTCGATGTCAATTGAAGGCGGTTATAATACTTTGTTTACCTTGGTAGGGCAAAAAGTTTATTAACTATGATATCCCATCTATCTCCTAATATAGTAGGTTTGTATAATATAATTTTGTTATGTACTTTAATTGATTTTATTATGTTTATTTGGAATAGCACTAATTTGAATTAGAATATGAACTATAATTATGTAGAGGAGTGAATTTGAATTGAAATTTTAGATTTGTTATTAAGATTTATTTGATATATTTGATTTGGAATTTTATATATTTTATTTGCTATAATTTGGAAGTTGATATATTTGATTGGCTAAAATTTGGAATTTGACAAATCTTGATTTGATTTGGATTTCAAATATGATATGGAAAGATTTGAAAATTGTTATGTATTGGGGATGTAATAACCCTACTGACTATTGATGTACTGGGTATTGCAAGAATTTAATACAACTGATATTGTTGTGTATTGAACAAAAGGCATTGAATTTATGTTGCTGAAAGATGGGTATTGCAGTTTTGTAATTGAGTTGATGTATGCATGTGTTGGGTATTGTATTTCACAGCAATTGGGTTGTACCACGTTTTTTGTGTTCTATTTGAATTGGGAAACTATTGCAGTAAGGTAATTGAAGACATACAGTGTTTTATTTTAATTGATGTAGGTATGTACTGGGTTTTTCAGTGCAGGAAGGAAACAACCACTGATATAGTCGTGAAGTGTTGTAATATCTGTAAGTATATTGGGTTTAGCAGTGTGTAATATCCGTGAAATACTTACAGGAATTTTCAGTACAGGAAGGATTGAGAAGTTGTTGTGTCTGTCTTGGCGTATTGGAGGGGCATAAGCGTCCAGATATTATACTAATTATGTCCGCTAGAATTACTAGCGGACGGGAATTCCCCATTCTCAATCTCAGCCATTCATCAATACAACGGACGGATTAGAGCCTATATGCCACTTTTTATCTCATAGCATATAAATGCTATAGATCATTCTATATATATATATATATATATATATATATATATATATGTGTGTGTGTGTGTGTGTGTGTGTGTGTGTGTGACTTGTGTGTGGCTAAGTACATCCAACACGTATATATTGCACGCTAACAAAATTACACAACTATAAAAAAATTCTCACTTATAAAATTTACAAATATTAAAGATAAATATTAGTTTTATGTTTATTTCAGGATAATTTATTAATTTAATAATGATAATATAATAATGAAATTATAACGGTAAACATGAAGATATTTCGTTTTATACAACTATTCATTAAAGGATTGAGAACTCTTTTTACCGGAAAAAATAAAAAAAAAAACATAAAATTAAATGTTGATAAATTAGATTATTTTTTGTGGAATAAAAACAGTAACAGCCTTACTAACCTGTGAACAACGGCTTAAGGGTTCATCAATAGACGTGTCTCTCGATCCCTAACCTATAGCAGTTTCTTTTACAACTTTTTATGCAATAAAATGTGTATAATATTTGTCCACATACACTTTTATTAGAGGCAAGCTTTTTACAAATTATATTTAAAGTATTCAAGGCCATGAGAAGATTAAGTACATACTTTTTTATTTAACATATTTTGCTTATCATTTTTAACGACGGATCGAATCTACGCCTTCGATTACATGTATATCGATCAATCTATCGTTTTAACTTTTAACGACGATCGAATCGTCATAAATAACATATATAAACCGCTTTATAATTTGTTACATAAACTGCTTTATATATATAGAGATCATTAAATCCATTAACAAAAATGTTATTTTCACAATAAAAATGTATTATAGATTACATAAATGACGGTTTTCACCGTCGTTATATAGCTACAACGACACTTTTATTGTAAAAATAATAAAAAGTGTTGTGGATTTAATAATTCTCTATATATATTATGTATAAATAATAGGATGGAAAAAAAAAACCTTTCTATGAGCCAAACAAAACCAGGGTCTGTCGCAGTTTTTGCCAAAAAAAACCGGTCATAGTAAACGCAATTCCAAGTTGATACGTTATGCATGATACAACCAATCAAGCATGGGTGTTTGGTTTTGGTTTGACTCATATAGTATACATCAATTTTAATGCTTCCCATATTGTATCCCCACCTTACCACCAAATTAGTCAGCTACTAGCTCTACCAGAATTTCTTTAATAATTTATCTCTTTATAGTTATATACATATAGCAATAATGTATGAATTGAATACTTTCTCTGGTTTTATATAAAACCACCTAATGGTTTTTGTTAGTTAACTAATGTTTGAATACGACAATATGATATATGGGATGGGATGGGTCTTTGCAATTGCATCCATCATAAATATCTATATTATTATAAAATCGTCAAAAACAGCTGACTAATATTTTTATTTTGTATTTTATCTTGTAATTTAGATATTATTATTATTATTTATTAAATGAAATTTTTTTTATTTTATATTTAGTATTTCAAATTTTATGAAATTCCTATTTATTTGTATACTAATTACACACACCACCTTTGGAACCTTATGTTAATATGGATCCGAATTTCAATTATTTGTAAATAGATAGTTTATTAGAACAATTTATAAAATTGAATTTCAGATGATGATTTTAAATATATAAATATTATAAAATATTAATCTTTTTTAAATATAAAATATTATTTAATTTCTAATTTTTTTTAAATAAATTACGTATCGATTTAAACTGTCAAAAATAGGATCCGTGATGATGTATACTGGGGTGGGGTGGGGTGGGGGTGGCGTGGGGTGGGGTGGAGTGGGGTGGGGGTGGGGGAAGCATTCCTAATCTACATTTGATTTTTGTATGTCTTACTTAATTGTGGGGTGGAAGCCAACTCCAAAACCACTTTTTGGTGATGACATCAAATCCGATCCAAGAGAGAGGACTAGGAGTAGTAGCATTCCATTATTGATATTCTTTAATTCTTGCATGCATGATTAAGTTAACTAGGTGATCTGTCCTTGGAAGAGCTTCATTTAATAGCCAACTTGACTCAAAAGAGAGACTCAAAGAGGTCAATATGCCTCCTTATATATATACTAGCTATCACCCGCGCGTGCCTCCAACACTACACTTGCAACAACTCTGTTACACTGAAAAAGTCTCACATTTTATTTGAAGGAGCTCCAACAATTATACAATTCCCTGAAAACCTTTTTTTTCCTTGAAGTACCCTTGATTAATTGTCTATCCTCACAACTCCCTGAAAACAGCATACATGACAGTTATCATACACTAATGAAGATATATATTAGTATAAGTGTAAAACCTGGGGTATACCACTTGTGTGTGTGTTTGTTTGCTGCTTGGCAAGGAAAACCAGTTTCTTGTTGATAGTTAGAAAAGTCCAAACGAACTCCTGCACAATAAAAAAACACAAAGACAACAAAATTAGGACAATGATATGTATACCTAAGTTATAACTATTACTCCTTTCTTACACCATATATCAATGATATGTGTACCTAACTACCGGTGATCATTCATAAAGTTCATGAGCTACCAGCTATTTATACCAACTAATTATGAGCTAATTCATATTCAACTTATTCCCCACCTTCATGCATTATTATTATTGGGATATAAACTAAATTTAGCTAATTATTATTATTAGGATATAAACTAAATTTAGCTAAACAAAAATCAACATACTGACTGCATACTTGAAGAACAACATGGATGATGAATTCAGTTTTGGAGAAGGTGTATCCCATTTCATTAGTCTGTTTAGTAAAAACACTATTGTGGGAAAATTAGGCACCAACAATTATATGACCCAACCCGACCAATAAATCTTCCAAAATTTAGCCAGATTGTAGGTGGAGAGACTTTTGAATGAAAAATTTAGTACAAAAGTTTCCAATATCTTTCATTTGGCAAAATTGATTTGTAATGGAGAAAGGGCATTATTGTGACGCCCCCAAAATAGGTATACATCACCTATTCTGAGTTGTCAATACATGGTACAGAAACAACTACAACTTTATTATTACAACAAGAAAAGCTGTGAGTTTGAATACAAATATTATCTTACAGACAATATCTATACTCAAATAAATCCTCATCACATTTATTGATACATTATTTTACAAAAATGGTGAGGACTACTAAACAACTCTCTAGAACCTTCATTCCATACCCCAGGCTGCGTACTCGCTATATTCTCGCCTCCGAGAAAAATGGAACAAAAAGGAAAAGGGTGAGCTCAACTAGCTCGATAAAGAATATTATGACTAAGATAATATACAACAAATTACCGTTAGTCTTCAACAGGGAAAAATCTAATAGAATCTGATAGACAACAAATTTTAAATCAATATTCACAAATGAAATAATAATTCATTAGAAGAGTTAAGTAGAGAATGCAAACTACTATCTTCTATGTATGAATTTAAAAGTTCATCGACTATCTTTTATCCTCAGTAACATCAATCAATATACATCTCGAATCAAATATTCATCTTTGCACTACAGCCAAAGATATTCATCGATTAATTAATCATGTTCATCTAAACACTGTTCATCTTTGCACTACTGACGAAAGATATTCTTCGAAAATCATTCATCTTTTGCTTCTCTGAGGCAAATATATTCAATAATATCATCATTTAAGACCGAGGATGATGAAAATATTTTTAAAGAAACGAATCCGGTGAAACAAAATGACAAGGATTAAGGATTAAGGATTAAGTACTTCGTTTTATCCATGTTCAAAAATACCTCAAAAATAATCATAGTGGTGTAAAATTCAAGAATGATCAAAACATGGATACAATCAAAGCTAGTATCCGAGAATAGATATTTTGACACAAAAAGAAGAAATTTTATTTTTCTATGAATAGTGCCAGATATCGTGAATAGTGTCAGATATCGTGAATAGTAACTCAACACCAAAAGATAGAAATTCCACAAAAAACATCTTCACGCTTCATGAATAGTACTACGTGAATAGTAACTTCGTGAATAGTAACTCATGAATAGTAACTCATGAATAGTAACCCCCACATGAAAAAGTTCCAAATTTGATAAAAAGTTCCAACCAATATTTCAAAATAATGATATTGAAGAAATAATATCATTTGAGAAGAAAATAACATCCCTTACCTCGAAAGATTAGTACTTCTAAATTTGAATTAGGGTATAGTCTTTGAAGGAACTTGCACCGTCTAACAATACTCAAAGTATACTCAAAATACTCACAAGAATACGCTCGATAATATAGAGAGAAAACTTGATTTACGTGTGATTTTCAATTCTAACCTAAGCACCTATTTATAGGAAAATGCTTAGAACACCAAAGCGAAAAATTTAATAAAATATTAATATTAATATTACAAATTCCTCGCCCACTTTTAAGGATCTGAATTCAGCATTTACATCACATGCAAGACCCACCTTTAATGACAAAAACGTTTTCATAATAAAATAATTAAAACTTCCAAAATTAATTATTTGAACTTGAACTTCAATAATTCATAATAAATAGCCCTTTCATCGGAAAATTGAATCTCGCATTTTTTATAGGAAATTCAATTCTCTACAACTTTGCGGAAGAAAGTTTTTCTAAATTCCAAATAGAAATTGACCAAAAAATACAAAAGCAAGCGATTTTACAATTTATAATCAAATTTCGACCAATAAATGGGGTCCACCGACATGTTTAACATGTTTTAAACATTTATTGCAACAAAAATACTCTTCCTCCTCGTATACTCATATATCCCACATTCGTTGTAAAAATATCACCATTATTATATTATTAAAATATAATAATATATTTAAATGAATTATTTTATCGAGAAAAAGATAAAATTTTAATTTTCAACAATTGTCACATTAAAATTTTCTCCATCTATAACCACATAAAATCAATATTTTCCTCATCATATGAATCAATAATTAATTATTCACAAATAATATTACGAGAATCACAATATTGACAACCAGCGGCCTTCTGGGAAAGAGGGGCTTTCCAATAAGAATTTCTCCTTATTGGCGCAAGGCAATTAGGTGACCAAACCTCTCCTTAGATGTAACTTTCTAGACATTTCCAATAATGTTATCTAATAATATTATTTAGATAATATGAATTATTGCTTCGATAATGAAAAATACCGTGTAATGACAATTATTGAAACAATGACAATATAAACTATCAACGCAAAGAATTATTATTGAATTAATAAAATAAAATACTGAACAGTAATTATTGTAACCATTATTGAATAGTGCCTTCTTACGTAAGAATCAATAATTGGTGCAATACTGGTAATCTTCTTGTGTTTTTAACCACAGAGTATTTTAACAACAAGATTAATTGTGTAACAACTACGCTGTTATTTTTAAACAACTTATATTTGTCGTTTTCTTCATCCAATCGCTTTCCGTTATGGGGCCCACACATGGCTGCGCCGTCGTACGAATATTCCCCGATAGTACGAATATTCCACGACCAAACGAATATTCTCCGACAACAATGAATATTTTATAACCACTTGCTTATTTTGAAATATTTGCGTATTTAACCCCTAACTATCCACATTAATCACATCAACCCTTACTATTTCAAAATAATAAATAGAGAAAATTAAATTTCATTAATAATAAGTTGGGGTCTTACAACCTCCCCTCCTTATGAAATTTCGTCCTCGAAATTGACGTACGTACCTGGTGTTTCGAAAAGGTGAGGATACCTCGCTTTCATTTCCGTTTCCAATTCCCAGGTCATTTCCTCTATAGCATGATTCCTCCACAAAACTTTAACTTGTGGTATGACCTTTGCGCGTAGGACATGCTCCTTCCTATCCAAGATCTTGACAGGTACCTCCTCATACGTTAAGTCTTCGGCTATCTCGTCCGGTTCTAACTCAATAATGTGGTTTGGGTCTTTCACATATTTACGAAGTACAGATATGTGAAACACATTATGAACACGAGACATACTCGGAGGTAACGCGAGTCTATAGGCTACATTTCCTACTCGGTCAAGAATTTGAAATGGACCAATAAATCGTGGATTGAGCTTTCCTCACTTCCCAAATCTTGTAACTCCCTTCCATGGAGCAACTCGCAACAATACATGATCCCCTACACTAAATTCCACGTCCTTTCGATGAAGATCCGCATAACTCTTTGTCGATCTTGTGCCGCTTGTATCGTTGTCGAATCATTTGAATCTTTTAATAGTCATATACGTACTAACTTTCGGGTCCCAACAATGTTGCTTCACCCACCTCATCCCAACATATTGGAAGCGACACTTTCGTCCATATAATGCTTCAAATGGAGCTACACCTATACTTGCACGATAAGCTGTTGTTGTAGGAGAATTTCACCAATGGTAAATACTTATCCCAACCGCCTTGAAGTCTAGGACACAGAGTCTTAATAAATCTTCAAGAGTTTGAATAGTCCTTTCGATTGTCCGTCCGCTTTGAGGATGGTATGCGAAGATCAATCGTAAATCCGTGCCCATAGCTTTTTGCAAGCTAACCCAAAATCTTGAAGTGAATCTTGGGTCACGATCCGAAACTATGGATACAGGGCATGCCATGCAACCTCACAATTTCATTCACGTCATATACTAGCAAG
Source organism: Panax quinquefolius (assembly GCA_020205615.1). Taxonomy (NCBI): domain Eukaryota; kingdom Viridiplantae; phylum Streptophyta; class Magnoliopsida; order Apiales; family Araliaceae; genus Panax; species Panax quinquefolius. The sequence continues at coordinate 76,231,757 of CM035155.1, read as the reverse complement.
ACGTTCAAGGAATAAGTCTCCGTGTCGGCAAGAAATGAAGCGGACTTGGTTAATCTATCAACAATAACCCAAATAGCATTGATGCCACGAGAAACCGTAGGAAGACCCGTGAACGAAATCCATGGTAATGTGTTCCCACTTCCATTTCGAATCTCAAGTGGTTGCAACGGACCCTTAGGTACTAGATGCTCCGCCTTTACACGTTAGCAAGTTAAACACATCGAGATAAACTTTGCAATCTCTCTCTTCATATTGTTCCACCAAAATGTATGTCAAGATCACGATACATTTTAATACTTCCGGATGGATTGCAAATGGTGTATTGTGTGCCTCCATCATAATCTTGTACTTCAAATCGAGTCGTTAGGAACACAAAGTCTAGAGTGGACTCAAGTATTCCTTCTTCATCAATTCTCGCCCGGAATAGCTCCTTCTTGTACTTTCTTCTTCATACGCATCAGCTCGGTGCCCGGTGGCTTGAGCAACCTTAACTTTTCTATTAAAGTTGGCTCTATCGCGATACTTGACATCATCGCACTTTTCGTTCCGCATATGATCTTCTACTCAACGCGTCGGCCTACCACGTTCGCTTTTCCGATGGTATTGAATAGTGTGGTCGTAGTCTTTCAATAGCTTGAGCCAACGTCATTTGCCCAGCGTGTTGAGTTCTTTTTGAGTGAAGAAATATTTAAGGCTTTTATGGTGCGAATATATCTCCACTTTCTCCCCATATAGATAGTGCCTCCATATCTTTAACGCAAAGCATTGCCGCTAACTCTAGATCATGAGTAGGATAATTCCTCTCATACTCTTTAAGTTGTCGCGAGGCATAGGCTATGAATTTCCCACGTTGCATGAGAACACATCCTAACCCTTTGCTCAAGCATCATTTGTAGATAACAAATCCATCCGAACGGAGATGGTATTGTTAGAACAGTCTTAAAATAAGTCTCCTTTTAAGCTCTTGGAAACTCTTCTCGCATTCTTCGCTCCAAACGAATTTCAGATCCTTTTGAGTTAGTTATTGAGTTAATGGAGTAGCGATTCGAAAAACCCTTCCACGAATCTCCGATAATAACCAAATTAAGCCCAAAAACTACGTGCTTGATCCACCGACTTTTGTTGCTCCCAACTTTGTATTGCTTCAATCTTCACGGATCAACGGATACTCCATGTTTCGACACCACGTGCCCAAGGAATGCTACTTCCTCAAGCGAACTCGCATTTCTTCAATTTGGCATATAGTTTGTTTTCACGAAGCCTTTGGAGTACCGACTTCAAATGGTGCTCATGATCTTCACGACTTTTGGAATATATGAGGATGTCATCAATAAAGACAACAACGAATCGATCCAAATATTCCTTGAATACTTGGGTCATCATATCCATGAAAGCCAGAGGAGCATTAGTTAGTCCGAAAGACATGACTAAGAATTCATAATGCCCATACCGAAGTTCTCAAGGCGGTCTTTGGAATATCCTCGGTTTTAATCTTCATGATGATATCTAGAGCGAAGATCGATTTTGGAAAAGAATTGTGCCCTTGCAATCGGTCAAACAAGTCATCAATACGAGGTAGAGGATACCTATTCTTGATGGTGACATGGTTCAATTCCGATAGTCAATACAAAGTCGCATACTCCCGTCTTTCTTCTTTACAAATAAAACAGAGCACCCCAAGGAGATGTACTAGGGGCGAATGAAACCGATGTCCAACAATTCACAGTAGTTGGACCTTTAACTCTGAAGTTCAATAGGAGCCATTCGATATGGGGTTTTAGAAATGGGCTTTGTACTAGGTTTCAGATCAATAAAGAATTCAACTTCACGTTAAGGGGTAGACCGGAAGTTCTTCGAAATCGTCGGAAAAGTCAATAACAACAGAATATTATTCAAATTTGGCGTGTCTTTATTCAAATCCATAACATGGGCTAAGAAAGCTTGACATCCGTTTTTCAATAAGCGAATAGCTTTATGATTAGATATGATGATGATTGATTTTAATGGTTTAGTTGCTTGAATTAATAAACAGACAGGTTGGTTAGGAATATGAAAACTAACAACCTTACGAAAATAATCAATTTTGGCATGATGAGTAGTTAACCAATCAATCCTAAAATCACATCAAAAGAAAGTATCTTTAAAGAGATAAGGTCAACGGTAAGGTAATGGTGCCAACTTGAATCAAACAAGATTTATAAATAGTGGATGTGATGAAAGTTTCTCCTAACGGGTTTCCACAGATAGGTCAAAGTCTAATTTCTCCGGAGTCAAGTTTAAACGTTGAGCACATGCAGGAGAGATAAATGAATGGGTAGCACCGGTATCAAGTAAGGTATAAACTTCGCAAGAATTTATAAATAGCTTACCCGTGATCACCTCGTTTGGGTTCCTCGCATTTTGACCAGTCACAACAAACGCTCTTCCCGGAATCGTTGACTTTGACTTTTCTGGGACAGTCTTTTGAGTCACCGTCCCCGCTGAACTAGGTTTCGCTACTGTACAATCTCGAGCGATATGTCCTTCCTTTCCACAATTATAGCATACCTTGAACTGTTGTGGGCAGTTTGGACTGATATGTCCCTCTTTTCCGCATTTGTAGCATATGACCGGTGGTCGTTCTCCTCCCTTAGAACCGATTCTTCTTAAACCTTTGTCGTCTTCACATAGTCGTTATTTAAATCTCCTCTTTTAAAATCTCCTCCCCGACTCGCTTCTTCTATTTTCATGGCCATGATTACCACCAGAGTGGTTACCATTTTGTCCATCTGTTTCTTTCTCCATTTGGTTATCATTATTACATTGATTGCTTGCTATCTACGATACGATCCTGGTTGTGGTCCCTCGATTGGCCGTACTCGTTATCTCGCTCTAATAATTGAGCCCTATTTACAACATCTCTGAATAGAGAGAAAATTATGAGAAATGAGATCTTTGACGTATCTTAGGTTTTCAAAACCTCTAAGAAACATCCGCGTCATCGTTTCCTCATTCTCCACCAAATGAGGTGCAAACACGGATAACTCTGCAAACTTTGCCTCGTGTTGAGACACCGTCATGTTGTTTTGCTCTAATCGATGAACTCCACTTCCTTCATATGACGAACACTTTCGGAAAGTATTTGTCATTAAATAGTTCTGAAACGTTTCCCAAGACATCTTTGAAAAGTGCGGTGGATGGAGTGCGCTTCACGAACTCCCACCAAGAGTCCGCCTCGCCACGCGAACATAAAGGTGGCGAATGGAACCTTCTGTTCCTCCGTGCATCCCAAGACATCGAATATCTTGGTAATTTGCTTGACCCATGTTTTCGCCCGTGATCGGATCTGGTTTTCCCTTAAATTCTGGTGGTCCCAACTCTTTGAACTGCTTGCATTTGTGAAAACCCGTGAATTGCTATCATTTCCTCATGTATTGTGAACATGAGTCTCCTCGTCGATTTTGCATGAACTGCAAAAAGCTTCTAAACATCCCCTCGTTCATCATCTCTTTCAATGGTGTTGTTCACGGGAGGAACATTGCCACTGTTGCCGTTCTCTCCTCGTTGGTGAGTACAGCGTCTCCACGGTCTCATTTCCATTGTTAATATTCTCGATCGACATTCTCAAATACTGTCACAAAACAAGGGTTAATTAAGGAAATCAATATATCACATAATATCCCTATATACTGACCAACTAACAAATAAGCTTAGGTAAGACACACTAACGAAGGATTGACTCGTCTCTCCCCTCCTAGTTCTATTCCCGATCTCCGCCAGAGATCATATCCCTAAAGCTCGATACCAACCGTGGCGCCCCCAAAATAGGTATACATCACCTATTACGAGTTGTCAATACATGATGCAAAACAACTACAACTTTATTATTACAACAAGAAATCGTGAGTTTGAATACAAATATTATCTTCTAGACAATATCTATACTCAAATAAATCCTCATCACATTTATTGATACATTATTTCACAAAAAATGGTGAGGACTACTAAACAACTCTCTCTAGAACCTTCATTCCATACCCAGACTAAGTACTCGCTATATTCTCGCCTCCACGAGAAAAATGGAACAAAAGGAAAAGGGTGAGCTCAACTAGCTCAATAAAGAATATTATGACTAAGATAATATACAACAAATTACCATTAGTCTTCAACAGGAAAAAATCTAATAGAATACAATAGACAACAAATTTTAAATCAATATTCGCAATGAAAATAATAATTCATTAGAAGAGTTAAGTAGAGAATGCAAACTACTATCTTCTATGTATGAATTTAAAAGTTCATCGCTATCTTTTATCCCCTGTAACATCAATCAATATACATCCGGAATCAAATATTCATCTTTGCACTACTGAGGCAAAGATATTTATCGATTAGTCATGTTCATCTAAACACTGCTCATCTTTGCACTACTGACCAAAGATATTCTTGAAAATCATTCATCTTTGCACTACTGATCCAAAAGATATTCAATAATATCATCATTTAAGACCGAGGATGATGAAAATATTTTTTAAAGAAACGAATCCAAAGAAACAAAATGACAAGGATTAAGGATTAAGGATTAGTACTTCGTTTTATCCATGTTCAAAATACCTCAAAAATAATCATAGTGGTGTAAAATTCAAGAATGATCAAAACATGGATACAATCAAAGCTAGTATCCGAATAGATATTTTGGACAAAAAGAAGAAATTTTATTTTTAGGTGAATAGTGTCAGATATCGTGAATAGTGTCGATACGTGAATAGTAACTCAGACACCAAAAGATAGAAATTCCACAAAAACATCTTCACGCTTACATGAATAGTACTGCGTGAATAGTAACTCGTGAATAGTAACTTATGAATAGTAACTCGTGAATAGTAACTCATGAATAGTAACCCGACATGAAAAAGTTCCAAATTTGATAAAAAGTTCCAACCAATATTTCAAAGATAATGATATTGAAGAAATAATATCATTTGAGAAGAAAATAACATCCCTTACCTCGAAAGATTAGTACTTCTAATTTGAATTCGGGTATAGTCTTTGAAGGAACTTGCAACTGCCTAACAATACTCAAAGTATACTCAAAATACTCACAAGAATACGCTCGATAATATAGAGAGAAAAACTTCGATTTACGGTGTGATTTTCAATTCTAACCTAAGCACCCTATTTATAGGAAAATGCTTAGAACACCAAAAAGCAGAAAATTTAATAAAATATTAATATTATTATTACAAATTTCTCGCCCACTTTTAAGGATCTGAATTCAGCATTTACATCACATGCAAGACCCACCTTTAATGACAAAAACGTTTTTCATAATAAAAATAATTAAAACTTCAAAAATTAATTATTTGAACTTGAAATTCAATAATTCATAATAAATAGCCCTTTCATCGAAAATTCGAATCTCACGAATTTTTTATAGGAAATTCAATTCTCTACAACTTTGCGGAAGAAAGTTTTCTAAATTCCAAATAGAAATTGACCAAATCCATAAACAGGCGATTTTACAGTTATAATCAAATTTCGATCAATAAATGGGGACCACCGACATGTTTAACATGTTTTAAACATTTATTGCAACAAAAATACTCTTCCTCCTCGTATACTCATATATCCCACATTCGTTGTAAAAATATCACCATTATTATATTATTAAAATATAATAATATATTTAAATGAATTATTTTATCAGAAAAAGATAAAATTTCAATTTTCAACAATTGTCACATTAAAAATTTTCTCCATCTATAACCACATAAAATCAATATTTTCCTCATCATATGAATCAATAATTAATTATTCACAAATAATATTACAGAATCACAATATTGACAACCGCACACGTTCCACAGGAAAGAGGGCTTTCCAATAAGAATTTCTCCTTATTGGCGCGCAATTAGGTGACCAAACCTCTCCTTAGACAGAACTTTCTAGACATTGCCAATAATGTTATCTAATAATATTATTCAGATAATATGAATTATTGCTTCGATAATGAAAAATACCGTGTAATGACAATTATTGAAACAACAGCAATATAAAATATCAACGCAGCAATTATTGAATCAATAAAATAAAATACTGAACAGTAATTACTGTAACCATTATTGAATAGTGCCTTCTTACGTAAGAATCAATAATTGGTGCAATACCGTGTGCTACTGTGTTTTAACCACCGAGTATTTTAACAGTATTAACGGTAACAACTACGCCGTTATTTTTAAACAACTTATATTTGTCGTTTTCTTCATCCAATCGCTTTCCGTTATGGGGCCCACACATGGTCATGTAGCAATCGTCGCGAATATTCCCCGATAGTACGAATATTCCACGACCAAACGAATATTCTCCGACAACAATGAATATTTTATAACCACTTGCTTATTTTGAAATATTTGCGTATTTTACCCCTAACTATCCACATTAATCACATCAACCCTTACTATTTCAAAATAATAAATAGAGAAAATTAAATTTCATTAATAATAAGTTGGGGTCTTACAATTATTGTCTTTCCATCTGGAAGAAAGGCACTAATGAATAAACCAGTACGTCAATAGATAACTGCTCAGCCCCAATCAATTCATATAAAAAACATATGAATATGTATAACTGCTCAAACCAGTAAAACCAATTAATGTTCATCCCAAATTCAATATATGCCAGTAATCAAAATGAATAACTGCACAAACCACAATCATGAATAAAAATCAATGTTCAAATTTCAATTCAATATATAGATATATACATATTCAATGTATGCTCGTGTGTGTAGGCCAAAATTATTTCGGTTTATGCTCACTAAGCCAAAATCAAACTTTTGGAATTCTCTAAATTCCAATTGTTTTGAAACAAAGTGTAATTAAGTGTTTACCATAAGCTAGAGGAAGCTACCACCTTATAACCAAAAAGTTATTGTAAAATAATGTATAAACAGTAATATCCAACCAAATGACCACTGCATCCACTTTAACCCAACACTAAGCAATAGTTTCTGCATATATGAATTCATTTGTGGGTAGATAATCAATCATTTCATTACTAATAACTTGAAAATTTGTAGAGAAGCCTCTTTCTGTAGAATGGTGAAAAATGTGCATAGATAAATAATATATAGTACTACTAAGAATGCTAATTCCAATAGTTAAAGAAGAGCTCTTATAATTAGTAGCTCTCTTCTAACCTTATTAGTACCATATGTGCTTCTTTGTTGGGTTAAAATTCCATACCTAGGAAATTTGCATTCCTTTTTAAGTGTATAATTCAGAGGATTGACGAAATTTGTCGCCAAGGCATATAACGAAGAAACATAATACAACAAAACATAGTTGCTCACTATTTAAAGATTTCCCCCTTTTTGTATATAAAAAGAAAGAATCTTCAATTTAACATTGCAGAAAAAGAGATGAGATGAGATTTCCACTATATTGAGACAACCCATTTTTAGATCATTGAATTAGACTCAAACATGCATGACACCCAGATTAACTCTATCCCAAAAAAGTAAAAGAATCTAGTAAGAAAAAACTCAACTCTGAGATCTAGATCTCCAATAACCCATCAATTCCACTACAAAAATGTGATATAAAGCTACCCATTATCACAAAATTACCATCAAAAATAGAAATTAATGCAACTTTTCATACAAAGAGCATCACATTAATTCTGGGTTTTCACTAACAAATTGTACACAGGGCTTTCAAGGGACAACAGTGACACAATCTTTACAACCCAGAAGCCGCTCATCTCCAATCAGTGAACGGATGTGAACTTTAACTTTCACATAGTACAGTATTAAAGGGAGGGGGGGGATATCATGAGCTAAATCAAAGATTTTAACTAAACAATTGTGCACACATTACACATGCTATCAACAAAATACAAAAACCAAAATGGACATTGCCCATGAAATACTGGCTAAATTGATACGCTCAGATGATAAAATTTGACTTGTATGCAAATACCTAGATGACTTAAATCTATCTATGGAGAGAGCAATTAAAGAGAAGAAAATTAAGAACCCATATTAGAATAACGTTAAGATTTCCCAAAAAAAATACTAATTAAGAATTTTGAGTGGAGTTTAAACAAAATAAGATAGATTTGAAAGTCAATTTGGGAATACAACAATGAACATCAAATGATAGTAGTAAGATTTAGTACCATTTTGGGCAAAAAGTGACTAAAATAGTAGTAAGATTCAAGAATAAAAGAACAACGAAAAGAAGATTAAAACATTACATGACAAAATGTCAAAATTCATCCTAATATTAAAATTATTGTGTAAAAGAAGAACACCCAAACAACAAATGGTCATAAATAAAAATATGAGATACATAAAATGTTACACTATTTTAAAATTTTCAATAACCATTGATTCAACTTCAAAATGACATCACGACTTGTTATCTTGAAGTAATGCATAGAAAATGAACAAATCCGAGTCCAAAATGATAGAAAATGAAAATGAACAAATGCGACAAAGGGGTAAAAAATAAATAATTCAAAATGATAGAAACAAATTGAAATTACCGTTGAAGATACTTTAGTTGAAAAGGGTGTTAAAGACCCAATTGATGGTTAAAAGAGAAGACCCAAAGAAGCATACATTTTTGTATCTCATTATCTCTCTCTTAACACTCTGTATATATTTGTATGAACTCTGCACCTCATTTTGCTAATCCTTACCGTGCTTTATTAACTCATTTATAAAATGGTATGCGATTGAAATTGAAAATTACACAGATATGTTTTTGGGTGTGTGAAAGAGGAGAGAGAAAATTAAAGAGGCAAAGAGTCGCTTACTTACAAAAGAAAGAAATGGAGGAAAAGTTTCCGTTGAACAAATATGTATAAGGAAGAAAGAGAGAGAAGAGGTGCCTTCCATATTAGGGCTTGAGCAATGTTATGGACATGCCAGTGAGATCGGCCGGTGGCGGCGACTACTCAAGTCGAAGAAAATATGTATTCTTAACGGGAAGAACCTTGATATCATCCGCTCTGGCGTCGCTCAGATGATGAAGAATAGGACGACGATGAAGATGGGAGAGAAGAGGAGAATATTTGGTTCGAGTATGGGAAGAGGAGGGAGAAGAGTGGGTTATATGTATATGGAAGAGGAATACGAACGGTCCGATTTATGCTAAACTTTTAACGGTCCTGATCTTTCTAAAATTTCAAAAACCGTTCTATTTTGTATAGATAAATATATAATCACTTTCTTTACGAGTCATTCTCTGACTTTACAGATAAGGTCTGGCTATTTTTTTTAGTGTCCATTTCTATATCACTAGTCAATTGTGATTAATCAAGCACTCTCACTTCCCTAATCGAGTAATTTAAAGGATAAATTTATTGTTTTTAGTTCATGAATTAGCACTACACTTAATGACAACTATGCTAGCTTAAATTTAGTAAATTATTTAATTGAATCTTAGTTTTTATTTTTTATTTTTTGAAAAGTATTTTGATGACAAGGAGCATGCACCATCTCATGCAATTAAAGTCAGCAACATATTGGGTAGAAAATCATATTTATAATCATATTTTTTTGTCTCATCTCATTTACTAATATCAGGTATTTTTATTCAATTATAAAATTAAATAAAAAAATAAATAATATAATTCAAATATATAGAGTGAGATAACAAGTCAGACAGCAGTTCGGACGACAAATTTGAACTCGAGATCAAAAGAAAGTCATTGCTTAGTTGTCATTTTTAGTTGTAATATTAAAAAATAAAAATGTGTACAATTTTTTCCATGCAACTGTCGACACGTGCATGGTCTAATTAGAGGCTCTCATGCATGTACGTACGTACTACGGACCTTCACGGAATGAACATTAGTTACAGTTATTATACAACTAATCATGAGAAGGCTAATTAGTGTATGTTACCGTGCAAATTTGCATTAGTGTATGCTCTTTAAAGAGCATTCGAGGAAGCACCCTTCCCTTCATATATGATTAATTAATTAAAAACTAATTAAGATAAGTCAAAATCAAAAAATAATAATAATAAAATTCCAGTTGGTTTTGGGGGTTGACAATTTATTAGTCTTGGAATAAAGTTGCAAATAATCATATGTTGATGATAAATAACAGACTTAATTACCCAATCAAAAAATTATTGAACTATTGTTAAATTATCAAAAATATATATATAAAATATTTTTGTTACATTAAAAATTATTGAACTTTCAAAAATATTACAAATGGTAAAATAGGGCAGATTATATATGCTTCAATAGACGCATTAGCTCATATAATCAAATATTGGTCATTTTGACATTTGTGAAAGTTTAATAATTTTTGTTCAAATTATCAATAATAAAAAATGATTTTTTGTGCAACAAAAGAAATTTGTATGTTTTTTTTTTTATATTTTGACGAGTTAAGGAAGTTTTTTAGTTTTTAAATCGAAAATAATATATATTATAATTTTATGTATCGATTTTTTTATTATCATTAACGTGAATAAATATTAGTAATGCTTCAATTAAAAAGATACGTTATGCGATGGACCATCTTTATATATAATTATATCAAATCATATATTGAACTATAATGCAATTATAATTCGATAAAATATTTTTGCAATGGGTAGCATAATTTTATGTTTGTTATACTATTATTTTAGACTTTTGATTTGGATCCAAAGTTTAATGAGTTATGTGCGCGATTCAAAGGTAATTAAGCCCCCCTTGACTAATAAACAAGTTGATTTGTCTTGAGATTAGAAGTTAGAACACTATTTAAATAACCCGTACGGAACGTGACTACAAAATGGGATTTGTCTAAAACTTGTTGTTTGTTGAACATTTTTTTATTTATCAATAAACTTGCTTAGGGTGCACATTTGTGTTATTCAATTTGTAGAGCAGCACCACGTTCGCATAATAACAGCAGTTTTATATTTTTATATATTTATTTTATTTTTTCGTCAATTTGAACTTAGGATCAAGTGTAGGTGTTTATTACGTACATGTTTTAATTAATTGAACAAAATCCCTCGACTAGAAACCACTGCCGTTTCAGACTAATGAGTGAAAATGCCCTTGCAAAACCTTGGTTGACCATATTTTTGGAATGAGTCATACTACCTTTTCTAATAAAAAGAAATATAAATTTTTTAGGGCCATTATATATTAAAAAAATCATATTTATATTACTCCCTTCGTGAGTAACATACAATTTGTACATAGGTTAAAAAAAGAAGAAGTAAAAAATAGAGGAAGGAGTTAAAAAATTTAAATTCATCAATAGTGGCCCATAAAATTTTATAAAGTAATGAATATTTTTATTTTTATATTAATGAGTCTCATTAATTGACATATTTACTGTGACGTCCCCAAAATAGGTATACACAATCTATTCCGAGTCGCCAAATATATGGTACATAATTTAAATACAAACTTCATTTATATAATACGACAAAATGTAGCTGAGAGTTTTAACACGAATATTGTCTCGTAGACAATATTCAAACTCAAATAGAGTCCTTATTATAATTATTATCACACTATTTTATAAATTAGTGAGGACTACTACAACCACCATCTCGGACCGTCACTCCATTCTCCGACTAGTCCCGGCTATGTTCTCATTTCTTAAAAAGAACAATGAAAGCAAAATGTGAGCTCAACTAGCCCAGTAAAGAATATTATGACTAAGATAATGTAGAATAAATTATCGTTAGCTTTCAACAGTGTAAAATTGATAGAATATAATATAATAGACAATACGTTTAACTGCAGTGAAACAAACAATCCATTAGAAGAGTCAAGTAGAGCATTGTGACGCCCCCAAAATAGGTCCACACAACACATTCTGAGTTGCCAAATACATGGTACAAAAACTAAATACAAACTTCATTAATCCAACTATCGTGCAAAATACGACAACACATACATTGTGAGTTTTAATACAAATATTGTCTTCTAGACAATATCTAAACTCAAATAAAACCATCATTATAATTATTGATACACTATTTTATAAAATAGCGAGGACTGCTATAACAACTTTCTTGGACCGTCACTCCACACTCCGACTAGTCTTAGCTATATTCTCGCATCCTGAGAAGAAAAATGGAATAAAAAGGAAAAAGGATGAGCTCAACTAGCTCAATAAATAATATTATGACTAAGATAATGCGGAATAAATAAAACAAGATCATTCACATGGAAGAGAGGGCTTTCCGATTAGGATTTTTCCCTATTGACCAAAACCCTTTCCTCGACAGAACTTTCTAGACATTGTCAATTATACAAATAATAATATGAATAATTTTGTCATCTCAATTATTGATTAAATAATATAAAATATTATGTAGATGAAACTATGATAATAATTGAATCAATAATATGAGAGATACTATGCAGCAATTACTGTGGCAGTAATTGAGTATAACTGAGTGACTTCTCACGTAAGCATCAATAATCAATATCGTGTCCTACTATACAACCACGCGTATTACTGTACTTTTATCACCGGGTATTTCAACAGTTAACGGTAAAACTTTCGTCGTTATTTTTATAAAAAGTTATTTCAGTCGCTTTCTATATCCGACAGTTATTCCGTTATGGGGTCTGCCAATGATTGTGTCGTCATATAGATATTCTCCGACAAAAAGAATATTTCCCGACCAAACAAATATTTTATGAAAACTTGCTTACTTTGTAAAATTTTCACATATCACCCTTAACTTTAATATTTTATCAATTTAACCATTTACTAAATAAAATAATAATTATAAGAAAATTGATTACTTTCATTTCATAAAATTCAGGGCCTTAAAACTTACGTACTACAGAGTATGAAAGAAAATGTTATTTGTTACGAATATTGAACAAAAATAATATCCCATACCTTAAAATGAGAGTATTTCTGACTAGTATGACAGAAATATTCTTGAAAAAAACTTGTACTATTTTCTACACTCAAAACTTCCTTAAACTCTAAAGAAATACTCTCAATATTATAGAAGAAGAATTCTCTAATTCTGGTGTGATTTTCATTTCTAAACTAAGCATCCTATTTATATGAGAATTGTGACACCCCAAAAATAGGTATACATCACCCATTCTGAGTCGCCAGATACATGGTACAGAATACAACTATAAACTTAATTATACAACTATCGTGTAAAATACAATAAAACAATAAGCTGTGAGTTTAATACAAATATTGTCTCCTAGACAATATCCAAACTCAAAATAAGTCCTCATTACAATTATTATCACACTATTAAGGACTACTATAGAAACCATCTTAGACCATCACTCCATTCCCTAACTAGTCCCAACTATATTCTTATTTCTTGAAGAGAACAATGAAAGAAAAGGGGGAGCTAAACTAGCCCAGTAAAAAATATTATGACTAAGATAATGTAGACTAAATTATCGTTAGCCTTCAACAGTATAACAACTAATAGAATACAATAGACAACAAGTTTTAGATCAACAATTGCAGCAGAACAAGAAATCCATTAGAAGAGTCAAGTAGAGCATGATATCTACTATCTTCTATGATTTAAAAGTTTATCATAAATTTTATCATTGAGACTCAACTTAATAAATAATACACATCACTGAATTACCCATGCACTACGGGTCAAGGATATTCATTAATATCACAACCATGAATTATCAATACACTACGACCTAAGGATATTCATGTTTTCACCAATGGTCATGATCATGTCAAACAACAATTCATCTTTGCTCCCTTGGCCGAAGAAAACGCATGGTTATGATCACACCAACATCTGTCCATCAACACACTACAGGCTAATGAGGACTTTTACCATATCATTTGTAACATTACAAGTCATGATTATACCGAATAATCCATGGTCATAATCATACCAATCAACAATTCATCTTTGCACCCTTAGCCGAAGATGACTTTTATCACAACATAAACATGAGGATGATGACAATGATATAAGCATTAATTAAACGAAATCAAGGATAAATATTAAAGACTTTAAATTTATCCAGAGTTTAAAAATATCCAAATTGTCAACATGATAACTACTTTGTGGAATAAAATTCAAGAATAATATTGTATCAAAAATGATTTGGACAGAAAAGAAATTAATTTTTGTAATGAAAAGTCCCCGGGTGAATAGTTTCTGAGTGAATATTACCCCATGAATAGTACTTTATGAATATTTATGAATAGTACCCGTACATATGAATAGTACTGTACGTATGAATAGTGTCGTACATATGAATAGTGCCGTATAAATGAATAGTACCCATGAATAGTACTCCAATATGAAAAGCTTAAAAATGAACAATAATTTTGAAAAAAATATCCTTGTGAAACGATACTAGATAAAACGGAAATTTCAAGAATATTCTACTAATTTCAAGGAGTATAGAAGTAATACTTAACAAAATAAGTGTAGAATTCAGAATCTGAAACGAAACAATATTACTTACATACTACAGAGTATGGAAGAAAATATTATTTCTTACGAATATTGAAAAAAAATAACATCCCTTACAACTGTTGAACAAAAATAATATTCCTTACGAATATTGAACGAAGATAATATTCCTCACGAATATTAGACGAAAATAATATTTCTTGCGAATATTGAACGAAATAAAATTTTGTACGAATACGAAAAATAATATCGTAAGTAAATATGAAATAAATAATATCCTTACCTTAAAAAGAGAGCAATTTGGACTGGTATAGCGGATATATTCTTGAAGAAAATTTTCACTATTTTTTACACTCGAAGCTTTCTTAAACTCTAAAGAAATAAACTCAATATTATAGAAGAAGAATTCTTTGATTCTGGTGTGATTTTCAATTCTAAACTAAGCATCCTATTTATAGGAGAATGGAAGGATACTATTTGAAAATAAAAATCACGGGTGAACAATCGAATAGTCACGAAATTTTTTGACGAAATTTGATTTTACTATGCAAACACTATGCATAATAAAATAAAATATATTCTATTTTTCATAAAAAACAAACTTATTATAATATATATATATATATATGTGGGTGATAAAGTCACGGGAGGAAGGGTCCACCAATGATTGTGTCGTCGTACAGATATTCCCCAACTAAAAGAATATTCTCCGACAAAATGAATATATTCACATATCACCCTTAACTTTAACCTTTTATCAATTTAACCATTTACTAAATAAAATAATAATTATAAGAAAATTGAATACTTTTATTTTATAAAATTCGGGGTCTTACAACTTACATATTATAGAGTATGGAAGAAAATATTATTTCTTTCGAATATTGAATAAAAATAAAATCCCATACCTTAAAAGGAGAGTATTTCTAACTAGTATGATAAGAATATTCTTGAAGAAAACTTGTACTATTTTCTACACTCAAAGCTTCCTTAAACTCTAAAGAAATACGCTCAATATTATAGAAGAAGAATTCTCTGATTCTGGTGTGATTTTTATTTCTAAACTAAGCATCCTATTTATAGGAGAATTGTGACACCCCAAAAATAAATATACATCACCCATTCTGAGTCGCCAGATACATGGTACAGAATACAACTACAAACTTAATTATACAACTGTCGTGTAAAATACGATAAAACATAAGCTGTGAGTTTTAATACAAATATTGTCTCCTAGACAATATCCAAACTCAAAATAAGTCCCCATTACAATTATTATCACACTATTAAGGACTACTATAGAAACCATCTTGGACTATCACTCCATTCCCTGACTAGTCCTATCTATATTCTCATTTCCTGAAGAGAACAATGAAAGAAAAGGGTGAGCTCAACTAGCCTAGTAAAAAATATTATGACTAAGATAATGCAGAATAAATTATTGTTAGCCTTCAACAGTATAACAACTGATAGAATACAATAGATAAAAGTTTTAGATCAACAACTGCAGCAGAACAAACAATCCATTAGAAGAGTCAAGTAGAGCATGATATCTACTATCTTCTATGATTTAAAAGTTTATCATCAATTTTATCATTTGAGACTCAACAATAAATAATCCACATCACCTGAATTATCCACACTACTACGGGCCAAGGATATTCGTGAGCCACCAATGGTCATGATCATGCCAAACAACAATTCACTTTGCACCCTTGGCTGAAGAGAACGCATGGTTATGATCATACCAACATCTGTCCATCAATGCACTACGGGCCAATGAGGACTTTTACCACATCATTTGTAACATTACAGGTCATGATTACACCAAATAATCTCTAGTCATAATCATACCAATCAACAATTCATCTTTGCACTCTTAGCCAAAGATGACTTTTATCACAACATAAGTATGAGGATGATGACAATGATATAAGAATTAATCAAATAAAATCAATGATAAATATTAAAGACTTTAAATTTATCTAGAGTTTAAAAATGTCTAAATTATCAACATGATAATTGCTTTATGGAGTAAAATTCAAGAATAATATTGTATCAAAAATGATTTGGATAGAAAAGAAATAATTTTTTATCATAAATAGTATCCCGGGTGAATAGTACCTGAGTGAATAGTACTCCATGAATAGTACCCTGTGAATAGTACCCGTACGTATGAATAATACCATACGTATAAATAGTGTCATACATATGAATAGTGCCGTATAAATGAATAGTACCCATGAATAGTACTCTGGCATGAAAAGCTTAAAAATGAACAATAATGTTTAGAAAAATATCCTTGTGAAACGATACTAGATGAAACGCAAATTTCAAGGATATTCTACTAATTTCAAGGAGTATAGAAGCAATACTTAACAAAATGAGTGTAGAATTCTGAATCTGAAACGAAATAGTATTACTTACATGCTAAAAAGTATGGAAGAAAATATTATTTCTTAGGAATATTGAACAAAAATAACATCCCTTACAACTTTTGAACGAAAATAATATTCCTTACGAATATTGAATGAAGATAATATTCCTTACGAATATTAAATGAAGATAATATTTCTTGCGAATATTGAACGAAATAAAATTTCTTACTGTGACGCCCCCAAATTCGGGTATCTTCCAACCCAACAGATGGTGCTACGCAGTACTACCATTCACACATACATTCAGTTGAAAAGCCTCAATAGAACGAATATGTCTTCTATATATTCAAAATAATATTAATATTCCCCTAGGTTCTTTATAACCATTACATTTGTTCTTGTCATAATATCAAATATATTACAATCATTCATCCTATACTATTACATAAGTATTCTACGGGTTTGTCTTTGCCTTGCCCTTATCCTTGCTGGAGCCTTCGGTCCGTTCGATCTTAGCTGTGTTCATATGGTTCAAGCAAGAGTGAGCATGACTAGCTTAGCAAGTACAACAATTCTAATAAACAACATGCATGAATCATACAAATCATATATTTTCAATAACTGAACAATAGTTATGAAGTACTATCGATAATTCAAAATAGCACTTCCCTTTTCATTCAAAACATTTTCCAACAACAATATTCAGTAAAACATCAATTCCGGTCCAAGACCTTGAGCATTTCATAAGTTCTTTGAAAAGGACATCTCGGCACTAAGTCCGTAAGTCCGACATTTCTTACGAGCACGTCTAGGTGATCAGCCTATAGTACTCTATGTTGATCAACACTACATTCATTAAACGTATGTTCGTTTAAGTTGTGGCAACCTCACGTGCCTGTCGTTCTAACGACAAAACATTTTTAGCATACTCAATCTTCGTTTGAAAACCACACCAATATACTTGGTAAACATTGACCATGCTTTGATAGAAACATAATATAAGTCTACCCGAAAGAGTTGGCTTTGACTTCATCATACAATACTTCATGTGTAAGAATACATGAATTACAAAGCTTGTCCGCATTGAATGAAAAACAAGGGTTAGAATACTTGCCTTTTAGCGTGCTCTCTTTCATTATAACACGTACACTTTAAGTCTTTAAGTCTCTATAGTAAATGATAACATCACATAACACATTAGGTCACGAATGAACATACATGGTTCCTAATGAATCTTACCCTTCTTCTCAATCTAATTACGACTTAGATTTGTTATTATTGGTTTTGACTTTTCGTTACATCGTTCTTACCTTGACATTACTTTCATGTTTGATTACTTATCTTCAACCTTTAGGTAACATGATTAAGGTTTAACAATACCTTACAATGCTTCATTAAGTTCCTTAATTCATTGTAAATTAATTACCATTCATGCTATACTTGTAAACCTTTTTTACTATTTAAATTTAGGGTTTGTGCAAGTACCACCCTTCCTTCTCTATGTTATATGCTTCACTTTCTGCATTGGCTAAGGGTCGAGTCCGGCATCATATGCATGCCAGTCTAAGTGCTAATCGCCGCCGTGGGCGTGAAACTACGAAGGTCGTGACATTATGCTGGCGCCAAGAAGACCACCATTTGGCTTGGGTTGAGCCACACACCAACTTTATGTCTCAGATAGCTTTGACATATTTCTAACTTTGTGAGATTTTCGGGCTCGTAACTTCTTCGTTATAAGTCCGAATTGGCTCGTTCAAGAGCCTACGGTTCACAAATTACATACTCTACGTGTTCATGCAAGAATTTTATCTATTTGACTTTGTTTACTCAAAATTCACCTATTAGTTCATTTTTAACAAAAACGATAAACGTTCGTGAAAATTCAACGCTCGTTTCTTTGTTCTAAGTCGGAATCCGGTCATTTTTGAGTCTGCAACTTTATAATGCCAAATATGACTCGTCTCCATCGAAAACTAATGTTTCTGAGTTTAAACACAAAATATGACTTCCATTCCGAGAATTTTACGAATTCGACGATTATCGTCCAATCGTGTGAATTCCGGCAAAACTTCGTTACTTAGATTTTGATCATTATTCTAAATGAATTCAATTTATCATATAAACATCTTAACCATCATAATACAACAACTTATTTTTAAGTTGGTTTATGGCTTATTCTCCATAAGTTCATGAGTTAACAAATTTTAACTTATTAGATTTCATTCCTTATGGCTTATTATTGATTTAAGTTCTTTAATCAACATTCTCACATCTTATCAAACATACTAACTTCATATGGCAAACATATGACAAGTTCATCATAAGTTGATAACTTATTTAGGTTTATCTTACTTATTCATGACTTATTCGAGTTAAGTCCATTCATTAATCAATTCTTACATGTTCTTAGCATACATGCTTATTAGACTACACTTCTCTCATCACCCTACAATGATAGAGATAGAAGATTATTATCATAAGATCATTACCTTTGATGACTAACTTCTTCTTTTTTTGACTTAAAAGTGCTTATTCTCTTTAACCAATAAGTTACTTTATGTTGAATGAAAGTTAACAATCCAACAAATGAAATTTGAGCTTGCTATTTATAGAAGTCTCTAAGGTTAGGGCATTATGGTCATTAAAACATCCCACCTCCTTAAGTCACCTCCTTACTATTCATTACTTGCTAAGCACAACACTTATCCTTTACTTGGTCATTACTTAAAGTTCTTGGCCATCACACAAAGGTCTTGCCCATCAAGATAACCCACATTAACATGGTTTGCTCTATGGATCAAGCCTAACCCATTGAATCATTACATTGGGCTTAAGTTAATTAACTTAGCTTATTCATCTTAGGCTTGCATTAAGTTACTTTGGGCTTCATATAAACTAACACTTGGCTTAATCCTTGAAACATCTTGGGCTTGTCCCTTAATTCTCATTGGACTTGTACTTCATACAATATCCACCATTCCATTCATTTTGTCTTTGATCCTTAACGTTCTTAATTTTAGTCCGCATGCGAAATATTGCGTTTTCCATACTTAGATATTTATTACATAATCCATCTCACCTCGATATTATAATGTTACGTATTTCTCAAAAGTTCAAAAATAATTCCTGAGCGAAAATCGATGAATAGTGTTTTTTAGAAAATTTCTCAGAAAATAGTTATTTTCGTCTTGGAAATTCAAACACTTTAATTCATTCACGTAGTTAAAATACTACGACTTTTTCGACGTTTCTAGGTTATAGAGCGACATTCATCTTACCAACACCTAATAATAATAAATAATATTATTTTATTCATTATTAAAAGTATTTACAAAAGGTTCTATTTTTTGGGGTGTTACACTCTCTCCCCCTTGTAAGGATTCTATCCCCAGAATCTCGCTAAAAAAAATTACACAAACAAATGAGGGTAATTCATTTTCATCTTTTCTTCAAGTTCCCACGTTGCTTCTTCTGCATCGTGGTTCTTCCATAACACCTTCACGGAAGGTATGACTTTGTTCCGCATAACTTGTTCCTTTCTATCGATGATTTAAATTGGCGTCTCTTCGTACGTTAAGTCCTTCTCGATATGAATAGGCTCATACTCTATTACGTGCGTTATAATCCGGCTTATAAGGACGCAATACCGATACATGAAACACATTATGTATTTGTTCTAGGTCTGGAGGTAATGCTACCATATAAGCTACCTCACCTACCCGTTTTAACACTTCAAAAGGTCCTATAAACCTCGGACTTAAATTTCCTTTCTTTCCAAAGCGTATCTTTCCTTTCCAAAGAGATACCTTTGGAAATACGTAAGAGCCTACTTCAAACTCTCTACCTTCTCGATGCGAATCTGTAAATTTTTTCTGTCTGTCTTGAGCTGCTACTAGACACATTCGTATCAATTTAACAATGTCTGCTGTTTGCTATACCAATTCAGGTCCTAGCATTCGGTGTTCTCCCACTTCATCGCAATACAATGGTGTTCTACACTTCCTCCCATACAAAGCTTCGTAAGGCGGCATACCTATGCTTACATGATAACTATTGTTATACATAAACTCTACTAATGGTAGATGATCATCCCAACTACCCTTAAAATCCATGACGCAAGATCTTAACATATCTTCTAACATCTGAATTGTTCTCTTGCTCTGTCCATCGGTTTGTGGATAATATGCCATACTCAACTTTAACTGTGTCCCCAACTGCTCTTGGAGACTTCTCCAAAAGTTCGATGTGAATCGTGGGTCACGATCTGACACAATCGTCACTAGTACTCCATGTCTGGAAATTATTTCCTTAACATAAAGTTTAGCTAACTGGTCTAAGTTATACTTTACCCTAATTGGCAAAAAGTGAGCCGACTTCGTCAATCGGTCCACTATTACCCAAATCGCATCATACCCCTTCTGAGTAGTCAGAAGCCCCACCACAAAATCCATCGTGATATGCTCCCACTTCCACTCCAGAATTTCCAATGACTATAGCAAGCCACTTGGTCGTTGATGTTCGGCCTTAACTTTTTGACAAGTCAAGCACCTACTCACATAGCCGGCTATCTTTCTCTTCATGTTTGGCCACCAAAAACTCTGTCGAAGGTCTTGATACATCTTAGTGCTCCTAGAATGAATCGAAAACC
This sequence comes from Panax quinquefolius, assembly GCA_020205615.1. Lineage (NCBI taxonomy): Eukaryota > Viridiplantae > Streptophyta > Magnoliopsida > Apiales > Araliaceae > Panax > Panax quinquefolius. The sequence continues at coordinate 76,210,338 of CM035155.1, read as the reverse complement.
TCAAATTATGAGCCTCTTGTAATACCTGCTCCTTTAATTCTGTCTCATTCAGAACCCAAATTCTTCCTTCAAATCTCAATAACCCCTCATTATCAAGACTGTACTTAATCTCTTTTTCATTGGTTAACCACTCCTTTACCCGGTCACACTCATTAGTTTTGAGCTGCACCTCCTTAACTCTCTCTACGATAGTAGATTGCATCTTTGTCGTAAAAAGTATATGTCCCGATTCATTTGGTAACTTCACCTATAATTCCATCCTAGATATCTCTGTTATTAACTCGGTTTGAGCCGTTAACATAGACAACTTCTCCCGCCCCTTTCTACTTAAGGCATCGGCAACTACATTGGCTTTTCCAAGGTGATACAGGATTTCACAGTCGTAATCCTTTATCAACTCTAGCCATCTCCTCTGCCTCATATTCAACTCCTTCTGTGTGAAAATATATTTTAGACTCTTATGGTCCGTGTATATCTCACATTTTTCCCCATAAAGATAATGTCTCCATATCTTTAAGGCAAAAACTACTGTGGCCAGTTCCAGATCATGAGTAGGGTAAACTTTCTCATAATCCTTCAACTACCTTGATGAATACGTAATGACCTTGCCATGCTGTATGAGCACGCAACCAAGTCCTCTATGCGAAGCATTGCTATAAACTACAAAATTTCCTATGTCATCGGGTAATGACAAAACAGGCGCTTCACTCAACCTCTTCTTTAGTTCTTGAAAACTGTCTTCGCATTTATCCGTCCATGCGTATTTCACCGTCTTCCTTGTCAAGTTAGTCAACGGAGTAGCTATCTTCGAAAAATCCTGGATAAATCTTCGATAGTATCCCGCTAACCCTAGGAAACTCCGTACCTTAGTCGGCGTTTTCGGTTGTTCTCAATTCATCACGACTTCCACCTTCGCTGGATCTACTGAATTCCCTTCATGGTAGATAACATGACCTAAAAACTACACTTTTTTCCAACCAAAATTCACACTTAGTGAATTTCGCATACAACTTCTCCTTCCTTAGTGTCCCCAACACTAATCTTAGGTGTTCAACATGATCTTCTGGTGTCTTAGAATAGACTAGAATATCATCGATAAACACCACGACGAACTTGTCCAAATATTGTTTGGACACTCTGTTCATCATATCCATAAATGTAACTGGTGCATTAGTCAACCCAAATGACATCACCAAAAACTTGTAATGACCATAACGAGTCCTGAATGCTGTCTTCGGTACATCCTCCTTCTTAACCTTCAACTGGTGATACCCCGTTCTTAAATCTATTTTAGAAAAATACCTAGCCCCTTTCAACTGATCAAAAAGATCACCGATCATGGGCAATGGGTATTTATTCTCTATTGTTAACTTGTTTAAGTCTCGGTAGTCGATACAAAGTCTTAACGATCCGTCCTTCTTCTTGACAAATAGTACCGGTGCTCCCCACGGCGAAACACTCGGTTGAATGTACTTCCTGTCCAACAATAATTGTAACTGCACCATCAACTCCTTCATCTCCACTGGCGCCATACGATATGGTGCCCTGGAAACTGGTGTCGCTCCTAGCACAATGCTATTACAAACTCGGTCTCCCTATCCGGTGGAAGACCTGATAACTCACTCAGAAATACATCCGCGAATTCTCTCACTATAGGTATTTTTCCATGGTTGCTACCACTCTCTAGGTATCAACAACATGACACAAATAACCTACACATCCATTCCTTAATAATTTCCTAGTTTGTGTCATCGTTAGACAACACAAACGTCCCAACAATCTATTCCCGTAAAATACTACTTGAGGTTGTCTTAACGTTCTAATATTCACACATTTCTTTTGACAATCTATAATTTCCCCATGGTTAACCAACCAATCCATTCCGAGAATTACATCGAATTCTCATAACTTTATAGGTATCAAATCTACCGATAATTTACAACCTCGTATATCGACGCAACAACTCTTATGAACATCTTCAACAGGAATTATCTCCTCGTTTGCTACCTTAATATTTAAAGGTATAGGCAACTTTTTGGGAAGTAATCCTAATCGTCTAGCAAAATCACATGCTATAAATGAACAAGTAGCACCCGAATCAAACAGCACGTAAGCATTTATGTCGTTGATCGGAATAATACCTGCGACTACGTCCCCTGATACAACTGTATCTTGGACAGTCATGTTAAAGGTATGGCCCATTGGCCTACCCGTCTGCGCTGGACCCCCAATAGCTAACTTACCACTATTGACGCCCTTGTTCCCATCCGTCCCCTTCTTCGGGCAGTTCTTTGCCATATGGTCAGTTAACCCACACACAAAGCATCCGTGATTCTTCTTCGGACTTGGACAATTACGCGAAATATGCCCCTCCTATCCAAAATTGTAATATACGACCTTCCCCTTGAGACAGACTCCTAGATGAGTCTTCCCGCAGGTCTTGCAGGCCTCTATCCTCCTCTTTGGGTCTCCTTACTTCACTCCGGTATTCCCAGAGTTAACCATCTTCTGTTTATACCCTTCGTCACTCCTGCTGGCTCCTTCGATCTTCACTCTCCCATCCACTTTCCCTTTATTCTTCTTATCTTTGTAGTATTGGCTCAACGCCTCGCTACCACCTTCGGCGATTATCTCCTTCTCTAAAATGGTACCAAACGATGTACTTTGGAACACAAAAATGCGGTTATAGAGCCAGGGTTTCAAGCCCTGCTCGAACTGTCACGCTTTTTTAACCTCGGTATCCATTTGGTGTGGAGCAAACCTCGCCAGTTCATTAAACTTGGCGGCGTATTGGGGAACCGTCATGTCCCCTTGTTTCAATTTGAGAAACCGCATCTCCATCCTTCCTTGCATGCTCGTGGAAAAGTAGTTCTCGAAGAATATCTCCTTGAACCTCACCCACGTTAGATTCTCGATCCCGGCCCTAGCCTGATTGGCCTCCCACCAAAAGTTGGCCTCTCCCTTCATCATGTAGGTTGCAAAGGCAACCTTCTGGGCCTCGTCGACATTTGCTATCACAAATTCCTTCTTGATTTCTTTCACCCACGCTTGGGCTTCAATAGGGTTCGTAGTTCTTTTGAACTCCGGCGGACCAACACTCTTAAAATCCTTAAAGGTAGTAGCTCACGCTACTTCTGAATTTACGGGGATATTAGTCCCATTTCTATTAAATGTGGCTGTTAAAAGATTAACAAACTCCTGTATAGGGTTAACTGGACCTCTCTCCGGTTGATTTACATTAGCTCCTTGATTACGCTGCACTCTTCTTGGCGGCATTTTGCTGATACAATAAATAACACATTTTGTTATTATTCCTTTCTTTATTAATTAGTTATTATTCGATATTAAACAATAACTTCAACATCCATTGCTCATTATATTCCATAAAAAGGCTTATATTCATTCATTCATTGTAGTATAATACTACATCGTTTACATTACACAACCGAAGCTAATTAGATTACTATCCCGCTATTGCTTTCCAAAAATTTGGATTTACAAAAGACTACCCTTTTTTATACATAAAAGGGTTTTACGTCACTACTAGATACAAAATATTTATATATCTAAACTACTTTATCTACTACTAGATCACATCTGCCTCAAGGCATTATCAAAATCTGCATTGGCAAGACCGACAATAATATCATGGCTGATAGTATACCGCGTCTGCCCTACCTCTACGGGATAACTAGCTACCTGCTACTGGAAATCTGCATGAGAACTCCTATGAATATAGGACATTCTCCCTATCTTCTGCTTTTTGGTCTTTAGCTCCTCCTTGAGCTCAAAAACCTCATGTTTCAGCTCATGGACTTTGTCCTTAGCCAAAATCCTCTCATCATGCTCCTGTTCCCACATGGACTCCACATCCGTCTTGTCCTCTATAATAACCTGGAGCTCTGCCTTCAGCTCCTTAACCTCTTGACAGTAATGGATATTTCTATCCAACATTGACATAAATAATGACATCATTGACTCCCAAGGAGCCATCTCTGCTGCTATTGCTACCGGGTTGAAGGACACTACCTCCACCTCTTCTTCCATCATGCCGTCAAACACGGACATGAGATCGGGATCCTCTGAGTCTCCAGACTTAATGACGACTATTTCTGGTTCTTGTAACGCCTTAGAAAATCGAACCTTTTGTAAATACTTTAAATAACGAATAAAATAATATTATTTGTTATTATTATGTATTAATAAGATGAATGTTGTTCTATAACCTAGAAATGTCAAAAAGTCACAGTATTTTAACTATGTGAATGAATTAAAGTGTTTGAATTTTTAAGATGAAAATAAAAGCGTTTTGAGAAATTTTCTAAAAAACACTATTCATCGATTTTCACTCGGGAATTATTTTTGAACTTCCGAGAAATACGTAACGTTATAATATCAAGGTGAGATGGATTATGTAATAATAATATAAGTATAGAAAACACAATATTTCGCATGCGGACTTAATTAGAGAACGTTAGGAATATTAAGCGTTAGGGAGAGAGTGTATTGCTCGTATGATATTTAATTATTGTACGAGGTATTGAGTACAAGTATAATACGAAGTATTATATGAGTATGTATGGAGAATGGAATAACGTATATTACGAATTAATATATGAGCTAAAATACAAGAATTATACGTATAATATATGTAATAAGGCTTTTAGACAACTAAGTGAGACTTGTAGGATTGTTAACAAATTGGTAGAGTCCAATAAGAATTGGGTGTACAAACTTAAGTGTTTATTAATCAAAAGCCAAAGTAACTTAATGCAAGCCCAAAATGAATAAGCTAAGTTAATTAACTTAAGCCCAATGTAATGATCCAATGGGTTAAGCTTGATCCATGGAGAAACCAATGTTAATGTGGGTTATCTTGGTGACCAAGTACTTTAAGTAATGACCAAGCTAAGGATAAGTGTTGTGCTTAGCAATTAATGAATAGTAAGGAGGTTTGTTTAAGGAGGTGGGATATGATATTGACCATAATGCCCTAACTTTGGATGCTCTATAAATAGCAAGCTCACAATTCATTTGTTGGTTGTTAGTTTTCATCCAACATTAAACAACTTATTGGTTAGAGAGAATAAGCACTTTTAAGACAAACTTCCATATTTGTTCCAAGAAGGAAAAGAACTAGTTCATCAAGGGTAAGACTCTTATCTTATATTTTTCTATCTCTACCATGATAGCTTGATAGAGAAGTGATGATCATGTATGATAAGCAATCATAAGAAGTAAATAAGCAATGGACTTAAGCTGAATAAGTAACTTGAATTTAAATAAGTTATTAACTTATGATAAACTTGGCATAAGATTGCTATATGAAGTTAGTATATTTGATAATATGTGAGAATGGTGATGAAAGGACTTAAATGAATAATAAGTCATAAGGAATGAAAACTTGTAGTTTATAAGTTATTAAGTCATGAACTTATGAAGAATAAGCCAAAACTTGAAAATAAGTTGTTATAATATATTAATTGAAATGTCTATAGAATGAATTGAATCCCTTTAGAACGATGATCAAATTATTAGTAATGAAGCTTTACCGGAATTCACACAATTGGACAATAATCGTTGAATTCACGAAATTCTCAGAATGGAAGTCGAATTTTGTGTTTGAACTTGGAAACATTGGTTTTTGATGGAGACAAGTCATATTTGGCATTATAGAGTTACGGACTCGAAAATGACCAGATTTTGACTTAGAACAAAGAAACGAGCGTTGAACGTTCACAAACGTTTATCGTTTTTGTTAAAAGTGAACTAATAGGTGAATTTTTAGCAAACAAAGTCAAATAGATAAAATTCTTACATGAACGCGTAGAGTATGTAATTTGTGAACCGTAGGCTTTTGAACGAGCCAATTCGGACTTATAACGAAGAAGTTATGCGTCCGGGAATTTCGCAAAGTTAAGTGTGTGTCAAAATTTTTCTGGTGCACAGAGTTGGCGTCGCGGAGCCAACCCAAGGTATATTGGTGGCTACCTGCACCCATATATACAAAGGTATATACCTATTGCAGAGAGTCACATGCACGCATCTACCGAGAGAGTAATGTGAAATACAGCATGTAAAGACCGGATGTTAGGTAATCGCTAACCCAAGACCGCAACGCTGAGTTGAAGGAGCAATGACGCGCCATACAAATCCTAGGGTTTAGCCAGTAAAGAAGGTTTTCAAGTATGACATGAATGATAACTCATTAGTAATGAACTAAAGCTTGATTATAATATTGTTAAGGCATGTTTAAACCTTAAGTATTATCAATTAAGGTTAACGTAAGTCAATTGTACGTTAATGTAAGAACGACATAACAAAAAGCTGGAACTAATAATAACAAATCTAAGTCGTAATTAGATTGAGAAGAAGGGTAAGATTCTTTAGGAACCATATATGCTCATTCATAACCTAATGTGTTATGTGATGTTATCATTTATTGTAGAGACTTAAAGACTTAAACAAGAACTTGTTATAACTGTAGCAGACGCTGAAGGCAAGTATTCTAACCCTTGTTTCAGTTCGATCTGGACAAGCTTTGTGATTCATGTATTCCTACGCATGAATTGATGTATGATGAAGTCAAAGCCAATTCTTTCGACTAGACTTAAGATGTTCTGGATTTCTTATAATCTATCAAAGTATGGTCAATATTTTACCAAGTTATATTGGTGTGGTTTTCAAATGAAGACTGAGTATGCTAAAATGTTTTGTCGTCAAACGACAGGAACGTGAGGTTGCACAACTTAAACGTGCATACATTTAATGAATGTAGTGTTGATCAACATAGAGTACTATAGGTTGATCACCTAGACGTGCTCGTAAGTAATGTCGGACTTACGGACTTAGTGCCAGGATGTCCTTTTCAAAGAACTTATGAAATTCTCAATGTCTTGGACCAAAATTGATGTTTTACTGAATATTGTTGTTGTAAAACATTTGGAAAGAAAAGAAGTGCTATTTTGAATTATCGATAGTACTTCATAACTATTGTTCAATTATTGAAGATATATGATTCCTATGTTTCAAGCATGTTGTTTATTAGAAATGTTGTACTTGCTGAGCTAGTCATGCTCACTCTTGCTTGAATCATATGAACACAGCTAAGATCGAACGAACCGAAGGCTCCGACAAGGATAAGGGCAAAGCGAAGACGAACCGGTAGAATACTTATATAATAGTATAGGGTGAATGATTGTAATATATTTGATATATGATAAGAACAATGTAATGATTATAAAGAACCTGGGGAATGTTAATATTATTTTGAATATATAGAAGACATATTCGTTCCTTTGAGACTATTCAATTAAATGTATGTGTGAATGGTAGTATCGTGTAGCACCATCTGTCAGGTTGGAAGATACCCGGATTTGGGGGCGTCACAGTTCTTCTGCTATGGGGTTCAGAATAACTCTATTTGGTTAACCGATTCTTCACTAACTGCTTATACATCTAACTGCATTCCATTTACTCCTGACATCTACACAAAATAATTAAGTTGATTAATACACGTCAGTAGAATAATAAAAACACATAACATATTCATAATGCATTTTTATAAGGTTATTTTCTTCTTTTACTTCTTTGACTTCTCTTAAGGTTATAACTTAAGGTTTTATTTCCCCCTTTAAGTTTTATAACCTAATGCTTTGATACCAATCTGTGACGCCCCCAAATCTGGGTATCTTCCAACCCGACAGATGGTGCTACACGGTACTACCATTCACACATACATTCAATTAAAAAGCCTCAATAGAACGAATATGTCTTCTATATATTCAAAATAATATTAACATTCCCCCAGGTTCTTTATAACCATTACATTTGTTCTTGTCATAATATCAAATATATTATAATCATTCATCCTATACTATTACATAAGTATTCTACGGGTTTGTCTTCGCCTTGCCCTTATCCTTGCCGGAGGCTTCGGTCTATTCGATCTTAGCTGTGTTAATATGGTTCAAGCAAGAATGAGCATGACTAGCTCAGCAAGTACAACAATTCTAATAAACAACATGCTTGAATCATACAAATCATATATTTTCAATAATTGAACAATAGTTAAGAAGTACTATCGATAATTCAAAATAGCACTTCCCTTTTCATTCAAAACGTTTTACAACAACAATATTCAGTAAAACATCAATTCTGGTCCAAGACCTTGAGCATTTCATAAGTTCTTTGAAAAGGACATCTCGGCACTAAGTCCGTAAGTCCGCCATTTCTTACGAGCACGTCTAGGTGATCAGCCTATAGTTCTCTATGTTGATAAACACTACATTCATTAAACGTATGTACGTTTAAGTTGTGGCAACCTCACATGCCTGTCATTCTGACAACAAATTTTTTTTAGCATACACAGTCTTCGTTTGAAAACCACACCAATATACTTGGTAAACATTGACCATGCTTTGATAGAAACATAATATAAGTCTAGCCAAAAGAGTTGGCTTTGACTTCATCATACAATACTTCATGTGTAAGAATACACGAATTACAAAGCTTGTCCAGATTGAACAAAAACAAGGGTTAGAATACTTGCCTTTAGTGTCTGCTACTGTTATAACACGTACACTTTAAGTCTTTCAGTCTTTAAGTCTCTATAGTAAATGATAACATCCCATAACACATTAGGACACGAATGAACATACATAGTTCCTAATGAATCTTACCCTTCTTTTTAATCTAATTACGACTTAGATTTGTTATTATTGGTTTCGGCTTTTCGTTACATTGTTCTTACCTTCACATTACTTTCATTTTTGATTACTTATCTTTAACCTTTAGGTAACATGATTAAGGTTTAACAATACCTTACAATGCTTCATTAAGTTCCTTAGTTTATTGTAAATTAATTACCATTCATGCTATACTTGTAAACCTTTTTTACTATTTAAATCCTAGGGCTGGCGCTGCGGTGCCACCCTTCCTTCTCTATGTTGTCTGCAAGCCACTTTTTGTAGTGGCTAAGGTCGAGTCTGTGTCATGCGCGAGTCTAATAATTAGGCTTGCTACCAAATGTGAAACTATAGAAGGTCGTGACATCGTGCTCGGCTGCATTGCAGCCACCATTTGTTTCGGGTTGGCGCCAGTGGCTGCCAACTCGTCTCTCGAATAGCTTTGACAGATTTCTAACTTTGTGAGATTTTCGGGCTCGTAACTTCTTTGTTATAAGTCCGAATTGGCTCGTTCAAGAGCCTAAGGTTCATAAATTATATACTCTACGTGTTCATGCAAGAATTTTATCCATTTGACTTTGTTTACTCAAAATTCACCTATTAGTTCATTTTTAACGAAAATAATAAACGTTCGTGAACGTTCAACGCTCGTTTCTTCATTCTAAGTCGGAATCTGGTCATTTTTGAGTCCGCAACTTTTTAATGCCAAATATGACTTATCTCCATCGAAAACCAATGTTTCCGAGTTCAAACACAAAATATGACTTCCATTCCGAGAATTTCACAAATTCGACGATTATCGTCCAATCGTGTGAATTCCGGTAAAACTTCGTTACTTAGATTTTGATCATTATTCTAAATGAATTCAATTTATCATATAAACATCTTAACCATCATAATACAACAACTTATTTTTAAGTTGGGTTATGGCTTATTCTCCATAAGTTCATGACTTAACAAATTAGAACTTATTAGATTTCATTCCTTATGACTTATTATTGATTTAAGTTCTTTAATCAACATTCTCACATCTTATCAAACATACTAACTTCATATGGCAAACATATGACAAGTTAATCATAAGTTGATAACTTATTTAGGTTTATCTTACTTATTCATGACATATTCGGCTTAAGTCCATTCATTAATTAATTCATACATGTTCTTAGCATACACGCTTATTAGACTACATTTGTCTTATCACCCTACAATGATAGAGATAGAAGATTATTAGATCATAAGATCATTACCTTTGATGACTAACTTCTTCTTCTTGGAAATCTTGCAAAGGATGTTTTGACTTAAAAGTGCTTATTCTCTCTAACCAATAAGTTACTTTATGTTGGATGAAAGTTAACAATCCAACAAATGAAATTTGAGCTTGCTATTTATAGAAGTCTCTAAGGTTAGGGCATTATGGTCATTAGAACATCCCACCTCCTTAAGTCACCTCCTTACTATTCATTACTTGCTAAGCACAACACTTATCCTTCACTTGGTCATTACTTAAAGTTCTTGGCCATCACACAAAGGTCTTGCCCATCAAGATAACCCACATTAACATGGTTTGCTCCATGGATCAAGCCTAACCCATTGGATCATTACATTGGGCTTAAGTTAATTAACTTAGCTTATTCCTCTTGGGCTTGCATTAAGTTACTCTGGGCTTCATATAAACTAACACTTGGCTTAATCCTTGATACATCTTGGGCTTGTCCCTTAATTCTCATTGGACTTGTACTTCATACAATATCCACCATTCCATTCATTTTGTCTTTAATCCTTAACGTTCTTAATTTTAGTCCGCATGAGAAATATTGCGTTTTCCATACTTAGATATTTATTACATAATCCATCTCACCTCGATATTATAACGTTAAGTATTTCTCGAAAGTTCAAAAATAATTCCCGAGCAAAAATTGATGAATAGTGTTTTTCGGAAAATTTCTCGGAAAACTGTTATTTTTGTCTTGGAAATTCAAACACTTTAATTCATTCACGTAGTTAAAATACTACGACTTTCCGACGTTTCTAGGTTATAGAACGACATTCATCTTACTAACACATAATAATAATAAATAATATTATTTTATTCATTATTAAAAGTATTTACAAAAGGTTCGATTTTCTGGGGCGTTACACTTACGAATACGAAAAATAATATCATAAGCGAATATGAAATAAATAATACCCCTTACCTCAAAAAGAGAGAAATTCCGACTGGTATAGCGAATATATTTTTGAAGAACACTTTCACTATTTTCTACACTCAAAGCTTCTTTAAACTCTAAAGAAGTACACTCAATATTATAGAAGAAGAATTCTCTGATTCTGGTGTGATTTTCAATTCTAAACTGAGCATCCTATTTATAGGAGAATAAAAGGATACTATTTAAAAATAAAAATCACGGGTGAATAGTCGAATAGTCACGGAAAATTTTGACAAAATTTGATTTTACTATGCAAACACAATATAAGCACTATGCAAATACTATGCAAGCACTATACAATCACTATGCATAATAAAATATAATATATTCTATTTTTCATAAAAAACAAAACTTATTATAATATATATATATATATATATATATATATACACACACACACACACACACACACACACACACACACACACACAAACACATGATAACGACATGTGGGTGGGAAAGTCACATTGGGGGGGAAAGTTTGCAGTCACGGAGGAAGGGAGTACTTTATATATATATATATATATATATATATATATATATATATATATATAAAACAAAACTGAGATAACTTTCTCTGATGATTTTGAAAAATGAGTAGGTGGGAGTCTAAATAATACACCAAATTTACAGCAAATATTTTATAAAAATCCCCTCAATATTTGTAACAATATTTATTCATCAATAATATAACTTGCAATATTAACAACCATATCATTCCCAGGAAAGAGGAAGCTTTTCGATAAGAATTTCTCCCTATTGGCGCGCAATTAGGTGACTAAACCCATTTCCCCGATAGAACTTTCTAGACAATGACAATAATACAAAAAATAATATGAATAATTTTGTCGTCTCAATTATTAATTTAATAATATAAAATATTGTGACAATAATTGAATCAATAACATGAGATACTATGCATCAATTACTGTGGAAATAATTGAAATAAACTGAGTGACTTCTCACATAAGCATCAATAATCAATATTGTGTGCTACTATGCAACCATGCCAGACATCGTATTTTTATCAATCGGGTATTTCAACAGCTTAATCAGAAAACTTTCACCGTTATTTTTATAAAAAGTTATTTTTGTCGTTTTCTAATTCCAACAGTAATTCCGTTGTGGGGTCAACTAATGATTGCGCCGTTGTACGAATATTCCCTGATAAAACGAATATTCCCCGACCAATCGAATATTTTATAACAACTTGCTTACTTTGCAAAATTTATAAATATTATCCACAACTATAATATCATATCAAATCCACACCTTAATACTCAAAAAAATATTTTGAGAAAATTAATCTTTATTCATAAAATTTGGGGTCTTACAGCCTCCCATTCTTATGAAATTTTGTCCTCGAAATTGACGTACGTACCTGGTATGTCGAAGAGGTGAGGATACCTCGTCAAATTCTAACTGTTGAGGTATAACCTTTGAGCGTAGAATATGTTTCTTCTTATCTAAGATTTTAACATGTATCACCTCTTACATTAAATCTCCTGCTATCTCGTCTAGTTTTAATTCAATAATGTGGTTCGGGTAGTCCACATATTTACGTAACATCGATACGTGAAAAATGTTATGAACACGAGACATACTTGGCGGTAAAGCGAGTCTATAGGCCACAGTTCCTACTCAATCGAGGATTTCAAATAGACTAATAAAATTGAGGGTTGAGATTTCCTCTCTTCGTCGATTATTTCTTCTAGACTAACACATTCTTGTACTTTTTTTTCATATTCATCAGCTCCGGGTGTGTAGCTTGAGCGGCTTTAACTTTATCGATTAAAGTCGGTTTTAATCGTATATTCGCTATCTTCACATAGGTTCTTCGAGTCTTTAACTCTATCTTTATCATTTATAAGTCGTACGAAATGGGTCTTTGTGTTAACAACGTTACACTCGTAATCGCATACTATCTTCTACTCAATGCGTCAGCTGCCATGTTCTCTTTTCTAAGATTGTATTGAATGGTATGGTCTTTGGCACATTTTACGTTCGTTTTGGGTGAAGAAATATTTTAGGATTTTGAATTGGGTTCAAGGTCATAACAAAATTCAATTTCACGCACTAGGGGTAGGCTAGGAAGTTCTTCGGAGAATACATAAGAAAATTTATTAACGATAGAAATATTATTCAAAACTGTGACTCTAATTCAAGACTTGCCACCGTTATTCATGGCGTCCCTTACGAAAAGTCTGGCTTCGGTGCATTCTAAGACTTGGAAGTCACCAGCGAAAGGCACGAGGCTCTTTACTTATGGCTTAATATGACAATGATTGAATTTAGTGGTTTGGTTACTTGAATTCGCATAATAGGCTGGTTAGGAATATGAAAACTAACAACCTTACGAAAATAATCAATTTTAGCATGATGAATAGTTAACCAGTGGATTCCTAAAATCACATCAAAGGCAAGTATTTTCAAAGAGATAAGATCGACATGTAACATGAGGGTATTGATTTGATTCAAATAAGATTTATAAATGGTGGATGTAACGAAGGTTTCTCCTAATGGAGTTTCGACAGATAAGTCAAAGTCTAATTTCTCCGGAGTTAAAATTTAATCGTTGAGCGGAAGTAGGAGAAATAAAAGAATGGGTAGAACCGGTATCAAATAAGGTATAGAATTCACAAGAGTTTATGATTAACTTACCCATGATAACTTCGTTCGAGTTTCTCAACAAATGCTCTCACTTAAACTACCAGCTTTGACTTATCTGGGACATCATTTGGCGTTACTATCCCAACTGGACTTGACTTCACTACATGACAAAATTGAGCTAAATGACCTTCTCTTCCACAATTAAAACACGCTTTGGGTTGCTACGTACAGTTTGGACGGATGTGTCCCTCCTATCCGCATTGGAAACATACAACCGGCGGTCGTTCTCCTTTCTTGGAAACGGGTGCTGGTGCTGTTGTCTTTTCGTCATTGTTGAACCTTCTCTTCTTGAAGTTGTTCTCACTTAGTTCACCTTTCCTATTATCTTGGCCATGATTATCACCGAAGTGGTTACCATTTTTGGCATGATAATTTCCTCCACGATGGTTATCGTTGTTTCGATGGTCGTTGCCACCAGTACAATTATTATTGTGTTGTTGGTCGTTGCCTTTTGGTTGGGCTACTCATTATCGCGCTTCAATAACTAAGCCCTATTCACAACATCTGAATATAAATAAAGTTTGTGAGAAATGAGGTATTGACGTATTTTGGGGTTCAAACCTCTTAGAAACATTCGCGTCTTCGCTCCTCATTATCTACCAAATGGGATGAAAATTGGGATAACTCGTCAAACTTAGCCTCGTATTGCGACACAGTCATATTATTTTGCTCCAGCTTGATGAATTCTACCTCCTTCATGTGACGAATACTTTCGAGAAAGTACTTTTTGTTGAACAATTCATGGAACTTCTCCCAAAACATCTTTAATGCGAAAAGATGAGTACATTTTACAAATTTCCACCAGTAATCTTCTTCTTCACGCAACATAAAGGTGGCAAAGGGAACCTTTTTCTCCTCAGAGCATTTCAAGACCTCAAATATCTTGGTGATCTGCTTAATCCACGTCTCTGCCTTAAGTGGCTCTGGCTTTCCTAAAAACTCCGGTGGTCCCAACTCCTTGAACTGTTTAGCGGTGACCAACCGCGAGTTTCCAGTGTTTCCACCTGCATTTTGAAAAGGAGTCTCTCTCGTTTGGTTTTTCATAAATTTTAGAAAGTTCCTAAACATACCATCGTTCGTTATTTGGTCGGTGTTGTTGTTTATAGGAGTATTATTGCCTTCCTAATGCACATTATCCTGGTTATTGATCAGGGGTCACTCAACGGTCTCATGTGCTCCATGCTTAACTCGACATTTTCAGATGCCATTTTACTATCACAAAACAACGGTTAATTGGCATGCCACATAATACCCCTATATTCTGACCAACCATTTAAATAACAAATAAACTTAGGTAGGTCATAGTAGCAAAGGATTTACTCGTCTCTCCCCTCCTAGTTCTAGTCCCACATCTCAGCCAGGGATCATATCCTTAAGCTTTGATACCAACTGTGACGCCCCCAAAATAGGTATACATCACCCATTCTGAGTCTCTTAGATAATATCCAAACTCAAAATAAGTGTCGTGCAGAATATGACAAAACATAAGCTGTGAGTTTTAATATAAGTATTGTCTCCTAGATAATATCCAAACTCAAAATAAGTCCTTATTACAATTATTATCACACTATTCTCATAGAATAGTGAGGACTACTATAGCAACCATCTTGGACCATCACCCCATTCCCTGACTAGTTCCACCAATATTCTCATTTCCTGGAGAGAATAGTGAAAGAAAACGGTGAGCTCAACTAGCGCAGTAAAAAATATTATGACTAAGATAATGTAGAATAAATTATCGTTAGCCTTCAACAATATAAAAACTAATAGAATACAATAGACAACATGTTTTAGATCAACAACTGCAGTGGAACAAGCAATCCATTAGAGGAGTCAAGTAGAGCATGATATCTACTATCTTTTATGATTTAAAAGTTTATCATCAATTTTATAGCTGAGACTCAGCTTAATAAATAATCCACATCACTGAATTATCCATGCACTACGGGTCAAGGATATTCATTAGTATCACAACCACGAATTATCCATGCATTACGGGCCAAAGATATTCGTGTTTTCACCAATGGTCATGATCATGCCAAACAACAATTCATCTTTGCACCCTTGGCCGAAGAGAACACATGGTTATGATCATATCAACATCTGTCCATCAATGCACTACGGGCCAATGAGGACTTTTACCACATCATTTGTAACATTAGAGGTCATGATTACACCGAATAATCTCTAGTCATAATCATACCAATCAACAGTTCATCTTTGCACCCTTGGCCGAAGATGACTTTCATCACAATATAAGCATGAGGATGATGATAATGATATAAGAATTCAATTAAGTGAAATCAAGGATAAATATTAAAGACTTTAAATTTATCTAGAGTTTAAAAATGTCCAAATTGTCAACATGATACTGCTTTGTGGAGTAAAATTCATGATTAATATTTTATCAAAAATGATTTGGACCGCAAAGAAATCAATTTTTGTCATGAATAGTACCCCTGGTGAATAGTACCCAAGTAAATAGAATCCCGTGAATAGTACTTAATGAATAGTACCCGTACGTATAAATAGTTCCGTGCGTATGAATAGTGCCGTTCGTATAAATGAATAGTAATGAATAGTACTCCGGCATGAAAAGCTTAAAAATAAACAAGAATGTTCAGAAAAATATCCTTGTGAAACAATACTAGATGAAGCGCAAATTTCAAGGATATTCAACTAATTTCAAGGAGTATAGAAACAATACTTTAATAAAATGAGTGTAGAATTCAGAATCTGAAACGAAATAATATTACTTATATACTACAGAGTATGGAAGAAAATATTATTTCTTACGAATATTGAACAAAAATAACATCCCTTACAACTGTTGAACGAAAATAATATTCCTTATGAATATTGAACGAAGATAATATTCTTTACGAATATTAAATAAAGATAATATTTCTTGCGAATATTGAACAAAATTAAATTTCTTACGACTACAAAAAATAATATCGTAAGCAAATATGAAATAAATAATACCCTTTACCTCAAAAAGAGAGCAATTCCGACTGGTATAGCGAATATATTCTTGAAGAAAACTTTCACTATTTTCTACACTCAAAGCTTCCTTAAACTCTAAAAAAATACGCTCAATATAATAGAAAAAGAATTCTCTGATTCTGGTGTGATTTTCAATTCTAAACTGAGAATGGAAGGATACTATTTGAAAATAAAAATCACGGGTGAAAAGTCAAAGAGTCACGAAAATTTTTGACGAAATTTGATTTTACTATGTAAACACTATGCAAGCACTATGTGGACACTCAAAATTTTCTGCACGCTTGTTTCTAACATTACAGCAAGGTAGATTCATCTTTCGGTGATAACCCTGGAAGACAGCTTACATCCATTCTGGATACTATCGGAAGTTCAGTCTCAACCTCGAACACACACCAGGAGTATCATTTCCAACCTCGGAGATAACCCCGAGTTTTGTCCTTGGCGATAACCCCAAGGAATGCTGTTGCAGTTCCGGCGATAACTCCGGAAATGCTTGTTTCAAATGCATGCTATCATCTTCAATCTCAGACCTCCTGTCGAGGCTCTCATACCTCAGACCCGGAGCTAACACCGGGCAGATAGGCACATTTACAGATGACGTTGTTGCATTCAAACACTTACAGCAGTCCAATCTCAGATGTAACCCTGAGCAACGTCTACTTTCAACTCAAACCGGAGATAACCCCGGTGAGGAGTCAAATGTCATCTTGCCACCTCAACACTTGCGCGTCGTCTCAATGCTTCATACACACATACATACAATAATGTCCTACAATAACCAAAGAGTTCCAATCCCGAGTGACTATTACGCGTGGCAGCACACCGGATAGAATTTGATGCTTGAAGACCATGGGCATGGTCCCCTCTTCCTGACTTCGTACAACCTCTAATCCCATGTCATTTTGTAACTCTAGACACAAGCGGTCCGAAGAAGGTCTTATATACCTCGTTCGGATGCTCGGATTAAAGTTCTACAAGTTCGAACAGACATTACAGTGCACGAGTGCACGTACTTCGAGACGACGGAACCCACTCGAGAGCAACCGTGCATCAGATCTGCAGATTGCATAGGCCGCCAGCAGTTCACTCATGTTCCCCCCTCTATAAATAGAGGGCTTGGGGTGGCCATTTGAAAAAAAAGGAAAAGGCGAGGAATCCCTGTCCAATTTTCTCTGTACACACCCCATATTGAGTGTTTCCTCATTTTAAACATCTGTTAGCTCACATATAGCTATATTTTTACCGCCGGGAGCTGAGTGTTTATCCATATAGTCATAGAAGCCTGTATTGGTGATAAGTGGTATTTTTACCTACTTATTGCATACCAATTCATGCGAATTGTGCCCAGCTCAAGTACATTTTATTATGTTTTAGTTGTATTTCACGTTATTTCGTATTGCATTTACTTAAAACTCCTTTTGGTGAATAAGTGTAGGAATATGGCTTAATTTTGGTGGTAATAGAGGCTTGAAGCTAATAGATGTGTGAAGGTGAGGCACAACCGAGGATGTGAATAGCATGGAGGTGAAATGGAGCAAAGATCAAGCAATGAAAGAACAAATAACAAAGAAGAATGAACAAAAAAAATCCAGAGCCGAGCTGCAGAGTCAGAGTGTAAGCCACGCCATATAACACTGGGGGGCAGCGCGCCAAGACGAGTACCCGGCCGGACACTATTGACTTTCAGCAGTCAGTCGCGGTCATGAAAGGCAGAGACGCGCGCCAGAGAGATGCTTTGGTCGGACAAAAGCAAACATTCTGTAAGTCTCGCGGCCGCGACACTGAGACCAAAATGATTGTGACTGGTGTCAGAGACACACTGGATAATTTTTAGCGTATTCTTTTCATAGAAACCAGGGTTTATACCTTGGGAGAGTTTCCAACGTAGAACGAAACCAAAACGTCTACTTCTCTACTTCTTCTTGGAATTCTCTATCATCGTGGATTTTGATTATTATCTATTGGATCTCTATGAGGATTTAATTGTTGATCATTAGTTTCTATCCAGCGATGGGGTTTGATCGTTCTATCTTTCTTACTTCAATTGTTTGTTTATTAATCATGGTTAGCGTTGATCCCATAATGGCTTTTGGTTCAGTCATGAACTAAACTCCATTATGGGATTCTAATGGATTTTAATATGTAGTTTGGTTGTACGCTTAAATGCTAGAGATGTTTTACATATTGTATGGAATATCTGTCATGGTTGTTTTACATGTATGAATGCTTGATCACCATTCGTTTCACTATTTGTATGGAATTGACAATGAACATATAAATATGGATTGTAATCATGATAGCAAGCGAATATGGGCCTGTTATAATGGCTTGTGTATTTTGTGAACCAGATAGACATATACTGTTTCACCGTATGAGCTAGAATAAGGGTTTTGGCTTAAAATCAATATAATTGAAATTTCACATAGACATATAGTGATTTTGGTTGTATTGATGATTACATAGAGTCTAACATCTGTAGATGCTGTGTAAGTAGGTTATAGTGCATTGAAAAATGGTTATAACTCTATTCGTGCTCTTGGCTATTTTCCAGTGATATGTGAACACTTCTTGCATTATAGTGGCGATTGAATGAAATTTTATATGAAGTTAGGATCCCATTATTTCCTTATTATTCTTATTTTCAGTTGTTATTCACAATTAGTTTAATTCAACACTTTTAGTCATCAGTCTAGGCATATAAATTTGGTGAGTTAATTGATGCAAGATAGTTTAAATTTAACAACTTTCTCTATGAGATCGATACTCTACTTACTCTGTATTACTTGTTGACCCGTGTATGCTTGCATGAGTTAGAGCTCTTTTATTAGAATTATAAAAGAGGTAACAAGTTTTTAAACCGTTATTTGGGGAAAGCGTTAATTTAGATAATTATCATCAGTTTAAAGCTAAATTGTATGACTTAGACAAATCTATTCGTTTCTTATTTTTATTTTTGTTTCGTTTTTGGTTGTAGGTACTTGTAGATTTTTATGCACACAAGATCCTCTAATTCCGAATTAACACCAGCACAGGAAAACATCAATGGGAGAGGTTGGAAAGCTATCGTGCAAAGAAATCTACAAGCTCAGTTAGAGAGTACTATATCAGATATAACAGAAGAACAGAGAATCGAGCAAAGAGAAGAGCATCGGGCTCTAAGGGAGTATTCTATGCCAAACATAAATGGACTATAGTCAAGCATAGTCAGACCGCGATAGCAGTAAACACCTTTGAAATTAAACCGGGCACGATTCAGATGGTATAGAACTCAGTTCAGTTTGGGGGTGCTGCTATAGATGATTCGAATGAGCATCTATTGAGCTTTATCAAGATCTGTGACACATTCAGATATAACGGTGTGACGGAAGATGCCATCAGACAACGGCTATTTCCATTTTCATTGAGAGACAAGGCTAGGAGTTGGCTACATTCTTTGTCGTCAGGGTCAATAACCACATGGGAGGATTTAGCACAGAAATTCTTAGCCAAGTTCTTCCCAATGGCCAAGACTGCAAAGATGAGGACAACTATCTCTCAGTTTGAACAACAACAGGGCGAGTCCTTATATAAGGCATGGGAGCGTTACAAAGAGATGCACAGAAAATGTCCGCATCACGGTATGCCAGACTGGATGGTGATAAATTCCTTTTATAATGGGTTAGGATGACAGTCGAGACCGATTGTGGATGCAGCCGCAGGAGGGGCATTATGGGAAAAGAGCTATGACGAGGCCTATACGCTTATCGAGACTATAGCTGCAAATGACTATCAGAATCCTACAGCTCAGATGCCACAACCTAAGGTTGCAGGTATGTTGGAGGTAGATGTGATTACGCAGTTGTCAGCACAGATGGCGGCTATGGCTAAAAAGATAGATACTTTAGCAGACAGTAAAGTGAAAATAGTTGCTTTCGTTTGTGAGATTTGTGCAGGGTCACACTCCATGGATCAATGTGCTATCAGCTCAGAGTCGGTGCAATATGTGAGCAACTACAGGAAAGACCAAGGTCAATTTTATAACACATACCATCCCAACAACCGAAATCCTCCAAACTTTAGTCGGTCAAATAATCAAGGACAACAACAGCAAAATCAGTTTCAGCCATAGTCATCTCAACCACAGTTTGCACCAAAACCACCGTTTCCACCAGGATTTCCACAACAACAACAACATCACACTCTCGCTACACCACTGCCCAAGAAGAAATCAGAGATGGAGGAGCTGCTGTTGAAATACATGGCAAACACTGAAGTCATGATCAAAAGCCAAGCAGTGGCTATCAAGAATTTGGAGACTCAAATGGGACAAATGGCGAGTATGCTCAACAACAGGCCCCAGGGTGCATTGCCAAGTAACACTGAGACAAATCCTAGGAGAGACAGAAAGGAGCAGTGTCAAGCAATCACATTGCGATCAGGAAAAGATTTGACAGACACAGCCAGTCGCGCGCCCGCGCGTGAGTTACAAGGGGACATTGCGCGGCCGCGCGAGGCAGAACAGTTGGATGGTGAGGAAGAAAAGTTAAAAAAATCTGAGGTTCAGCAGGAAGAGAAGAACAAGGCAGGTTCAGAAGAGAAGGTAAAGAGTCCGGTACAACCACTACATCCTCAAGTACCATATCCGCAGAGGTTAATTAAGTTGAAAGACGATAAACAGTTCAACAAGTTTTGGAGGTTTTTAAAAAGCTGCAGATCAACATACCTTTCGCAGAGGCATTGGAACAAATGCCAAGCTATGCAAAGTTCATGAAAGGTATATTGTCAAGGAAGAGAAGATTAGATGAGTTCGAAACAGTAGCCTTGATAGAGGAATGTAGTGCAGTGCTCCAACGTAAACTACCTCCAAAGCTGAAAGATCCGGGCAGCTTCACAATTCCGTGCACCATTGGAAAGATGAACTTTAGCAAGTGTTTATGTGATCCGGGGGCAAGTATAAATTTGATGCCGTTGTCAGTGTTCAACCAGTTGGGATTACCGGCTCCAAGACCGATAAACATATCATTATAGTTAGCTGACAGGTACATCACATATCCACGTGGAATTGTTGAAGATGTGTCGGTTAAAGTGGATAAGTTCATTTCTTCGGCTGACTTTATCATTCTAGATTTCGAAGAGGATAAGAGTATACTAATCATACTAGGGAGACCATTCTTAGCCACGGGTAGGACTTTAATCGATCTACAAAAGGGAGAACGAACGATGCGTGTACATGATCAAGAGGTCACATTTAATGTCTTTAAGGTGATAAAGTTCCCATCGGATAAAGAAGAATGCTTCTTAGTTAACCTGGTGGATTGGGGTTCGAAGGATGAATTACAGAAACCGAGAAATTATGGACCGTTGAACTATGTAACGGGCATAAGTTCAGGGTCGAAGGTGGAACCATTGACGGAAGCTAAAGTAATTAAATTTCAGGGTGCAGTGGTCAATAAGGAAGGCACCTCAATTCTTGATGTGACGTGAGATTCACAGATAGTCGAGCTAATTGACTATAACCTAGCGCTGGATGGGAGGCAACCCATAATTTCTACCCCCATTGATTCATTTTTTTTAGTTTATTCATCTTGGTTTATGTTAGTTAGTTATAAAGGATATTGGATATTCTTGCTCAAGTGTGTAGCAAGAATTGATTGACGAATACTTGCGGTATGTTAGCATTATGTGGCCACTAATTCATGCCTTAACCATGTGCATTAATGTCTATGTAGGAACCAACATTGGAAAGCAGTACTGAGAGGCAGTGAAAAATTAAACCTTAGCATGGCAGATATCAAGGTCGCACGGCCGCGCGTCCCAGGCAATACATACTCACGCGCCCGTGCGGCAATTCAATCAGACCAACAACCCTACTGTAAGTCTCGCACCCAGCTCACTACACACTCGCGCGGCTGCGCGCGACATCGAATCAAGTTAGATTTGAACATTTTTAAAAAAGAGATTTGAACCATTTGGACTCTCATTTGCGATAATAACAGACGCGGGACTCTCTCACTCTCCATAACTCACGTCTCTATCTCTCTATCAGTTACAGATTGAAGTCATATATCTCTCCATTAAATCCCCACACTCTCTCCACGTTCAAAGCTCAACCTCCTCTCCTTCTCTCTATAAAGCTAGAGTTCCTAATTGGGTTGGTATACACAAGTGTGAAGGTTCTAATTTCACAAATTTCCATTCTCTCTCAGTAAGTTCAACTTTTTGATCAACTATCTGTAAATGGGTCCAAAGAGATCACGACCATCTTTATCTTCTTCATCCTCATCCAGTAGTCACGAGGAGGACATTGTCGACCACACCAAGTTCTTGTGTCTAGAAGCCCAGCAAGAGTACTACCGCATTGTAGCGAAGACATTTATCAAGGAAAGGGATTCGGACTGAAGGCCGAGACTGAACACGACTCTGCGCCATGATCCATGAACGAGGTTGGGTTGGACTGACTGCATCTCCCATGCCCATTTTGATGGGTGTAGTTCGAGAGTTCTATGCCAATGCCAAAGTCACCATAAACGATTCCTCTATGGTTCGTGGTGTTGAGATAGACTACTGACCCGCCGCCATCCGAAACGTGCTGAGAATCACCTCAAGACCACCAATAGGGGCGGGTAATTGGATCATAGGGGCACATCTGGACACGAATTTGGAGCTTGTTATCGCTGAGTTGTGCATTCCAGGCACGAAATGGACTTACAAAGTTGGCACGACCCAGCCTCGAATATTTCCTGCAGCCGCACTAAATCGATACGCCAAGGCCTGGAATCTGTTCATTTGTACCAAGCTTTTGCCTTCATCGCATCAACATGAAATCACGGCGGAAAGGGCTGCAATACTATGGGGCATAATTACTGGCGAGTACATTGATGTGGGGTATTTGATTCATCAAAACATTTTGAAGTATCTGAAGGGAACTACCACTGGGAGCATTCCACATGCTTCAGCAGGTAGCCATCTTATGTCTTGCAGAGGGTGCAATTGGGGCAACGAACAAATGCAGTATCCAAGTCAAGACATCACACATGTCACCATTGCTAAATTTGATGACTGGGCAGGTGGTGAGCCACACCTGCGCGGACGAGGATTCATTCTCTGGCCCACTTTCCCCGAGCCCTCGTAGTAGCCCCCTCAGCCCGATGAGGCATGTCCATCCACCCGAGCACACCCAGTTTCTAGCGATCGACAGCTTCGAAGGTTGGAGCGCAAAGTCGATGCCATGTATGAAAATCTTGGAACATTTGCTGCGGGACTCACTCGGGCCTTGGCCGAAGCCTTCGCGCAACAAGGAACAATGCCAGAATGGCCACAGTTTGGGACAGCCGTGCCCTATCCACCACTAGATTCACCACCCGAGGAGGGTGGTCAAGCCGATCATTAGGGGAGTTTTCTATACCCTTTACCTTCATTCAATGGGAACATTGAATATTTTATGTTTGGGGGTATTGGGGATCATAGCATAGTAGTTTAGTAGTTTAGTTTTATTTAATTGGTGCATGTTTATGTGTTTAGTTAAATTTTTGCAATATTTTTAATTTTTTTTCATTATGGATTGTGATAGTATGTTTTAGTTGCATGTCTCACGCAAATTCGTGCTTAATAGAAATTTTTGCCTAGCCAATGATGATAGTGAATTGTGAAGGATTTGAGAATATTTGGGATAACATGAGCTGAGATATAATGTTGTACACGATGAGATTCGTGTTGCTGTTTAAATGCTTTTGGTATGCACAAACGTGTTCACAATCACTTGTAAGTTGAAGAAGTGTATGTTGCATTGCTTGATAGAACATGTAGTTTTAAAAAGAGAAACATGTGGAAAATGTTGTAGACTGTATGAAACATTGACATAAAAGTTTTGGGAAAACATGGGTATGCTTTGTATAAAAAAATAAAATAAAAAATAATATCAAATAGCAATAATGTGGCTCGTCTTAATTCGGGGCCCTGACTACTTGAGTAAGTACGCTTGAGGGGATTGTCTCTACACCTAGCGCCCTAAGGTCTTTCATGGTCCGGGAGTCGTTGGTTGAAAGCTCACTAAGGGGTAGCAGTGTGCCTAATGGGTTGAGACATTGCACACCATAAAAAGAGAGAAAAAGAGAAAAAGAAAAGAAGAATAGCAATAAACATCGCGGGAAAGTGCGCAAATCACCCTCGTGTGTAGCAATAAAGCAATAGACCCATTGTTGAACCTTAATTTGTGTTGATATGTTGAAACAGTCTGCGTTACATGAATATGCATGAGTCTTGCTTTAGACTATAATTTTTGTTTGGAGCAATGTAGCATATGTATTCTATGCTTAGATCAAGTTTTTGGTGAACACCACACACACACAACATTTCTATAGCATATATGAAATTATCTGAGTGTATGATGTTATGTCTATAGTTTGGTTTGAAATTGTATTCTTGGATATGGATAATTCACTGAGGTAATTTGGGCTGAAATTCTGTTGTGGCAGGAACTATGTGAGACTAGTTTACATCATAGAATAGTTGCATAGTTGCATAGTTGCATAGTTGCATTTTCATTATTCATTAGTATGCGTTGCTTGAGGGCAAGCAACAGTTCAAGTTTGGGGGTATTTGATAAGTGGTAATTTTACCTACTTATTGCATACCAATTCATGCGAATTGTGCCCAACTCAAGTACATTTTATTGTGTTTTAGTTGTATTTCACGTTATTTTGCATTGCATTTACTTAAAACTCTTTTTGGTGAATAAGTGTAGGAATTGGCTTAATTTTGGTGGTAATAGAGGCCCGAAGCTAATGGATGTGTGAAGGTGAGGCACAAGCGAGGATGTGCATAGCATGGAGGTGAAATGGAGCAAGGAGATCAAGCAATGAAAGAACAAATAGCGGCAGCAGCAGAACAAAAACAAATCCAGAGCCGTGAGCTTCTACAGAGTGCAAAGTGTGGTAGTGGCATAACAACACAGGGGAGGGCGCTGCCATGTGAGTACTCGGCACGGACTCTCTCGACTTTCTGCGCAAGTCACATGGTCATGAAAGCGGAGACACGCGCCCACAAGAGATGCTGGTTGGACAACGGCAAACATTCTGTAAGTCTTGCGGCCGCGAGACTGAGAAGCTATAGAGGCGCGCGGCCGCACGCGATGCTGATGCTGTAATTTTGTTTTATTTTCTTAATTAAAGGATGTGTAATGGGTTTTTAAACGATTCTGACTAGTGTCAGACACACACTAGATAATTTTTAGTGTATTCTTTTCATAGAAACTAGGGTTTACACCTTGGGAGAGATTCCAACATAGAACAAAACCAAAACGTCTACTTCTCTACTTCTTCTTGGAATTCTCTATCATCGTGGATTTTGATTATTATCTATTCGATCTCTATGAGGATTTAATAGTTGATCATTGGTTTCTATCCAGCGATGGGGTTTGATCGTTCTATCTTTCTTACTTCAATTGTTTGTTTATTGATCATGGTTAGCGTTGATCCCATAATGGCTTTTGGTCCAGTCATGAACTAAACTCCATTATGGGATTCTAACGGATTTTAATATGTAGTTTGGTTGTACGCTTAAATGCTAGAGATGTTTTACATATTATATAGGAATATCTGTCATGGTTGTTTTACATGTATGAATGCTTGATCACCATTCGTTTCAGTATTTGTATGGAATTGACAACGAACATATAAATATGGATTGTAATCATGATAGCATGCGAATATGGGGCTGTTATAATGGCTTGCATATTTTGTGAACCAAATATACATATACTGTTTCACCGTATGAGCTAGAATAAGGGCTTGGGCTTAAAATCAATATAATTGCAATTTCACATAGACATATAGTGATTTTGGTTGTATTGGTGATTACATAGAGTCTAACATCTGTAGATGCTGTGTAAGTAGGTTATAGTGCATTAAAAAATGGTTATAACTCTATTCGTGCTCTTGGCTATTTTTCTGTGATATGTGAACACTTCTTGCATGATAGTGACAATTGAATGAAATATTAAATGAAGTTAGGATCCCATTATTTCCAAATTATATTTATTTCCTTATTATTCTTATTTTTAGTTGTTATTCACAATTAGTTTAATTCAACACTTTTAGTCATCAGTCTAGGCATATAAATTTGGTGAGTTAATTGATGCAAGATAGTTTAAATTTAACAACTTTCTCTGTGGGATCGATACTCTACTTACTCTGTATTACTTGTTGACCCGTGTATGCTTGCATGAGTTAGAGTTCTGTTATTAGAATTATAATAGAGTTAACAATTGGCAGCCCACTGTAAGCCTTCTCACTCTCTATAAAGCCTTTCTCTTCATCTTTGCACACACTATTCTACACATTGAGAGTCGTGTTGTGTGCGTTTTCCCGGACTTCGGTCCGTGGTTTTCATTTCTGTCTGTATATATATATAATTATACATGTATATATTTATATATGGACTAACATTATCGAGTTATGGCTCGATTGAGCCTAAACTTATGTCTGGAGCATTTACTTGCTTATATATATATATAACTGTTTTCAGACATATCTGATGAGTCTAGATTTTACATCCGGAGCGTTTACCTGCTTATATATATATAATTGTTATTGGACATATCCGATGAGCCTGGATTTTATATCCGGTGCGTTTATTGCTTATAAATATATATTACATATGTATATATATATTTACATTTCTGTCAGGCCTGAAGTTTACTTCGAGGCCTTTTACTGCTTTATTTACATTTAGTCCCGTCTGGAGTTTACTTCGTGGCGGTTGATCGCATTTACTGCTTTATTTACTTTCCTGATCCCCCATGGAGGTGCTTCGTGGTGGTTGATCATGTCCATATATATATATATATATATATATTTACCGCTTTTATATATTTACATTTTCTATCCCCCATGGAGTTGCTTCGTGGTGGTTGATCATGTCTGTATATATATATTTACAGCTTTTATATATATAACTGCTTATTTCTTTTCATATAAACTGCGACATCACGTGAGCCTAGGAATCATGTGATCACATATTCAGGCTACTAAATCTAGATTCGGTTCCCGTGATGGACATTTTTCAGCTGTAAGCAGCTTGTACATTATTTACAGTGTCTAAATTTCCTTGGATGACTGTCATGCCCATGAGGAGTTCGGCAGTGCTGTATATTATTTTCTCGAAGATGCTTCGCATCTCGAAAATAAAAGCAATCAAGCCGAACATTTAATAATAAAATGGAGGTATGAAAAGGTCTCAATTACTATTGAGCACAGGGTTTGAAAAACCTCTTTTTACAAAACTTCACTGCTATATCATGTTTAAAACTGAATTTGTCTATAAATTCAAACCCTTTGTATATAGGTACGAACGAGGCCTCACACTACTTCCAAATAATTACACATTGATCCACACACACACATACACACATTCATATAACAATTTCTTGAAAAGTGGCGGTCACCGTGGCAACACGGATGTCGGGGGGTGCCTAACACCTTCCCTTCGCATAATCAAGCCCCCGAACCTAAATGAATCTCGGTTTCACAGACCCGTTTAGCAGTGTCACATCACTGGGTTAATGTGCAAACCTTTTCCGGTTGCGTTGGTGCAACCAGTTAAAAACACCAACTGGCGACTCTTAAAGTCAAATCGTCGACATTACACATGTCGAACCTTTTTTACTTATTTTTTCAAACAAATCTCACATAACAATGAAAACACCAAAGAACAAGTAACGAAAAGGGACAAATAAAAATCTCGACGTCGACAGGTGGCGACTCTGCTGGGGACTCCAGTAAGAGGGCTTAAGCCGCTATTACAAACTTTTCAAAATTGTTATATGCTTGTGTGTAAATGTTGCATTTACATTTATGATGAATGTGTACGAATGCATTTTACTTACTGCACTGTACTATATCTATCTTTGATATTAGTGCTTCGCACATGTCATCATTTTCATAAACGGTGAGACACGTTGTATGTGAATGTATGTTGTGTGGTTCCTCCACCAGGAGGCTATCCTGTCGGTGTTTGATTACTGGACTCGTAGGAAGAATAATTCCAACGAGTCTCAGGAAAGGCACCACCCAGATTTGCTCCAATTGAAAGACCGGATTAACTTCCCTTCAAGTAGATTGTGATGATCTGGGGACCTTCATGCCAAAAAGCCGCGAGAGTAACCCTAAGATAGGTCAACCTCTGATAAACCAAACGCGGAGGAAAGTTTCTTCATGCTTTCTATTTTCCATTACTTGTAAAAGCATTTATTTGTAATTTTATTCCATGTTCATCTTTATGTAATGAAAAATATGAAGAATATTTTGTGCATACATGTTATCAAATAACACCTGTTTTTGCAGGACAATATTCCTAAAATGGGGGGCATTATAAAAAGTATTTACATTATTCCTAAGACTAAACTACATAAGTCTTTTGTAGGGAAATCATTGGGCCTGTTACCCGCTCAAAATCCAAAAAAGGCCACGAGCCTACAGCCAATCATATCTTCTTCTGACTAGTCTAATCCTGTTTCTCGAGAAGAATTTGACGGATTAAGTAAGAAAATCACAGATTTGGCTATCTTGCTTAAAGAATTGCATCAGTCCACTCAGGGTACAAAGATGCCTCCACATACAGAGTCCTCTACACAAGGAGGAACACAAGGTTTGGATAAATCAAATCCAGAACCTCAGTTGGATACGACCAACAAAGACCTTGAAAACACCCATCTCAAAGGAGATCCAGACACCGATGATATCAGGAAGAAGGTACTCCAAATGGAGGAAACTATCCATGCTCTCAAAGGGATTGGAACACATGGAAGTGTTTCATATGCTGACCTTTGTATATTCCCTGGTGTTCATTATCCAGAGAAATTTAAAACCCCTGATTTTGAAAAGTATGACGAATTAGGGGATCCTTACACACATTTGAAGGTGTTCATTGGAGAACTTGGATCCTACGCGAAAAATGAGAAGCACACAATCTTTGTTTCGAAAGAGTCCGATTGAGAAGCCCGCTCATGGTATACCGTTAGACAACTAAAAGATCCATAGCTGGGAAGAGCTAGCTCACGCCTTCCTCACTCAATACAATTTTCAATCTCAGATGGCTCCTGACCGGTACCAAATTACCAAGGTCAAGAAATAGTCTAATGAGTCTTTCAGAGAGTATGCTCAAATGTGGAGGCGCCTTACTGCTCAAGTTATTCCTTCCATGATGGAATCAGAAATGGTCATGACTTTCATAGACGTACAGGAAGCTCCTTTCTATGAGAGAGTCTTAGCTGGTATTGGCAAACCATTTTCTGAAATGATCAAACACGGAGAAATGGTTGAGATGGGATTGAAGTTAGGTAAAATTCAAGACCTAGCCAATCTCAAAACAGTTGCTGAGTATATCCAGTCCGGATCTTATGGAAACAACCCCTGGAGGGTCAATAAAAAGAAAGAGGAAGATGTTTCCTTGATAGTACAAGGTCAAAAAGGCAATCAGAATATGCCTATACAGGGGAGAAATTACTCCCCTTTTCATGCACAATCTTCAAACCCTCCATTGCCTAAAGGCGGAGATGCAAAGTGCCCTATGACATTCACACCCTTAAGGGACTTGCTTAAGAATATTCTTGCTCTTCTGACTACTCAGAAGAAAATCACACGTTTTCTTCCACCAGCCAACCCTAATGAAAGGGGTTTTGATGCTACTCGGAAGTGTGCTTACCATGCCGGAGCACCTGGACATGATACTCAAGATTGTTGGGTCTTGAAACACAAGATCCAAGATTTAATAGACAACGGTGAGATCGTGGTCACCAAACCAGATCAACCTCATTTGCAAGACAACCCTCTTCCTCAACACAAAGAAGAAGAGGTCAACATGATTAGTTGGAGCATTGGACAGAGTTCCAGTTTTAATGGTGAATCATCCCAGACCCTCAAAGACGGTGTTGACAGATGGGATTACGCAAAGTTCCAATTTTCTATGGAACGAAAGATGAAAGCTCTTTGCAAGAAAATTGAGCAATTGGCAGAACTGGTGACCCACCAGCATCAAGTCACACACCAATTAATCAGCTAGGAGCATGTATATCTCCTTCCTTTTGTTGTGAATGCTCTATCATCACCTTCAGAAAGCAAATCTATGGAGGATAAGGTTGCGAAGAGAGCAAATGCTAAAGCCGGTCGGGATTTTGCCAATCAGAGGGAATTTACCTATCTGGGCCAATCTATGGAGGAGATATTTCAAATGCTGATCAATAAAGGAGGAATTACCTCCCTTCTGCCTCCAATCAATCCCCGCTCTAGACACTTCAACTCTGATGGAGTATTTCAATGCCATTCACATTCTCGCGGTCACAGCATAGAAGAATGCTGGGCACTCCGCCATCTCATTCAGAATCTTTTTGATAACGGTGTCCTGCAGCTGGCAGATGATGACACTATGCTACTTGAGAGTGGGAATACATGTCCTGCCAAGTGGAAGGGATCAATAGTAGTTATATCCGAAGTGGATGATGAGACTGTCAAAGCATTTCCCATACAAGCAATTCAACTCAAAGAGCTGACAATCCTTTGAAAGTGGCCGCACCAGAGCCAATTTCTTTACCCTTAAGACCAATAATATCCTGTTGTTAGCTTACACAAGGTTCCATGGAATTATGGAGAAGCTGAAGGATCCACGTCCCATGGAGAAGATTGAAAAATTCCTCCGCACTATGGGTCATAATGAAGCCAAGGTGGTTCTAAGCTTAAGAGAAGCTCCACATCAGATATCAATACTGGACTTGGTTTTCTCTTCTGAGGATCACCGGAAGATCTTATTGAAGGTTTTGGAAGATGCCTACTTGCCAAAATCAGTGGATGTGGAAAAATTTCAACATTTAGTTGATCACATTTTCAACAATAATGTGATATCCTTCACTGATGACGACATACCGCTAGAAGGGACCGGTCATTGCAAGCCATTGCACATTACAGTTTTGTCCTTCGGGTATATGCTAGCTGGAGTTTTGATAGATGGAGGCTCGTCTCTAAATATCTGTCCTTATGCCACCTTGGTGAAGATGAATGTCAATCTTAAGCGGATCCAAAGCAGCCATACGGTTATCATAGCTTTTGATGGATCCCGACGAAATTCCATCGGAAAGATTGAGCTGCCAATTGAGATTGGTCCAAATACATTTAATGTATCCTTCCACATCCTCAGGATAGATTCAGGATATAACCTGCTATTGGGGAGACCTTGGATACACATGGCTGGAGCCGTTCCCTCCACACTACATCAATAACTCAAATACATTGTCAATAACAGTCTAGTTACTGTTAAAGCTGAGCCGGAATGTCCTAAACAAGGAAATCTATCAATCATCAGCTTCAATTCAGAAGTTGAGCCAACCAGTTTTCATGCTCTAAAAGTGAGTAACACACAATACCATCATATTGGAGTGCCACTTGTGACGCCCCCAAAATAGGTATACATCACCTATTCTGTGTCGCCAAATACATGGTACAGAATACAAATACAATCTTTAATATACAACAAGAGAGCTGTGATTTTTAATATAAATATTGTCTTCTAGACAATATTCACTTTCAGAATAATTCCTCATTACATTTATTATCACACTATTTAACAGAATAGTGAGGACTACTAATACTATCATCTGGACCGTCACTACGTTCCCCGACTAGTCCCGACTACGTTCTCATTTCCTGAAGAGAATAGTGAAAGAAAGGGTGAGCTCAAATAGCCCAGTAAGAAATATTATGACTAAGATAATGCAGAATAAATTATCATTAGTCTTCAACAATGTTAAACTGATAAAATATAATAGACATCAAGTTTAACTGTGGCGGAACAAGCAATCCATTAAAAGAGTCAAGTATAGAATAAAATCTATTATCTTTTATGATTTAAAAAGTTTTTCATCACTTTTATTGCTGGGACTCAGCTTAATAAATAAACCACATCATCCCTGCTCTACGACCAAGGATATTCATTAGTATCACAACCACAAATTATCCATGTACTATGGGCTAAGGATATTCGTGTATTCATCAATGGTCATGATCATGCCAACAACTGTCCATCAATGTACTACGGGCCAATGAGGACTTTTACCACATCATTTGTAATATTACGGTCATGATTATACCGAATAATCCCTGGTCATAATCTTACCAAGTCCATCTATGCACTACAGGCCACAGATGACTTTCAACAAAATATAAACATGAGGATGATGACGATGATATAAGAATTCAATAAAACAAGTTCAAGAATTAATTTATCCAGGAACTAATAACGTCCAAATTGTCAACATGATACTTCTTTATAGAGTAAAATTTAAGAATGCTCAGAAGAATATTTCCATGAAAATAAACTGGATGAAGCGCAAATATCAAGGATATTCCACTACTTTTATGGAGTATAGAAGCCAAAACTTTAACCAACTGAGTATAATAAAGAATGGAATAACAAAAGAAATCACCATGCATGCGGTACTTCGAATAGATAGGTTATTCCAACAGAATAATAAATAACGGAACTGTAGGCGCGTAATACGTCACCTTATGCGGGATATTCCAACGTAATAATAAAGAATAGAATAACAATGAAATCACCATGTGCATGCGGTATTTAGATAGATGAAAGTTATTCCAATGAATAATAAATAACGGAACTGAATCCCATGAAAACGCATGCATGTGATATTCCAATAGAATAATAAAGACGGAACTCGGTCCGACGTAAAACACACAGACAGGATATTCCAACAAAATAATAAAGAATAGAATAACAACAGAATTTCACTATGTATGCGGTACTTCACATAGACAGGTTATT
Organism: Panax quinquefolius; assembly: GCA_020205615.1. Lineage (NCBI taxonomy): Eukaryota > Viridiplantae > Streptophyta > Magnoliopsida > Apiales > Araliaceae > Panax > Panax quinquefolius. The sequence continues at coordinate 76,176,959 of CM035155.1, read as the reverse complement.
CTAGCAGAATAATAAATAATGGAATAACAAAAGAATTTCACCAAGTATAGGGTAGCCTGCGTATACAGGTTATTCCAACAGAATAATAAAGGCTGGAATAACAAAAGTTCCCTTCATGAATATGAAAAAAAAATACCCCTTACCTTATAAAGAAGAGTACTCCAACGGTAGGGCGGGGATATACTTGAAGAAACTTGCACTACGCTCAAAGCTTTCTTAAACGCTAAAGAAAGACACTCAAGATTATAGAAGAAGAATTCTCTCTATAGTTTCTCTCTCTAGAGTTTCAGTGAATTCGTAAGAAATAATGAAGGAATGAGCTTCTATTTATAGAAGAATGGACTGAATAGTAACCAATCCATGAACGGTCCAGATTGATTTACTTTTAAACGGACGATCCATATTGATTTATAATAAAATATAATATATTCTATTTATAATATAATAAAACGAATAACTTTATAAAAGTATTCTGTTTTATATAAAAAGCTTTTCTGTTTTATTACATTAATAATACTAATAAAACAAAACTTCATAATCATTATCATAATTCACACTATTAATCAACCAGGTCGTTCCCAGGAAGGAGGGGGCTTTCCAATAAGGATTTCTCCCTATCAAGCAGCAATTAGGTGACCAAACCTCTCCTCGCGTAACTTCTAGACATCATTAATAATGTAAATAATAATATTAACAACTTTGTTATCTCAATTATTGATTTAATAATATATAAAATATTGACAATAATTGAATAAAACTGAGTGACTTCTCACATAAGCATCAATAATCAATACCGTGTGCTACTATGCAACCACGCGTATTCCTATACTTTTAACACTGGGTGTTTCAACAGTTAACGGTAAAACTTCCGCCGTTATTTTCATAAAATATTTTTTGTCATTTTCTCAATCCGACAATAATTTCGTTGTGGGGTCCACCAATGATTGTGCCGTCGTAAGAATATTCCCTGTTAAAACAAATATTCCCCGACCAATCGAATATTATAAACAACTTGCGTACTTTATAAAATTTTTAAATATTACCCCCAACTATAACATTATATCAAATTCAATCAAAAATGATAATTATAGAAAATTCATCTTTATTCATAAAAGTTGGGGTTTTACACCACTTCTCGTGCCCAAGATTTCTGCCGAGGTTATGTCAGCCACTCAAGAAATAATGTCATTGGGTCATCAGCCTGGACAAGGGCTTGGTAAAGATAAACAGGGTATTAAGCACCCTATTCAAGTGTCCAGTCAAATTGGAACATCTGGACTAAGCTATTCTACCAGTTCTAGTCATAGGAATCCTCATAAGCATAAGCAGGTTCCTCAAGTTTCCACCACACGGCGATTTTCTCTACCTTTACCTCATGAGTTGATACAGTCTCCAGTAAATGTGCCAGCCCATGTTGTGGCCATGCTATTTCCTAAACTAGTGCCAATCAAAGCAAAAGAGGTGTTGATTCCTGATCCCGAAATGGAAGAAAAGGAACAAAAATGTAAACATGACATCGCCTTGATGATGTCAGGCATACGCATTATTGTCCATGATGAGTATACAAATAGATACACCCAGATGATGATTGCCCAGATGTCATGGTTATCATTCGGGAGAAGGAGGTCAATGACAATCCCTCCATCACTGTAGTCCATCAGGACTCTGCCCTCGACAATTGTAGCTGCACTCCATGCATTGGTCGACGAGGGTAAAATGGGCATAAAATCCCTCTGCCCTATAGATAACTTTAATTGCTTACTTTTCTATACAATATTAGTAATTATTTTATCAGTACATGCTAACACTTTTCTATGATCAAACAGTTTCATATATTAAGTGAAAGCATATTTTGTTTCAGGACTCTGAATTTAGATGTGCTTGTCCTTGCTAATAAGGTGCCTTCTCTCCACAAGGGCTATAACTTTGATGCAAAGTTGGACTCAGACTTGATGGAAATACAAGAGGACATTAAGACACCTTAGGAGATTAAGGAATGGGTCGCTGACAAACCTAAACCCAACCTTAACCAAACCACTTCTTTCAATCTTGGAACCATAGAAATCCCTAAGCTAATCCAGATTGGTTTAGACCTCACCCCAAACCAGCGGAATGACATGGTTGTACTATTAACCCAATTCCAGGATGTGTTTATATGGTCTCATGAAGACATAGTGGGTTTGTCCACTGACATTGTTCTTCATCGCCTTCCCATTAAAGAAGGATTGAAGCTAGTTAGGCAGATGCTCAGGCGATTGAAACCTGAGTGGAGTTTAAAGGTTAAAGAAGAAATTGTGAAACAATTTCAAGTTGGCATTATCATTGTGTCTACATATCTAGAGTGGATATACAATATTGTTCCCGTGACTAAACCCGGAGGAAAGGTGCGAGTTTGTGTGGATTACCAGGATTTGAACAAATCTTGCCTTAAAGATAGCTTTCCCATGCCCTTTATCCACATTCTTACTAATAATACTGCTCAATACGACATGTACTCCTTTGTGGATTGCTTTGCGGGGTACCATTAGATTATGGTCGCTGAGGAAGACCATGAGAAAAATGCTTTCATCATGCCTTGGGGAACCTTTTGCTACAGACGGTTGTCATTCGGCCTCATCAATGCCGGGGCAACCTATCAGAGAGCTATGATGGCTCTTTTCTACGATTTAATGCATAAGGAGATAGAGATCTATGTGGATGACATCATTGTTAAATCCCAAAAGGAGGAAAACCATTTAGACCATCTCAGAAAGATTTTCAACAGGTTGCGTAAGTACAACTTGAAGTTGAATCCAGCCAAGTGTGCCTTTGGCGTCAAATCAAGCAAGTTGCTAGGTTTCCTAGTCAGCCACAAAGGGATTGAACTGGATCCTACCAAAATCCAGGCCATCAAGGAAATGCCCATTCCTTAAATAGAGAAGGAAATACGGGGATTTTTGGGAAGAATCAACTTCATTAGCAGGTTCATTTCTCGACTCACAGCAACCTGTGATCCCATCTTCAAGCTGTTAAGGAAGAACTCCTCCATGAAATGGAACGATGAGTGTCAGAAATCCTTCCTTACTATTAAAGAGCAGCTGGTTAACGCTCCTGTTCTAGTACCACCCAGGGATGTTGTTCCCCTATTCATGTAACTGTCCATTAATGACAATGCCATGGGCTGTATGCTGGGGCAAAAAGATGATAGAGGCCAAGAACGAGCTATTTATTACCTCAACAAAAGGTTTAGCATCAGTGAACACAAGTACACTCTGATTGAGAAGAATTGTTGTGCTTTAGCATGGGCTTCCATGAGGTTACAGCATTACCTCCATGGTCACACAACCCATCTTATATCCCGCGTGGATCCTCTCAAGTATGTGTTCAGTAAGCCCATACTGAATTGTCGACTGTTTAGATGGCAGTTGATCCTACATCAATTTGACATCGTCTACGTGACGTAAAAGTCTGTCAAAGGTCAAGGAATTGCAGATAAACTGTCCGCCGCACCTGCAAGGGATTACAAACCCTTAGAAACATACTTCCCCGAGGAAGGAGTAATAACAGTTCAACAATACCATCAATACGATGCATGCCCCACATGGAAAATATATTTTGATGGAACTGTTAACACAGAAGGTTCTGGAGCTGGAGCAGTTCTAGTGTGTAGTAAGGGGGAGCAATATCCCATTGTCGTCAAATTGTAGTTTATCAGCACCAACAACACAGCTGAGTATAAAGGCTGTATCATGGGGCTGAAACTTACCCGTTCAATGGGCATCAGATGGTTAACTGTCTTTGGGGATTCAGAGTTGGTAATTAAACAATCCACATGAATCTATCAAACCAAAGAATTACATTTGCTGCCTTACCATCGGCAAGTTTTATAGATGGCTTTGGAGTTCGAAGAAATCTCCTTTCTACACATTCCTCGCAATAGGAATGATTTTTGCGAATGCACTAGCAACGTTGGCCTCCTTTATTCACATACCTGACAAGGAAAACATGCCAAGCATCACATTTACCCTGTAGAAGGCCCAGTTTATGGGAACTATGTTGGAGAAGTATCGAATGAGTTACCTCCCATCCACAACCCTTGGTATCAGCATATCAAGGAGTATCTATGAGATAGATCTACATCCACTGAGGTGAGCCTAACTGAGAAGAGGCGGATCCATCGACTTGCTATGAAATTTTACCTGAGCGGAGATGCACTCTACAAAAGAGATGCATGATTAGGTCTCCTCAGATGTTTGGATAAAGACCAAACTCAGAGGCTCATGGATGAGATCCATGGTGGAGTATGTGGTCCTCATATGAGTGGACCCCTACTTGTTAAGAAGATCCTTAGAACAGGGCATTATTGGTTTACGCTCAAAGCTGACTGTGATGATCACGTCAAGAGATGCTATCAATGCCAAATTCATGGGAATGCTATCCACACCCCTCCAAGGGAACTCCACAATATGAGTTCGTCATGGCCCTTCTCAATGTGGGGAATGGACGTGATCGGGCCCATCAAGCCCAAAGCCAGTAATGGACATGGATTCATATTCACCATGATCGACTACTTCACCAAATGGGTAGAAGCAGCCTCCTTCCCCAAGGTTACTAAAGAAGTTATCATTGCTTTCATCAGAAATAATGTCGTCTGTCGATATGGACAACCAAAGGTTATTGTGTCAGACAATGCTAAAAACCTCAACAACAAAATGATGGAGGAGTTATGCAGTAAATTCCACATCAAACACTTTAACTCTGTCATCTACCATCCAAAGATGAATGGTACTGCTTTAGCGACTAATAAAAACATCAAAAGATCATGCGAAAAAATGTCCGCAAATCACAAAGGATGGCCCTCGACCTCTTGCCTCGACTTTATTAGCCTATAGAACTTCCATGCGCACTTCCACCGGGGCAACCCCTCACTCATTAGCCTATGGGATGGAAGCAAGGTTCTCCCCATAGAAGTGGAAATGGAATCCCTCAGTGTTGATGGATGCTCATTGGATGAAAACCAATGGGTACAAGACAGTATCACCAATTGTCTCTAATAGACGAAAGGCGAACCGCGACTATCTTCCATGGTCAGTTATATCAGCAAAGGATTGCACGATCCTACAACAAAAAAGTCCAGCTACGACAATTTAAACAACATGACTTGGTTTTAAAGAAGATCATTGACAACCAAGATCATTCTAAAGGAAAATTCGCTCTTAACTAGGAAGGCCCATTTGTTATCAAGGAGGTATTGACAGGAGGTGCTCTCAGACTACATGAAATGGATGGCGATGAATTTCCACAGCTTATCAACTCGGACACCATGAAACGGTACTATGTCTGATGATATCATCAAGCAAATATCCTGGTATGGATCATCCAATCACCAGTCATTCCAGTTTTGAACCCTTTCCTTTCTACATACTCTTCTGCCCTCAGGGAAACATACACTTCAAACCAGCAGCCTGGTTTCACCTCAGTTCAAACTTTCACACAATTTCGGTTATCCTAAAGATGGGATTAAACCTTTCAAACCTATAGTTTATCCTGAAGACGGGATTAAACTTTTCTACGCTTGCAGTTTGTCCTAAAGATGGGATTAAACTTTTTCCACACCTGCAGTTTATCCCAATCATGGGATCAAACTTTCCTTTCCCCATAGTATAGCATGCACATGGGATTCACACTTCTCTTTGGCTACAATTCATCCTGAGGGGCGAACTACGTCGACCTGATCTCCCTGATACCCGGGAGTAAGTAGGCAACCATATTCTATATGGCCCGGTCGCAATAAAAAAACAACAAAAATATTTCTGCCCTTTCTCTAGAAAAACAAAAACCACAAAAACACTTCTACACCCTTCTTCATCAATAAAGCTTCTGCTTTTCACATTCAATGTTGAACTTCTTACACTAGGTTCGAACTACGCAGACTTGATCTCCTCTTCAATAGGAGTACATAGGCAACCATTTATGGTTCAGTCTAAACCCTACCAGAACAAAAAGACTTATCACACGGTACTGGGATCAAACTTTAATCCACCACATTTCATCGATTTCAGACCAAAGGGATGGAATTACCCAACTTCTTCTCAAAAATAGGAGATTCGGTGACCATCTAAGCTGCGATCGTGCCTCAAAGAGCTAAACCAATCCATAAGAGATGGAATTAACTTGGCTTCTCATAGATAGAAGTACTGGCGACCATCTGTGGTGCGGTCAATCTCAGAAAGAAAAAACCACCCTCCTCTCCACTTTTCCATACAGATACTAGTCCCAATGTCCACCTATCAATGATCCGTTCTGAGAGATCCTACGACGTCTCAGTGTCCACCTATCAAGGATAAGTTCAGAATGCATCAAGATCACATGCCCTGAAGAAACAGGCAAATATCAAGCAAGTATCCAGGCACAACTGAAAGGGAAGTGAGTCAAAATATATTTCCTTGCCATACATAATATTGTTTGATATATACATATGTGTTGTACATGACAAAATGGCTAAGCTAGTCTGTGCAGGAAAATATAAAGCTATCTACGGATCTATATGTATGCGGACTATCAGATCTAACATGGCATCCCTATCTGAAGAAGGAGGTAAAGCTGCAAGCTCCTGCCCAATGGTATCTACATAAGCTAGCAAATCAGAGGCTAACTGCATGGTGGCATTATGCTCATCGATGTATGCACTCATGTCGGCAAGGATGCCAGTCGTATGGGATCTCACTGAAGTACTGTCTGCAATGGCCATATCCCTAACAGATAGGGTGGCATCCCACTCCATAATCAATGCATCCCTGGCTGATCTAGCTTCATCCCTCTCTAACAGAGCGGTGTCTCTCCTATTAAGAGCTGTCAACATCGAGGCCCTAGCCTGATCTCTCTCATAGGTCATCAAATGTAGGCTCTGCTCCAAATGCTGTGCTGAATACTGAATAACAGTGGCACTCGGGGTGGGAGAATCCATCACAAATGTTGGCAACCCAGCCGTCAAATCCCCATCGATGAGAATATCAACCTCCTCTATAGGCTCCTCATCGTCGGAATCAATACCCTACACTGTGGATACTACCATAGTCGATGCAGTCTCTATCTCCATCCATGCTGAATACTCTGCAGAATAACTCGGATGACTGATAGAAAACCCAGCCAGCTCTCGCTGATCCCAACAGGCATATAACCTGGATCTGTCCTCTGCTGATAAATGGTGTGAAGTGAAACGTTGACTCACTGCCCTCTCAAATGGATGGAAATCCTGAAACTGGTCAAATTGACACATCACGAACAGTGGGTGGTAGGTGATCATCCCTCTCAAACCAGCCAGAGGAAGATAATCCATGCCCGGAGCATGAGTAATGAAGGTGTAGGGTGAACTAAGCCCTGAACATGGCAATATAGCAAATGGATCTTTGATCCCTGCCATAAAAACTGACCAAGATGCAGCATCTGTGCACTCCGTAGGCTGAAAGGAGTATGACATGGCTATATCATGGGTGAAACAATACCCATGCTGTCTGAATGTGCCAATCGGTCTCAAGTGTGACATAAACCACACGTACAGCTTGACCGAGCTACCTATAAACACTCCTGCTGAATAAGTGCAGCAGTATGTAGCTGACCTCAGAGTCTCTACAATGATCATCGGTATGATGGTATGACCCTCCCTGAGAGCTCTCACTGCCATAATGATGCCAATGTCCAACTCATCCATGTATCGTGGCATGTAGACATACGACATTATGCACAATAACAATACATCTACTCTGGCTAAACGCCAATGATCCTCCAGTGTGATAAAGTCCCCGGAATACCGTGCATAGCTATCCTCAGAGCCAAATCTGTCAAATAGAAAATGCTGGGATATCACATGGCCAGATGTAATCTCATCATGTACCCCTTGCGCCTAAATTCGATAAGGGTCATGAACTATCTACTCATGTCTCTGATCGCCATATGCACGCAAGGTCTGTCCAACGACAACATCATCAACCATGCATACTCCTCTATAGTAGGAGTCAACTCCTGGGTCTAGAATCAAAAAATCTATCTCTCCGGTACCCAATGCTCTAGCATACCCTCCACGAATTCTGTGGGAACCTGAAACATCAACAGGGTCATTGTATGATGCAACAAATTATCTACAGTCACCCTGTCTAATGGTGACATGCTATCATACCATGATCGCATACCCGATGCCACCAAAAATGGTGGGGTATGATCAATACGGCTAATTATCAAAGAAGACATCTGTACGGGCCGTGTCATAAGACCATCCAGGGGTCAATGCTGAATATCTCTGGACATATATACATATGCATAACATAATAACATGCATGATACAATAGATGGCAATATGATGTAGGGAATGAAAAATTGTACATACATTCCTAAGTATATCATCATCTAATACATCTCTGTATAGCTATAATATAGGGAAATGGGGCGAAGCTACCCAACAACTGATAGAGGCCTATCAAAAGATATAGCGAGAATGGGGAGAAGCTACCCAATGTCTAACAGAGGCCTATCAAAAGAGATAACGAGAAATATACATCAGAAGAAGTCAATGGTATCGATGTCTACATCATCAATCCTGTCCACCTGATGTAACTACTCCTCGAGTCATTGGATCTCTATCTACAGGGATGTCAAGCCTATACAAGGGAGGATCTGCATCGGCAAAGCCATATAGGTCACCTGAGGGGCCAGGGCCAGAGCTGGAAGGATCAAAAGTGTCTACCTCTGAAGGATCTTTGCCCAAGTGCCGGATAAAGAAATGTGCCCGGTCCAACTACCGGGTCAAACTGTCAATCTGTGTCACATGAGTCGGATCTCTGACATAGGCTAGCCAATCCATCATCATCACGGATCCTGGAACCATATCCCCCATAAACTGTGTGGCACGGGTCTGAGCTCCAATGGTACGAGGGAACCACCAATGCTGGAACATCTCCTGAGTGTAGGGACCCTATGACAATAAAAAATTGTCAACCCCCAACAATGGGATATCAATGACGAGTGACTGCGAAACAGGCCAATAACGCCTGGCATGAGGCAAGATCGGCATGCGAATCTCTCCTGTAGTGCTCCTGATAGCACGCTCTCCTAAGTAGAGCTCCTATCCTCCATCTATGAAGAGAGGAATTCTAAGGGTGGAAATAACATACTCAACACCAGTCAGGTACCCATCCTCAAATCCAACACTCAAGTGCTCCCCAGAATAGGGAATCCATATGATGACATCCGCTGTTAACAACTGCAGCTGTAGGCGGTAATGAGTGAAACCCTCAGCAACAGGGACCTCTACCAGTATGGAAAGATGCCATCTCCGTCCTCGTGGATAGTTGTTTAAACCTAACATGATCACAGGACGCAAACATGGAAGCCTCTCATAGGCCCCAAACTACCAACACAAAGGCAACATCTGCTGTCAGTCAACACTCTTCACCTGTACATAGGAAAAGACAAGAGAAATACTCACCAGCAGAAACGGGTAGAATCCTAACCAAGCCTCGGTCAAGCCCTGCGATCACATGTGCGTTCCTCGAGGAAGTAGGCAAAGGTATAGGAACCCCAATCATACTCTCCTATACGGTCCACGTGTCGAGTGGCGTTGATAAAGCGAAGGACACCATAGAAGAGTTATCTGCTATGAAGCAGCCCCTAATGATCATCAGGAACAATCACCAAAGAATGCGATCCCTGACTCTCACATCATTGGGTATAGTCTCACTCAATATCCCGCTCATAGCATCTACGCTCAAAGGACCTGTACGAACAGTCCTGCCCTTGAACGCCTCTCGGACTCCCAACAAGGATCTGACGGCATTAGGGGTAATATCCACCGTGCAAGGCACTGGATCCCCTCTAAACTCCATACCTGTGATAAACCGCCAATTCATCAGCGTCATCATCACTTCGCAGTCCAGCAAATGGAGTGACTGAGTCTGGTGAAACCAGTGCTCAAACAATGCCCTGAGGTAACCCCATGGACAACGACGGGGAAGAATGGAAAAGAACATCCCAAATCCCCAACCATGTATAATTGCTCTATAGTCATCGTGCAAAGCCTGATACATAGAGTGGATACTGAACCAGTTCCCTCGAGGTTGTGTAAAGACGGGGACCTACATCAAATGCAGATCAACATCAGAACCCTTTTCTCCTCATCAATAGAAAATAAGGAAGATTAAAGATCTAACTTCATACCTCGTTTCCGTGCAGGTAGACTGAAGGATGCTGACTCAAGTAACCCAGAAGATCTGGGTTCACCACTTGAATACCTGGCGAATCCCGACGGGGAACACGTGCAGCAGGAGCAGGAACCTCTATCAGTACATCCTCCTCCTCGTCCTCGACATCCGACATTTCAACCCGGATAGGACGTATCACCGCCTCCACCAAATGACGAGGCTGTCTAATAGAACGAGGTCGAGGCACTTTGGAAGTCCTTCTCCGTACATCAGAAGTGGTCCTGCGGGAACTACTCGGCTAATCCGGATCCATAATATCTGGACAACAAGTCTCCAAATCACCTCAGAAAGGGTGCGGTAAATTCTTACCTGGAGCTTTTCAAAATGCATTGTTATGATTACATGCATGCATTGCATTGTTTTAACATACATCTACAGTAGAGTTAAAAATGCATGACTACCCAATGCCTACATTTTGGAAAATTTTGCCATAGCCCTCTTTATAAATGGGACTATCCACATGCACATAGACATGACTAGGTGGCCATTCAGTAACACACCTATCCATAGTCATTTACATCCTACATTCATTAATACATCATAGTAAAAAGTCTATAAATGTAGTCTAATTACCAGGATAATTTTCTTTTATACCTTTACTCATTTGTCCTCAAATAGGATAAGAAATGACAGTAAAAGGTGCCAATTTGACTGTGTCAAAAGTCAAATTTTTTCACATCATTATGTTCAACATGGTTTAATACTAACATTTGCTATGTTGAATATTTTTTATTAAGTCATATCAGCATGCATATTCACTACTATGTGTCTAAATGCATTTCATGTGATAAGTCATCTTCTAACGGATAGAAAATGGAAAAGAATACATGCATATATTACCAGGACAATGAAGAACGCTTGTACGGTGGCAAAATATGCAGAAAGTTGCCTAAACTCAGCAGGTCTGAAGAAGAGCTCTCAGATTTCCTTCGCGGCGCAGCTTGAAAAAGACTTATAAAGACAACATGCAGGCTTTACATAGCCACAATTGGTCGCAGGTCCACCTGTGGCTACTGCAGGTGTACCTGCGGCACTCCTATGTGGGTCTCACACCTCCAGTTCACTCCAGTTAGAGTTGCAAAGGAGGTCTCATAAGCTAAAAAGGACAAATTAGGAATAAAAACGCTACACAATTGAGTGGAATAGCCTGGAATCCTGGTTTTCATGAGTCACAATCTGGCTCCCTACGTCTCTTATTGGTATTCGCTTGAATGCAGGGTATACTATACCAATGAGCTCAACTTTTACAAATCATGCTCAAGAATACCCTCACAAAGTCCGATGTTGTCAATCACAGGCCATAGCCCTAACACGCATCCTCAAGGGGTTACAAAGTCGAAATATCTGATCGATGATGTATCCCCTACGGGGTTACAACGCCGAAGTTATAAGTTGACCAAGTATCCCCGGCAGGGGTCACAACGCAAGTCTTTCAAGCATCCACGTATCCCCAGCGGGGGTTACAGCGCATTCTCAACCATTGATACACACATCAATGAAGGTCAAGCAACCTTGACATTATATCAGCCGATGACAAGTAAACCCATCGAAGCAACTTATCTAAGTATCCCCGGTGGGGGTCACAACGCGATGCAATCATTGACACAGACATCAATGAAGGTCAAACAGCCTTGACAATGCACCCAGCAGGGATCTATCCAATGATACACACATCAGCGGAGGTCAGGCAGCCCTAACAATACAAACTGTTGGCAATAACTCCGACAAGATGATGGGATATGTTATACACATCCTCAAACAGACAAAGCTTCATCCCCACAGATCACTTGTACACAAGAGGCACCTCTATGGAATAGAAGTCTGTGTCTAGGATTCAAGACATTGGTGATAGCCAAAACGTCAACATCCTTGAAGACTTGGATCGCATGTCCAAGACATTACTGATTGTTATCCCAACAGGATTAACAGAGAACCATCAATCATTTTCATCATGCATCATTCATTTGCATCATGTTACTGCACATATCATCATGTTTATCTTATTGCATTTCAAGTGTCTAGGATTCTTTATCCTATCCATGCCTTGCATTGCATGAATATGATAAAGAGGGGCATCTGTAGACACTCGAAATTTTCTGCACGCCTGTTATTAACATTGAAGGAAGGCATATTCGTCTTTCGGAGATAACCCTGGAAGATAGCTTACATCTATTTTGGATACTACCGGAAGTTCAGTCTCAACCCCGGAACACACACCGGGAGTATCATTTCCAACCTCGGAGATAACCCCGAGTTTCGTCCTTGGCGATAACCCTAAGGAATGATGTTACAGTTCCGGCGATAACTCCGGAAATGCTTGTTTCAAATGCATGCTATCAGCTTCAATCTCAGACCTCCTGCCGAGGCACTCATACCTCAAACCCGGAGCTAACACCGGGTAGAAAGGCACATTTACAGATGACCTTGCGACATTCAAACACTTGCAACAATCCAATCTCAGATGTAACCCTGAGCAACATCTACTTTCAACTCAAACCGGAGATAACCCTCGAGGAGTCAAACGAAAATCGATTTTATGATAATTAAATTTTTATTTGATTATGTGAATTAAATGAATTTAATTGATTTATTTTGTGAGTAAGCTATGTGAAGGTGGTTACTATGACCTAGAATGTGTTAATATGTGGTTAGTAATCATGGCTACGTGCTAGAATTAATTGTTTAGAATTTCGAGATGAAAATAAATGTTTTTTAGAAAAATTTTAGTAAAAACACTATTCATCATCCGTTTTACATTAGGGAAATTATTTTGAAATTAGAAAAATCTGCGTAATGATAGAATATCGAGATAAGATGGAAATATCTAATAATATTTCATTTATGGCAAATGAAGTTTTTTTTTCTGCGGACTTAAAACCTAAGGGTTGAGTATAAATGATTTTAGAGAAGGAAATGAAATGCGTAGAAGGAATTGCGTTATTGTTAATAATGTGTGTTATACTAGGATGATACTATTTAGTATCTATGTATATCTGATGAGTTAATCTGAATACAATCGATTATCGTCACGTATTATTATCGGAGAGAATCGTGAATTATCGTATATAGAATACGATTAGTATTATGGAATTAAGTTAAGACTTAATGATAATTCATTTGAGTTGGATTATGTTTAGTCGAATCAATTGTATAAAGCAAGCCCGATGAATTAATGTGTTAAGCCCAAATCGAGGCCCGATATTAGATTGGTTAAGCCCGATGCAAAAAAAAACCGAACAGAGTGGATCGAGCCGGTGGGTCATAGAATGGGTAAAACCATGGGGCAACCCATGGGATGACCCATGGGCATGGTGGTAGGGGCCTTGGTGTGCAAGCAAGCATAACACTTGGTCACCAAGTATTTTACTTGGTGACAAAGTGTTGAATAATAAGGAGGTGGTGGTGTATTGACTAAATTGCCCTCCATTTCATTTTCTATATAAATAGAAAGCTAAAGTTGGTCTTTTGTGAGTTTTTTCAAATTGCCAACCTAGATTTTGAGAGAGAGAGAGAGAGAGAGCTAGACTCAACCAAAAATTCTACTTTGAAGCTTTGCTTAGAGAGTTTTCAAGATTACCTAAGAGTTCTTAAGGTAATACTCCTTAATTCTAATTCCATCTCTTTTGGTTTTCTTTTAGTATGGAGAATCATAAATGGGTGGTGTATGTCTAGTATGGTGGAATAAGGATGACTTACCATAGATTCAATCTCTATAAGTCATGAAATCATAGAAATCATTAGGTTTGTTATAGTTTAAAATCATGAAAATATTGATTGTTGAGATTGATTGTTGATAAACAATTGAACTCCATCAATACGTAAATATGTGCATCTTGCTTGGTTAGGATGTAGATATGAAGTCCATGGAGTATTCCATGTGATTTGGCTTAGAGAACATTAATAACGAAGTTATATGGCGAATTTCACGAAAATAGGCGTTAAGCGTCGAAAACGTTGAAATTCGGATTGGTAGTCGAAAGTTGTTGTGAGACTTGAAAATGTTGTTTTCAATGTCAACACGTGAGATAGGGTATTTAAGAGTCGTGGACTCGAGAATCGTCGGATTAGACTTAAAAGCGAAGAAAAGCGAGCATTGAGCGCTCATTAATTAACGTTTCTGAGCGCTTAAAAATGAACTTCGATAGTGAATTTTGAGTTAACAGATTCAAAAGTGTCAAATTCTTATATGAGCAGCGTAGAGTATGTCATTTATGATGTGTAGGCTTTTGAGCGGACCAAATCGGACTTATAACGAAGAAGTTATGGCTCAGAAAATCTCACGAAAATTTTATCTGTTAAAATTTTACGATGCTTGAGCGTCAGCGGCCGTGCATGATGAACGATGAATTTAAAGTGCTGCGCCTGCATATGGCACACATGTAATGTAATTAGCTCTTTGGAAAGTGGCGCCATGCATGCATACTTGTATATAAAAAGTCTCTGTGCTGTGTGCCTGAGAGGCCAGGACACAGATGCTTATAGCTAAATGGCTGCGTGCATGCATGCCTTGATCTTATATATAATAATGTCATGCATGGGCGTGGAGTGCGAGAGTTTTGTTGAATGACTTAGGTTTTGAACTTGAATTGTTCGAGACCTATAAGAGTAAAGTTTATACACTTCATAAGTGTACTAAAACTATTCTATACTACTATATACTAAGGTATATGGTATTGAAACTTAGGAATTGAATGCATGTTAGTAAGTTATGAATGAAGAACACAAAAAGTGTTGTCAATGAACCCTAATCGGGAAAACACGTTGGTACTTTGCCAATGATGATGAGAGTCCGGTTAATAACGTAAGTTGGTTAATAAAAATCGGGAATGAAGGGTAATAAATCGAGTTGACTTTATTAATGATATTAAG
Source organism: Panax quinquefolius (assembly GCA_020205615.1). NCBI lineage: Eukaryota > Viridiplantae > Streptophyta > Magnoliopsida > Apiales > Araliaceae > Panax > Panax quinquefolius. The sequence goes on along the minus strand of CM035155.1, from coordinate 76,161,858 downwards.
TTAACAAAGACATAGAAGAAAAAGAAGTTGGTAGGAACATGTGTGAATAATTGTTTGATAGCTAATTACGATGTCTTATGTGAATATATCATATAGATTACTGTAAAGGTTGTGGTCGATCGATTAAGTTATTTGAAGAAGCTATTTGAAAGGCGAAGTTTTTCTTAGCGCTTGTCTAACTTTCAAGTTAGTCGAGTTTTATGTGATTCATTGTCTTTGAATTGCATGTGGGTTTTAAAGAAAGGGTCGATGCAGTTTAACTTCGGCTAGACTACTCGTAAGATATAGATTGATTGATATTCATATTTTTATATATAGAAATGTTAATGTTATCTCTATGCCAAGTAATTGAATTGTACGGATGTGAAGGTAAGGTTTGTCTATGAACAAACAAAAGTATTTTTCATCGATTATTACGATGGGCACTTGAGTTTGCCAAATGTTAAATGTAAATCGTTTAACGAATGAGTGTTGATCAACATAGAGTACTATAAGTGATCACCTAGAAGTGCTTTCGTAAGTAATGCGGATGTACTGACCTTAGTCTTTGTGATATCCTTTTCAAGTATGAAAATAGAAAGCTCTTTGTTCATGGTCTATCGGCCGGTTCGAAAATTCTAATCTACTCTATACTTTGGGAATTGATGTTATGAAATGTTAAAAGTTATTGTTTTTCATAATACTTCATAACTATTTGTTCGATTATGTATGAATTGTTATATAATTCACGAATGTGGTATTCTTTTATCCTTTGATAAACTTGTTGAGCTTTGTTATGCTCACTTCTTGCGTGAATTATATGATTGCGATTAAGGATGAGCGTCTTGAGAATGCTAAGAGAGATAAGGGCAAAGCTAAGATGGATACTTAACCATCGTGTAATAGATTAGTATGTTTGTATGTATTATACATTATGAACAACGAACGATGTAATCGGTTTATGAACACAGGAAGGATTATACTTTGATTGTAATAAGAAGATAGTAATTACATTCATTATGTTGTATTTCATGGAATGATTGTATAGTTATGAGTATAGTGTAGCACCCATATATCGGGTTGGAAGATACACGAATTTGGGGGCGTCACGAGGTTGGTATCAAAGCATTAGGTTATAAAACTTAAGGGGAAAAACCTTGGGCTAATAACCTCGTAAGGAAGGTAAAGTCAGAAGAATGAAATTCAAGTCGAATGAATTAATAAGGTATTGAGAAAACTTCGATCTTGAAAGATTTAAAAGATGAAAATTAATCTTAAATAAATTAAATGTGATTTGTGCTTATCTTATTGTGTATTATGTATGTACTAATCAACGTGTTATGTGTTTTGTAGATGTCGAAGATAGCTTGATGTTTAGAGACATTCAAGTGATAAGTGAAGAGTCGATGAACCAAGTGGAGATATTACCAATGCCGATGGCGGAGAATGCAGATTAGTGGTTCTAGAAGACTCGGATATTGAGGAGTACATCTACGAGGAGGAATACTCAGGGAGACGATGGGGATAACGTCATATCTAAATATGATGATTGGCGTGGAGGAGGAGATGGAGGTAACATCGATTAACACGGTGATACCTACTCGAGGAGCCAACACCTCCGGATCTGATGAGATCATTGTATCTGGCGGTGTTGGATAGGAATGTGCATCTGCGCCTTTGTGTGTGCAGAACCTGAGAATGAGGAGATAATATACCTATATATGAGAAGAAGGAATCTGCGAGGCGGATTTTGAGTCGAACCGCGATGATGAAAGTGCTTATGATGGATAAAGGCAGCGCGGGATATAAGGAAGAGGTATTGAGAGCTTGAAAAGCTGGTTGAAAAGACCGAAAAAAATAGCTAGGATGTCGTACATCCACGAGATGTGCTCATGAGAGATTTCAAGCTGAAAATTGCTTGTTATTCCATTGAGTCAAGGCGGACTCGACATACCATAAAATCGAGATATTGTTATCGATCTTGGCAAATCGAAAAATATGAGAATGTGATTTAGACGGTGTTAGTAGATCGTTAGATCTTTTTGTATATAAGTAGTGACGTAAAACCCTCTTTTGTATAATTAAAGGGTAGTCTTTTTGTAATCCCAATTTTTGTAGAAAGCGATCAGCGGGATAGTATGTAATAGCTTTTTGGCTAAGGAACATGATGTAAATAGTTTTGACTATGAAAGCATATTAATATAATGAAGTTTTATTTAATGTGCTTGTTGTGGTATGAGTTGTTATTTTTGAGAATGATAACCAAGCGTTAAATAGATAATAACGAAACTTTATTTATTTAATCGAAATTATGCTTGCCAAGAAGGAGACAAGCGTAACGAAGTAGAGTCTCATAATGAAAATCGAGGGTCTCTAATAACCTATCTGAGAGTTCGTTAATTTATTAATGGTTGCATTTAACCAAGTTGGGGGAGGATTCACAGCAGCTCTCACAGGGTAGTAAAACAACTACCTTTTTTAAGGATTTAAGAGTGTGGGTCCTCCACGAGTTAGAGGAGCAGCGGACCCTTTAGAGGAGCCGACATGGGTAAAAGAGATTGAAAAGGCGTTTGTGATTACAAGCGTGGGTGAAAGCATGAAAAGACTTCTTTTGCGACTTACATGATGAAGGGGAAGCCCGACTCTTTGGTGGGAGGCTCACGAGGGTGGGGCTAGGGCGAAAAGCGATTACGTGGGAGCAGTTTAAGAAGGTGTTCTTGAGAACTACTTCCCTACTAGTATCTGAGTAGGATGGAGATTAAGTTCTTAGAACTTAAGCGAGGGGATATAATGATTCCCGAGTATCTTGCCAAATTCAATGAATTGGCGAGTTTGCTCCACATCGGTGGATCTGGAAGAGAGAGAAAGCGCGTGAGGTTTGAGCGGGGCTTAAAACCACAGCTCTACTGATAGAATATCGGTTTTTTAGTGCTTCCTACTGGGACCATTACGGAAAAGGCGATAATAGCGAAAGGTGGTGGTGGTGAGGCATTGTCTCGATTACCACAAAAGCGAAGAACAAGAATAAGTTAGAAGGAGGTAGTAAAATTTGAAGTTGCCGGTGAGTGGTGGCAACTGCCTAGAGGAAAAACTTGACCACAGGAATCTTTGGGGTAAAAGCGGGGAGATCTAAGCGTGAGGCGGAGGCATGCAAGACATGCGGAAAGACTCACATGGGAGTCTGTTTAAAGGGAAATCGATGTGCTTTGGCTGTGTGGGCGGGAGGGGGCATTGTCACTTGTTGTCCTAACCTAAGAGAAGAACCATGGGTGTTTTATGCATGGGTCGTTGGACCCACATGGCAAAAATTGCCCAAAGAAGGTTTAGAGGAAATAAGGGTTACGGTAGTGGTAAATTAGCCATTCTTGGACCAACACCATCGATGGGTAGACCCTCGGCTTCGTCGTTTTAATATGGTTGTCCAGATGCGGTTGCATCAGCGGATGTGGTAGCGCGTATCATTCGGTCGATGAGATAAATGCTTTATGTGTTATTTGACTCGGGTGCTACTTGTTCTTTTTATAGCATGTGAATTTGCTAAGCGATTAGGTTTAATCCTAAAAGTTACCAATACCTTTAGGCGTTAAGGTAGCAAATGAAGAGATAATCCCCATTGAACATATTCATAAGGATTGTTGCGTAGATATTAGAGGGAATAAGTTATCGGTAGATTTGAGTGCAAATAAGGTTAAAAAAATTTGATGTAATTCTTGGTATGGATTGGTTGGTTAACCATAAAGCGATAATAGATTGCCATAGGAAAAGTGTAAACCTTGACTTTCTAAGAAAACCAAGGTAGTGTTCTTGATAGTAAATCAAGAGAGCGCTTTCTTGTTGTCTGTCGATGACCTGAAGCTAGGAAGATGTTGAGAAAAGGGTGTGTGGGTTATCATGTGCCATGTTGTGGATACCCAAAGTGGGAACATCCTTGGACGAGATACCTATAGTGTCAAGTTCGCGGATGTATTTTTTGGAGGAATTACGGGTATTCCACCGGATAGGGGAGGTTGAGTTTGTAATTGATCTGCATTACAAGGGAGCGACACGGTTTCAAGGGCACCATATCGGATGGCGCCGGTTGAGATGAAGGAGTTAATGGTTCAATTACAAGAACTATTAGATAGAAAGTACATTCAATAGAGTGTGTCTCCTTGGGGAACACCGGTATTGTTTGTAAAAAAAAAAAGGATGGAGTCGTTAAGACTTTGTATCGACTATCGAGAGTTGAACAAGTTAACGATTAAGAATAAATACCGTTGCCCGGGATCGATGATCTATTTGATCGATTGAAAGGGGGCAAAAGTATTTTTCTAAGATAGATTTACATGCGGGGTATCATCGATTTAAAGGTGAGGAAGGAGGATGTACCTAAGGCGGCGTTGAGAACTTCGTTATGGTCATTCTGAGTTTACGGTGATGTCGTTTGGGTTGACTAATCGCCCGACCGCATTTATGGATATGATGAGCAGAGTGTTCAAACGATATTTGGACAAGTTAATCGTAGTGTTCATTGATGATATTCTAGTCTATTCAAAGGCGTCGAAAGATCATCTTAGAACATTTAAGGATAGTGTTGGAAACACTAAGGAAGGAAAAAGTTGTATCTGAAATTCACAAAGTGTGAATTTTGGCTTGAAAAAGTCTGATTTCTAGGACATGTTATTGATAAAGATGGCATTTCCATGTAGATCCGACAAAAGTAGAAGCGATTAATGAGTGGGAGCAACCAAAAATGCCAAGCGAGGTTTGGAGTTTTACGGGGTTAGCGGGATCTTATAGAAGGTTCATTCTGGACTTTTCTAAAATAGCTACTCCGTTGACAAATCTGACAAAAAAGTCGGTGAAGTATGTGTGGACTGAAAAATGTGAGAACAGTTTTCAGGAGTTGAAGAAGAGGTTAAGTGAGGCACTGTATTGTCCTTACCGGATGATCTGAGGAACTTTTAGTAGTATATAGCGATGCTTAGCATAAAAAGGATTGGGTTGCGTGCTCATGCGGCATGGCAAAGTCATTCGTATCGTCGTCGCGTCGATTAAAGGATTATGAGAAGGCTATCCTACTCATGATCTGGAATTAGCGGTTATAGTTTTTGCCTTGAAGATATGGAGGCATTATCTATATGGTGAGAAGTGTGAGATATACACGGACCACAAAAATAAAATATATCTTCACACGAAGGAGTTGAACATGAGAGCAGAGAAGGTGGTTAGAGTTAATAAAAGATTATGGTTGTGATATTTTATATCATCATCAGGAAAAGCAAATGTAGTAGTAGGCGATGCGCTAAGTAGGAAGGGTGAGAGAAAGCTGTCGATGTTAACAACTTCGAAATGAGTTGATAACAATGATGGCAAAATGGAGTTAGAAGTTAAGTTCTGGGAGGAAGCGGTGGAAATGTTATTTTCCATGGAAACCCAATGACCATAGTGGAGCAGGGTTAGGGGAGTACAATTGAGCAATGAGGAATGCAAGCGAGATGAAGAAGAGGATAGAAGATGAAGAAAAGACTAAGTATAACCTCGATAAGGAGGGATTACTTCGTTTTGAAGGAAGAATTTGGGTTCCAAATGATTACGAATTAAAGGAGGAAATAATGATGGAGGCTCATAGTTAGAGGTACTTTCGATACATCCGATAATGCGAAGATGTATCAAGACCTTCGTCGAGAACTTTTGGTGGCCGAACATGAAAAGGGAGATAGCGAGAATATGTTAGTAGGTGCTTAACTTGTCAAAAGTTAAAATTTGAACACCAACGACCTAGCGGGTTATTGCAGCCAGTTAGAAATTCGAGAGTGAAATGGGAGCACATCACAATGGACTTTGTGGTGGGACTTCCAACAACAAAAAAAGATACGATGCTATTTGGGTGATAGTGGATCGATTGATGAAATCGCTCATTTTTCTACCAATAGGAGTTAGGTATAACCTAGATCGATTAGCTAAGTTGTATGTCGAGAAATTATTTCCGGACATGGAGTACTACTGTTTGATTTGTGTCGGATCGTGATCCACGATTCACATCGAACTTTTGGAGGAGTTTTGCAGAGCAAATGGGAACACGCATTTAAGATTGAGTCTGGCGTATCATCCTCGAGATGGATGGTCGAGTGAGCGGACAATTCAAATGCTTGAAGATATGTTAAGATCTTGCGTTATGGATTTCAAAGGGAGTTGGGACGAATATCTACCGTTGGTGGAATTTTAAATACAACAATAGTTTTCACGCTAGTATAGGCATGCTTGCCTTACGAAGCGTTGTATGGAAGGAAGTGCGAAACTCCATTGTGTTGGGATGAGGTGGGTGAGCGTCGGATGTTGGGACTGAGATGATGTACGACAAGCGGCGGACATGGTGAAGATAATACGTGCTCGATTAGTTGCTGACCCAAGATAGGCCCAAGATAGAAGAAAGTATCACGATCCTCACGAGAGAAAAGAGAATTCGATGTAGGATCTTTTGTTTTTAAAAAAGTATCGCCTTGGAAGGGAAGATACGTTTTGGAAAAAAGGGAAGTTAAGTCCAGGTTTGTAGGACCTTTTGAGATTTTAAGAAGGGTAGGAGAGGTGGCTTATGAAGTAGCCTTACCTCCGAAATGGAACAGCATTCATAATGTGTTTCATGTATATACATGTTGTTAATCCTTATAAAAATTGGACTATAAACACGTAATAGAGTATGAATCTATCCGAGATAGAAAAAGATTTATCATATGAGGAACTTCGATTCAAATTATTGATAGGAAGGAACAAGTATTAAGAAATAAGGTCATACCTTGATGAAGGTGTTATGGAGAAACCACAATCTTTGAAGAAAGCAGCGTGGGAACTTCGAGAGTAAAATGAAGGAAGATTTTCCTCATTTGTTTATGTAATTATAAGCTAGATTAAGGGACGAGAATCCTTATAAGGGAGAGAGAATGTAACAGAGAAAATCGGATTTTTATGATAATTAAATTTTTATTTGATTATGTGAATTAAATGAATTTAATTGATTTATTTTGTGAGTAAGCTATGTGAAGGTGGTTCTATGACCTAGAATGTGTTAATGTGGTTAGTAATAATGGCTACGTGCTAGAATTAATTGTTTAGAATTTCCAAGGCGAAAATAAATGTTTTTAGAAATTTTACGTAAAAACACTATTCATCCATTTACATTAGGGAATTATTTTGAAATTAGAAAATGCGTAATGATAGAATATCGAGATAAGATGAAATATCTAATAATATTTCATTTATGGCAAAAAGTTTTTAGCTGCGGACTTAAAACCTAAGGGTTGAGTATATTGATTTTAGAAGGAAATGAAATGCGTAGAAGAAGAATTTGCGTTATTGTTAATGTGTGTGTTATACTAGTATGATACTATTTAGTATCTATGTATATCTGATGAGTTAATCTGATGTACAATACGATTATCGTCACGAGTATTATCTGGAGAGAATCGTGAATTATCGTATAGAATACGATTAGTATTATGGAATTAAGTTAAGACTTAATGATAATTCATTTGAGTTGGATTATGTTTAGTCGAATCAATTGAATGAAGCAAGCCCAATGAATTAATGTGTTAAAGCCCAAGTCGAGGCCCAATATTAGATTGGTTAAGCCCGATGCAAAAAAAAACCGAGCCATGGATCGAGCCGGTGGGTCATTAGAATGGGTAAAACCCAATGGGGACCCCATGGGGATGACCCGTGGGCATGGTGGGCCGACCCCTTGGTGTGTGAAAAGCAAGCATATCACTTGGTCACCAAGTATTTTACTTGGTGACAAAGTGTTGAATAATAAGGAGGTGGTGGTGGTGTAATGACCAAATTGCCCTCCATTTCATTTGCTATAAATAGAAAGCTAAAGTTGGTCTTTTGTGAGTTTTTCAATTTGCCAACCTAGATTTTTTGAGAGAGAGAGAGAGCTAGACTCAACCAAAAGTTCTACTTTGAAGCTTTGCTTAGAGTTTTCAAGATTACCTAAGAGTTCTTAAGGTAATACTCCTTAATTCTAATTCCATCTCTTTTGGTTTTCTTTTAGTATGGAGAATCATAAATGGGTGGTGTATGTCTAGTATGGTATGGTGGAATAAGGATGACTTATTATAGATTCAATCTCTATAAGTCATGAAATCATAGAAATCATAAGGTTTGATATAGTTTATAATCATGAAAATATTGATTGTTGAGATTGATTGTTGATAAACAATTGAACACCATCAATACGTAAATATGTGTGTCTTGCTTGGTAAGGATGTAGATATGAAGTCCATGGAGTATTCCATGTGATTTGGCTTAGAGAACATTAATAACGAAGTTATGGCGAATTTCACGAAAAATAGGCGTTAAGCGTCGAAAGCGTTGAAATTTTGGATTGGTAGTCGAAAGTTGTTGTGAGACTTGAAAATGTTGTTTTTCAATGTCGACACGTGAGATAGGGTATTTAAGAGTCGTGGACTCGAGAATCGTCGGATTCGACTTAAAAGCGAAAAAAAAGCGAGCATTGAGCGGCTCATTAACGTTTACGAGCGGCTTAAAAATGAACTTCGATAGTGAATTTTGAGTTAACAGATTTGAAAGTGTCAAATTCTTATATGAGCAGCGTAGAGTATGTCATTTATGATGTGTAGGCTTTTGAGCGGACCAAATCGGACTTATAACGAAGAAGTTATGGCTCAGAAATCTCACCAAAATTTTATCTGTTAAAAAAATTTTACGTGAGTGCAGCATGCAATGCAGCGCAGATGATTAAATGTGTAATGCATGTGCCATGTGTGACCGCATGATGTAATTAGCTCTTGGAAAGTGGCCTTGCATGATGCCACTTGTATAAGGAAGTCTCGTGCTCATGTGTGCAGAGACAGGACACAGATATTATTAGCTGCGCGCGCATGATTGCTGATCTTGTATAAGATGTCATCATGTCATGGCATGGTGTGTGGGAGGTTTTGTTGAATGACTTAGGTTTTGAACTTCAATTGTTCGAGACCTATAAAGTTAAGTTTATATACTTTCATAAGTGTACTAAAACTATTCTATACTACTATATACTAAGGTATATGGTATTGAAACTTAGGAATTGAATGCATGTTAGTAATGTATGAATGAAGAACACAAAGTGTTATCGATGAACCTAATCGGTAAAATAACGTTGGTACTTTGCCAATGATGATAGAGTCAGGTTAATAACGTAAGTTGGTTAATAAAAAAAGCGGGGATGAAGGGTAATAAAATCGAGAGTTGACTTTATTAATGATATTAAGTTAACAAAGACATAGAAGAAAAAAAGAAGTTGGTAGGAACAATGTGAATAATTGTTTGATAGCTAATTATAGTGTGTTTATGTGAATATATCATGTAGATTACGTAAAAAAATTTGTGGTCGATCGATTAAGTTATTTGAAGGCATATTTGAAAGGAGTTTTCTTAGCGCTTGTCTAACTTTCAAGTTAGTCGAGTTTTATGTGATTCATTGTCTTGAATTTGCATGGTTGGTTTTTTAAAGAAAGGATTGATGCAGTTTTAACTTTCGGCTAGACTACTCGTAAGATATAGATTGATTGATATTCATATCTTTCTATATAGAAATGTTAACGCTATCCTATGCCAAGTAATTGATGCGGATGTGAAGGTAAGGTTTGTCTATGAACAAACAAAAGTATTTTTCATCGATTATTCGATGGGCACGCGAGTTTGCCAAATGTTAAATGTAAATCGTTTAACGAATGAGTGTTGATCAACATAGAGTACTATAAAGTGATCATCACTAGAAGTGCTCGTAAGTAATGCGGATGTCTGACCTTAGTGTTGTGATATCCTTTTCAAGTATGAAAATAAAAAGCTCTTTTGTTCATGGTCTATTATCGGCCGGTTCGAAATTCTAATCTACTCTATACTTTGGGAATTGATGTTATGAAATGTTAAAAGTATTATTGTTTCATAATACTTCATAACTATTTGTTCGATTATGTATGAATTGTTATATAATTCACGAATGTGGTATTCTTTATTATCCTTTGATTAAACTTGTTGAGCTTGTTATGCTCACTTCTTGCGTGAATTATATGATTGCGATTAAAGATGAGCGTCTTGAGAATGCTAAGAGAGATAAAGAAAGGCAAAGCTAAGATGGATACTTAACCATCGTAATAGATTAGATGTTTGTATATGTATGTTTGTATTATATACATTATGAACAACGAATATGTAATCGGTTTATGAACACAGGAAGGATTATACTTTGATTGTAATAAGAAGATAGTAATTACATTCATTATATTTGTATTTTGATGGATGATTGTATAGTTATGATATATGAGTGTAGTAGCACCGTATAAGGGTTGGAAGAGGGACGTGACGGTTTGGTCATATAACCATCGCTCATACTTTTAGCGACGCTATATATTGTCCATCGCTAAAGTGTGTAGACGACGATTGTATGGCCCGAAACCGCCGTCGGGTCCATCGATAAAGGGGGTGAGCACGGTGAATAAGATAAGGGTATGCACTCTAACTCTCTCTCTCTCTCTCTCTCTCTATATATATATATATATATATATATATAATAAGAAAAACTAAGATAACTTTCTAACGACGATTTTGAAAAATAAGTAAGTGAGTGTCCATATAATAAGCCAAATTTACAAAAAATAATTCATAAAAAACCCCTCTATTTATCTCAATTAACTTGGTTTCACTAAACACATTTGTAATAACATTTTTTTCATCATTAATATTATAACTCACAATATTAACAACCAGATTATTCCCAGGAAAGAGGGGGCTTTTCGATAAGGACTTCTCCTTATTGGCGCGCAATTATGTGACCAAACCTCTTTCCTCGACAGAACTTTCTAGATATTGTCAAAAATGCACAAAATAATATGAATAACTTTGTCGTCTCAATTATTGATTTAATAATATAAAAATTGCGACAATAATAAAATCAATAAAGTGAGATACTATGCAGCAATTACTGTGGCAATAATTGAATAAAACTGAGTGACTTCTCACATAAGCATCAATAATCAAAGATCTTTATGCAATACAAATGTACTACTATGCAACCACCAGCGTATTCATCACTTTTATCATTGGGTATTTCAATAGTTTAATGGTAAAACTTTTAACATTATTTTTTTATAAAAGTTATTTACGCTGTTTTCTAACTCCGATAATAATTTCAAGTTATGGGCTCCACTTAATGATTGTAGGTAAATGCGAATATTTCCTGATAAAATGAATATTCCCCAACCAAACGAATATTGTATGACAACTTGCTTACTTTGCAAAATTTATAAATATTACCCACAACTATAGCATTATATCAAATCCACACCTTATTATTCAAAATAACATTTAGTGAAAAATTAATCTTTATTCATAAAAGTTGGGGTCTTACATTTACTATTCACCTTATGTACTTTATTTTATCCTTTTTAGAGAGAAAAAAATTAATAAATTTAGTCATTCGTTTAGACATACTAAATTAATTAGAATCAATTTATATCTTGAGACAAAACCGTGTAACTTTTGTTAAATACAAATACATGGATACTGTTTGAATGTGTCTATTTCTAACAAAAGTCGTAAAAATTTTCCTATAGCTTTATAAAATGAAAATAAAGGAAGAATCGTATTGTTGCCTCCATTTTGGTTTAGCAAAACAGACTCTAACTCATGCAAGTATACACGGGTCAACAAGTAGTACAAAGTAAGAAAGTGTCGATCCCACGGAGAAAGGAGAATTAATCTATGCTATCATGCAACAACCTTATCACTATTTCTGTATGCTCAAATGATCAATTAACAAGTATATTTATATCTAAATTAATTATCAGTACAAAAATAATAATTACTAAAAGTAAGGTAATCAAATTAGAGAGAAATGGAATCCTAATGTCATTTAATGTTTTATCCAAAATGCATGCCTTTTGTTATGCCTAATTATTTAATATGGAAAGCTAGTCGAGAGCACAAAAGTGGAACATAACCATCTTTCAATGAACTATGTCCAATTTACACAAAATCCACAACTGATAGAATTCATGTAAATATCACAATTACCAAACCCACTATATGTCTATGTGAATTTACAATAATAATGATTTAAGCATAAACTCTCTTAATGACTACACATGGTGGATCGATATATTCCTATCTGGGTCATGAATCACAAAACCTAATACAAATAAGTCTCATGAACATATGCCAACATGGTCTAATCTATACTTATATTTCATTTTCCAATTCCATACAAGTAATTAGTGTTAATGGTGATCAATCATTCAATATTTCAGCACAACCATGATGGGCAATCCAATATTAAACATACAAACATCACATACATGCATTCAAATATAGACTACACATTAAAATCCATTAGAATCCTATAATGGAAGTTAGTTCATTTTTGAATCAATAACCATTATGGGATTGAAGCAAAACATAGAAATGAACAATGAAAGCAAGAGATATAAGGGAAATGAGGAATAAAATCTGATAAACCCTACTTCAAAGTCTGTTCCCAAGCTTAATCAGGTCCACATTTATTAACAAAATCAAAACCTAGTATTTACAAGCAATAATCTAGATAGAGAAGCTCAAAGTAATAGAAGAAATGCTATATACTCTCTCGAGAATACCAAACCCTAATAATAGTAATAAAAACTGATTAATACGTCTCTGGAAACCAACAAATACGTCTAAAGATAGCAAACACGCTCCATCTTTTCAAAATAAAAAAGTCAGCATTTTAAACTAAGTGTGACCGGTGCGGCTGCGCGGTATTATAGTGTTATTCGGGCGCGGGTGCTCTATATGTATTGTTGCTGAGTGCTTAACGCGGGCGCGCCATATCCTTTTATAAATTGAATGGCGCTTGGCGTGCTTGCCTACTTCTACTTCTATCCTTCCTGCAGGCCTGCGAGTAGCCTATATGGTAACCTATATGGTAGCGTGGCTCTTGTTGTTGTTGTATCGTGTTATATTTGGACTCTGCTTCTTTTGCTACTTTTGCTTGCCCCTTCTTCTTTTCTTCACTTCTTACTTCTTTATTTGGCCACATCCAAGCTCTTTTAGCTTTCCTCCTCATCTACTTGATCTCAGTTGCCGTATTCATTTTAGTTTAAATCCACCATGCCTTGCCTTCAATGCTCTCCCATGCCATGCTGTGCTATTTTTATTTCCAAGCCATGCTTTAGGAGTTCCAACTATGCACACTACAAAATAAACACAAAAAGCAAATAAAACATACCAAAAATACTTGAGTTGAGCAAAAATTTAGTGAGTTGTAACCAATAAGTAGGTATAAAACCTACTTATTAAATACCCCCAAACTTGAACTATTGCTTGCCCTCAAGTAATACACACAAAAATAAAATAACAATGCAACTACATGCTATGCAAACTACACTATCATGCAAGTGAGTCCCAAGATTTTCAGCCATATTAGAATTCCAATCAAGAATGCCTCAGAGAAATATCCAGTTTCAAGAACAAAGTATCAAACCAAGCTATAGGTATAACATCATACAATCAAATAATCCAAACTTGCTATAAAGATGTTGTGTGTGTGTGATTTGTTCACAAATAAGCTTGATAGAGGCAAAGATTACACATGCTATATTGCTTAAGAAAGAAAATTAAAGTTCAAATCAAGAACTATGCATACTAATGAAACAACAACTACTCCAACACATCAATATAAACTAAGGTTCAACAATGGGTTTATTCTGCTTTATTTTTACTCACGAGGGCAATTTTTGCACTTTCCTGTGGTGTTTATTGATTTCTTTTCTTTTTCCCATGACTGTGCAATGCCTCATTCCATTAGGCTAACAGTGCTACCCCTTAGCGAGCTTTCAACGAATGACTCCTAGACCATAAAAGACCTTAGGGCGTTAGGTGTAAAGACAATCCCCTCGGGCGTACTTGCTCAAGTAACAAAGGTCCCGAAACAAGACTAGCCACAATAAGTTTTTATATTTTTCTCTTTTTCTATTCTTTTTTTTATATAGCAATCAAACCCATGTATTCCCAAAGTTTGATTATCAGTGTTTTCATAATCAATGCTCACTTCCTACACATTTTATCTTTAAAAACAACATTTTTTGTCAGCAGGCAAACAAGTTAATCTTTTACCAATAAGCAGACATGAACATTTATGTGCTAACCGATAACATCTAAACAACAAGCATGGATCAAATCATGTATAACATTATACCTAAGCTCAACTATCAACCAAATTTAAGAATCCATCAAATTTCTAAATTCATCATTCGCTAGACTAGAATTCCACTAACTAGATACTTGGGATTATGCAACTAAACAGATAACTAAAACAGATAATAAGAAAGAAAATGAAAAAAAAAATTCTGCATAATTAAACTAAACACATTAACATGTAAAAAATATACTAAACATGCATAAATGATGCAAATTAAACTACATGCTCTACACTACACTACTAATCACCCAATACCCCCAAACTTATAATATTCATTGTCCCCAATGAATGAAGGTAAAGGGCTATGAGAACTCCCCTAATTATCAGCATTACCACCCTCCTCGGGTGGTGAGTCTGGAGGTGGAAAAGGCACGACTGTCCCAAACTGAGGCCATTCTAGCATTGTTCCTTGCTGTGAAAAGGCATCAGCTAATGACCGTGATAACCCATTTGCAAATGCTGAGAAATTATCACACATGACATCCAATTTCCTCTCCAATCTTCTAATGCGGCGATCATCATTTTCTGTAATGGCATGGGCTGAAGTTCCTGCTTCAGTTGGCTGCGTTGGCTGTGGAGACGACAATGAAGATGTGGTTGGAAGAATGAAGACCTTGCCCCTCGGATGTGGTGTGTCTTGTGCCCAGTCGTCAAACTTCACGATTGTGGCATGGGTGATGTCTTGGCTTGGATATTGCAACTGCTCATTTGCCCAAGTAACTTTCGCTCATGCACATAAGTGGGCGACAACTGATGCATATGGGATGCTACCTGTGGTGCTCCCCCTCATGTAACATAGCATATTTTGGTTGAGAAGGTGGCTCACGTCTATATATTTTCCTGTGATGATTCCCCACAAAATGATAGCCTGCTCGGATGTGATGTCATGCTGGTGTGATGAGGGCATCTACTTAGCACATATAAACAGGTTCCATGCCTTGGCATAGCGGTAAAGGGCTGATCTTGGAAAATTTGTAGGCTGGTTTGTGCCTGGTTTGTAATTCCATTGCATACCAGGCATGCATAAGTCAGCTATCACCTTATCTAAGCTTGTCTCGAACCTTGCAGTCTCCACCCAGTTGGCACGTCTAGTAGGTCAGTTAGGTAAGTTGAATACTCCTCTAATCGCCTGTGGGCGATAGTCCACTTGAACCCCTCTGACAAATGACAACCCACTTATATTGTCCTTCGCGTTGGCATAAAATTCATGTACAATACCCATGGGCGCAGGCATGGGGGTAGACACCACTCCAACCCATCCTTTCTCTCGTATCATGTCACAGAGTTGGCCATCTTGTTTCCCAAGATTAAAACCTCTTTCCTTCACAAAAGTTTTGGCCACTATCCTGTAGTACTCCATTTGAGCATCTAGGCTGACGAACTTGGTGAGGTCGACTATGTCCTCACTTTGGCTACTTGAGGATGATGACTTTGGAGTGCGGGGACGTGCTCTCTTTGGCCCCATAACAAATGATGAAGAAAAACCCTAATGATTTGAGAAGAGGAGAATTTAACTGATGAAAACACACTTTGAATACTTTGATGAACACCCCCAAACTCGTTGCTTTGAAGAACTCTAACAAACCCTAGTTATTTGAGAGATTGAGTGTGTGAAGTAAAATCAAATGCGTAAGAATAGGTAGGGTGAGGAGTTATAGTTTTGAATGGAAACCATTTGGAGAATGTGAAGAGGAAGAGTTTTCAGTTTTTAGGGAGAGAAGTAGGTAGGAACAAGTCTGAAAGAGAAGTTACAACTGATATAAGTTATGGGATGGGTCACGTTAAAAAACATTTATCTGAAACTAGACTCGGGCGCGGTTGCACCGAGTTTAAGCATGTGGATGTCGCGGGTGCGCTGATATGGCACAGACGTGATGACATGGCGCGGGCGCGCTGATGTAAGTGTGTGAAGGGCCAGGGTGAGCTATGGGTCAGATTGCATGGAAACCCGGTGCGGGCGCGCCAAATGTATACTACCAAACCACTCAACCGCGCTGCCTTGTATCCAGAAATGAACTGACCTGCACTTGAAGAAGTAATAAGCAGCCATTGAAACTCTTTAACTAACCTGCATATCAAGAATTTACAAATATGAGATATACTAATTCCCCAAAGAAAAATATATACTAAGTAATATGTGTGAATGAATATATCCAAAAATGCTCTATATGCTATTTCTATCAAAAATGATATGTGCATTCAGCTTTAACAAAACTTGTGTCAAAAATTTTATAATCTCAAGAATTAACCTGTAGACATGCTCAAAGAATTAAACAGTGGAGGAGATAAATATGAGTGCATCATGAGAATTAAACAAAAGGGGAGAGATAAATATGCTCAAATAGAATTAAACTTTAGGGAGAAGTTGATATGATGCACAAACAATTAAACATAAAGAGAGAAGAGAAAAAATGGGGTGCCTCCCATTGAGCGCTAGTTTATAGTCAGTTAGCTTGACTATCTCTACTCCGATCATGTAGTAGAAAAAATTGAGGTGACCTCTGTCCATTAACCTTGAAGGGCTTGTTTGCGAACTTATCAAAAATTTCAATCGCACTGTGTGGATAAACATTCTTCACAGTAAATGGCCCTGACCACCTTGACTTGAGCTTCCATGGGAAGAGTTTAAGTCTGGAATTAAACAATAATACTCTTTACCCCGGTTCAAACACCCTTTCCATAATCTTGCCATCATTCCATCTCTTCACCTTTTCCTTGTACAATTTGGAGTTCTCGTAGGCTTGAAATCTAAATTTATCCAACTCATTGAGTTGGAGTAGGCATTTTTCTCTTGTAGCTTTCAAGTCAAAATTTAACTTTTTTATTGCCCAATATGCCTTGTGTTCGAGCTCTATGGGAAGGTGACGAGCCTTTCCATATACAAGCTGAAATGGTGAAATACCCAACGGTGTCTTATAAGCAGTCCTGTAACCCCATACCGAATCATCTAGCTTCAATGACCAGTCCTTCCTAGTGGGATTCACGATCTTTTCTAGAATTCTCTTCACCTCATAATTCAATACCTCTACTTGGCCATTAGTCTGGGGGTGGTAAGTTGTAGCAATTTGATGACTCACCCCATATTTAGCTAATAGAGTTGTGAATTGATGATTACAAAAATGGCTTCCTTCATTTCTAATGATTTCCCTCGGAGTCCCAAACCTTATGAAAATGCTCCTTTGTAGAAACCTTAGGACCACTTTAGCATCATTCATTGGAAGAACTACCACTTCAACCCACTTGGATATGTAGGTGACTGCCAATACGATATACAAGTTCCCACGTGATGAAATAAAAGGCCATATGAAGTCTATCCCCCAAAGATCGAAAATTCCTACCTCGAGGATTGTATTCAAGGGCATTTCATTTCTGTTGGATATGTTCCCTACTCTTTGACATCTGTCACATTTCTGAACAAAACTATAAGCATCTTTAAAAATAGTCGGCCAGTAGAATCCTGCTTGCAAAACTCTAGCCGTTGTCTTTTCACCTCCATAGTGACCTCCATACAATAACGCGTGGCAATCCTGCAATATACCATCTGTCTCATTATATGGACTACACCTCCTTATCATTTGGTCAGAACATTGCTTGAACAAGTACGACTCATCCCATATAAATTATTTTACATCATGCATAAATTTCTTCTTTTGATGCCCATTCAAGTCAGAAGGGATTATCTTGCTCACTAAGTAGTATGCATCGTCTGCGAACAAAGGCACTTCACCTTTCACCATAAATAATTTCTCATCTGGGAAGGACTCATCATTCATAACCTTGTTGTAAGACCCCAACTTTTATGAATAAAGAATAATTTTTCTCGAAATATATTTTTGAATATTATGGCGTGGATACGATATAATGTTATAGTTGTGGGTAATATTTGAAAATTTTGCAAAGTAAGCAAGTTGATATAAAAAATATTCGTTGTGTCAGGGAATATTCGATTGGTCGGGGAATATTCGTTTTAACAGGGAATATTCGTACGATGACATAATCATTGGTGGACCCCACAACGAAAGTATTGTCGTAGTTAGAAAATGACAGAAATATCTTTTTTATATAAATAATGGCGAAAGTTTTATCGTTAAACTGTTGAACTACCCGGTGGTAAAAGTATAGTAATACGCGTGGTTGCATAATAGCACACGATATTGATTATTGATGCTTACGTGAGAAGTCACTTAGTTATACTATATTATTACTACAGTAATTGTTGCATAGTATCTCACGTTATTTGATTCAATTATTGTCACAATATTAATATTTTATATTAATAAATCAATAATTGAGACGACAAAGTTATTCATATTATTATTTGCAGTATTGACGATGTCTAGAAAGTTCTGTCGAGGAGAGGTTTGTTCACCTAATTGTGTGCCAATAGGGAGAAATCCTTATCAGAAAGCCCCCTCTTTCCTGGGAATGATCTGGTTGTTAAATATTGTGAGTTATAATATTAATGATGAATAATTGTTAATAGATTAAAAATGTGTTTATTAAAGATAAATAATTTGTGGTAAATATTTATTCAATTTTTGATATAAATATAGGGATTGTTATGAGGCGTTTGTTATAAGTTTGACTTTGCATTCCATGGGAAGATTTACTAATTTTATGGACCGTCGATGCTGGTTTTAATAGATAACCAATCTAGACCATTGATGGTGGTTTTAATAGATAACCAATCTGGACCATTGATGGTTGTTTTAATAGTTAATCAATTGGACCATTGACGATGGTTTTAATAGATAACCAATCTGGACCATTAATGGTAGTTTTAATAGTTAATCAATCTGGATCATTGATGGTGGTTGTAATAGTAAATCAATCTGGACCGTCAGTGGTGGTTTTAAAAGTAAATCAATTTGGACCGTTAGTTGTGGTTTTAATAGTAATTAATATGAACCATCCGTTCTAATAGTAAATTAATCTGGACCGTTCATGAATCAGTTACTATTTAGTCCATTCTCCTATAAATAGAAGCTTAATTCTTCTTTCATTCTCACCAATTCACTGAGATTCACAAGAGACACTATAGAGAGAGAAACTATAGAGAGCAGGAAGAAGAGTATTTTGCTACTTCACTATTGCAGTATCCAGCCTTCTACTAAGGTAAGGGGTATTATTTATTTCGTATTCATAAGGAATACTATTTTTTTTATTCATCCTTTAATATGTCGGAATAACCTGTCTACGCGAATTACGTACCATATGATAGGTGAAAATCCATTTGCAGTTTTGTATGTTATTTCTTTTCATATTCTTAAATCTAAACTTACTATGGTAAGTATTGCTTCTATAATCCTTGAAATTAGTGGAATATCCTTGAGTTTTGCGTTTCATCCAGTATCGTTTCATTGAAATATTGATCTGAACTTTCTTATTAAATATCAATATTTTCACTCGGGGAACTATTCACGGGTTACTATTCACTCGATTACTATTCACTATAATATTATTCACTTGGGTATTCGGGGCACTTTTCATGCCAGGGTACTATTCACAAGTTACTATTCACAGGTTGCTATTCACCTGATTACTATTCACTCAAATATTATTCACTCGGGTATTCGGGGCACTTTTTATGTCGGGGTACTATTCTCGAAGTACTATTCACAGGGTACTATTCATGAAAAAATTTATTTCTTTTTGTCCAAATTATTTTTTATATATAGATATTATTCTTGAATTTTACTCCACAAAGCAGTATCTTGTTGACAATTTGGACATTATTGAATTATGGATAAATTAAATTATAAAGCTTTAAAAATTTCTCCTTTGCTTTCTTTTAATTGAATTCTTATATCATTGTCATCATCCTCATGCTTATATTGTGATGAAAGTCATCTTTGGCTTACGTGCATAGATGGACTATTGATTGGTATGATTATGACTAGGGATAATTTGGTATGATTTTGACCATTGATGATTACATGAATATCCTTGGCCCGTAGTGCAGGGATGATTCGATGATGTGATTTATTTATTAAGCTGAGTCCCAGCGATAAAGTTAATGATAAACTTTTTAAATAATAGAAGATAGTAGATATCGTGCTCTACTTGACTCTTTTAATGGATTGCTTATTCCGCTGCAGTTAAACTTGTTGTCTATTTTATTTTATCAGTTTAACATTGTTGAAGGCTAATGATAACTTATTCTGCATTATCTTAGTCATAATATTTCTTACTAGGCTAGTTGAGCTCACCCTTTTACTTCCATTGTTCTCTTCAGGAAATGAGAACGTAGCCAGAACTAGTTGGGGAACAAAGTGATGGTCCAAGATGGTGTTATAGTAGTCCTCACTATTCTATAAAATAGTGTGACAATAAATTTAATTAGGACTCCATTTGAGTTTGGATATTGTCTAGAAGATAATATTCGTGTAAAAACTCTCAGCTCATGTTGTATAATTAAGTTTGTATTTGTAATTAGTACCATGTATTTGGCGACCCAAGATGGGTGATGTATACCTATTTTGGGGGCGTCACACTTGTCATTAACATCCCTTCCCAGATTTTCCAATCTAGATAAGTGGTTCGCCACTTGATTCTCAGTCCCTTTCCTGTCCTTGATTTGTAGATCAAATTCTTGCAAAAGAAGTATCCACCTGATTAGACGAGCTTTAGCATATTTCTTTGCCACCAATTACCGGATTACTGCATAGTCTGTGTACACTATCACCCTAGTCCCAATCAAATACGCACGAAACTTGTCAAATGCGTACACAACTGCTAAAAGTTCCTTTTTTATGGTTGTGCAGTTTAACTGGGCATCAGTGAGGGTCTTGCTCGCATAATAAATCACATGGAAGATCTTATCCCTTCGCTGGCCCAAAACAGCTCCCACAACAAAGTCACTTACGTCACACATCATTTCAAAAGGAAGGTGCCAATCTGTTGCTGTGATCACTGGTGCTGTAGTTAACTTTTTCTTCAAATGCTCAAATGCAATCAGACATTCTTCATCAAATTTAAACTGCACATCCTTCTCTAGCAAATTGCAAAGTGGATTCGTGATCTTCGAGAAGTCCTTTATAAATCTACGATAGAAGCCTGCATGCCCTAAAAAACTACGAACACCTTTAACAGAAGTAGGTGGAGGCAAATTCTCAATGGTCTCTAACTTATCTCTGTCCACCTCTAATCATTTCTTAGAAACATTGTGTCCCAATATTATACCTTCTTGTACCATAAAATGGCACTTCTCCCAATTCAAAACCAAATTTTTCTCAACACATCTCTTCAAAACCATTACTAAATTTTCCAAAACACAGGTTAAATGAATCTCCAAAAACTGAGAAGTCATCCATGAAGACTTCCACATTGTGCTCCACCATATGTGAAAAAATAGCCATCATACACCTCTGAAATTTGGTCGGGGCATTGCACAACCCAAAAGACATCCTTCTGAACGTGAATGTTCCATACGGACAAGTAAAAGTAGTCTTTTCCTGGTCTTCTGGAGCTATCATAATCTTATTATAACTTGAGTACCCATCCAGAAGGCAATAGTATTCGTGACCTGCTAGCCTGTCTAACATCTGATCAATGAACAGAAGTGGAAAGTGGTCTTTCCTTGTAGCTTTATTAAGTCTGCGGTAGTCCATGCAGACTCTCCACCCCGTCACTGTCCTAGTCGGTATCAGCTCATTGTTCTCGTTGGATACTACGATCATTCCCCCTTTCTTCGGTACACACTGTACCAGGCTCACCCAAGAGCTATCTAATATCAGATATATTATTCTCACATCTAACTACTTTTGAACCTCCTTATTTACCACTTCCTTCATAATTGGATTCAATCTACACTGTTGCTCCACTGAAGGTTTACTATCATCTTCTAGCAGGATCTTATGCATACAGAATGATGGGCTGATCCCTTTAATATCTGCTGTCGACGTCGGAATTTTTATTGTCCCTCTTCTGTTCTTATTTTTTGGTGTTCTCATCTTAGGTGAGATTTGTTTGAAAAAACATGTTGTGAAAAGGTCCGACATTTATATGTCGATGATTTGACTATAAGAGTCGCCAGTTGGTTTTTTAAATGGTTGTACCAACACAACCGAGAAAAGGTTTGCACATTGACCTAGTGATGTCACACTGCTAAACGAGTTTATGAAATCGAGATTCATTAGGGTCCTGGGACTTGCTTATACGGAGGAAAGGTGTTAGGCACCCTCCCCGACATCTGTCTTACCATGCTTACCTCCACTTTTCAATTAAACTGTTATATGAATGTGTGTGTGTGTGGGTCAATGTGCAGTTATTTGGAAGTAGTGATATGCCTCGTTCGCACCTATATACACATGGTTTGAATTTGTATAAAAATTCAGTTTTAAACAAGATATAGCAATGAGGTTTTATAAAAGAGGTTTTTAAAAGCCTATGCTCAATAGTAATTGAGGCCTTTGATACTTACATTTTATTAAATGTTCGGCTTGATTGCTTTTATTTTCGAGATGTGAATCATCTCCGAGAAAATAAGAAATAAAGCAGTGTCAAACTCCTCATGGGCATGACAACCATCTAAGGAAATTCAAACACCGTGAATAATTTACAAGCTACTTACAGCTGAAAATGTCCATTACGGGAACCGAATCTAGATTCAGTAGACTAAATCTGTGATCACATGATTCCTAGGCTCACATGATGCCGCAATTTATATTAAAGCAATAAGCAGTTATATATATAAAAGCTGAAATATATATATCTGCAGACATAATCAACTACCACGAAGCACCTCCATGGGGGATCAGAAATATAAATATATAAAAGCGATAAATATATATATAGAGACATGATCAACCACCACGAAGCGCCTCCATGGGGGATCAGAAATATAAATAAAGCAATAAATACGATCAACTGCCATGAAGTAAACTCCAGACGGGACTAAATGTAAATAAAGCAGTAAAAACGATCAACCACCATGAAGTAAACTCCAGGCAGGACTAAATGTAAATAAAGTAGTAAAAACGATCAACCGCCACGAAGTAAACTCTAGGCGTGACTAAATGTAAAAAATGCATTAAAAGGCCATGAAGTAAACTCCAGGCCTGATAGAACTGTAATCATATATATATATATATATATATATATATATATATATAAAGTGGTAAACGCACAAAGATATATATCGATCTCCGTTTGGTTTATCATTTCAGCGATTTGTCGCTATATATATATATATATATATATATATATATATATATATATATAAGTAAAAACACAGGATGTAAAATACGTGCTCATCGAGCAGTCCGATAATAGTTTATATATAAGTATATATATATATATATATATATATATATATATATATATATATATATATATATATAAAAAGCGATAAACGCTACGGACGTGAGTCCAGGCTCAATCGAGGCATAACTCGATAATGTTAGTCCATATATATATGTATATATATACAAAAGAAAATAAAAGCGACGGACCGAAGTTCGGGCATACACACACAACACGACTCTTAATGTGAAGAACAATGCGTGCAAAGATGAAGAGAAAGGCTTTAAAGAGTGTAAGAAGGCTTACAGTGGACTGCCAAAGAAGACTTCTATAGCTTTAAACATATGAACACTCGGCTCCCACCGGTAAAAATATGACTGAATATAAGCTCACAAGTGTTTAAAATGAGAAAGCACTTAGTTTAGGGTGTGTACAGAGCAACATGATGTCCACTCGAACTCAGTGTGGACATCAGTGTTTAACGTGAGAAAGCACTCAGTGTTTAAAATGAGAAAGCTCCGCGGGTCCCGCCGTCTCAAAGTAGATGCACGCGTGCAACTTGATGTCCACTCAAACTTTCAGAACTTCAATCCGAGCCTCTGATTGAGGTGTATAAGACCTTTTACGGAGTGCTATTATTGAGAACTATGCCATGACATGGGATTAGAGGTTGTCAGAAGTTAGGAAGATGGGACCATGCCCTTGGTCTTCAAGCTTCAAATTCTATCCGGTGTGCTGCCTTGCGTAGTAGTCACTCGGGATTGGAACTCCTTGGTTCTTATGGGACATTGCTGTGTAGAATGTATGTTGAGATGGCGCAATGTGGGATCGAGGTGGAAAAATGACGATTTTTCCCCTCACTGTGGTTATCTCTGGTTTTGGCTGATAAAGCAGTCGTTGCTCAGGATTATCTCTGAGATTGGGCTGCTGGAAGTACTGGACGTCCTCAGGGTTGTCTTTGAGGTGTGCCTGACCTCCGGGGGTTATCTCCGGGTTTGGAGCTGAGTGCCTCGGTGTGAGTTCCTAGGTTGAAGCTGACCGTATAGGTTGAAATGAGCATTTCCAGGGTTATCTCCGAAACAACAACTGCACTCCTTGGGGTTATCTCCAAGGTTGACATTGTCTTTTTTGGTGTTGTTTTTGGGACTGAGACTGAGTATCTTGGGGTTATCTCCGAGATGAAGCGGCCTTCTCTGGTGTGATTTTCGGTATTAGAACTGCATGCTTCGGGGTAATCTCCTAGGTTGGAACTGAAACTTCTGGTGTTATTTCTTGGAATGAGTTGAGCTGTCCTCTAGGGTTATCTCTGAAAGACGATTCTTCCCTCCTGTAATGTTAGTAACAGGTATTCAGAAAATTTTGAGTGTCTACAGTTGCCGCTCTTTATCATATTCATGCAATGCAATGGCATGGATAGGATAAAGAATACTAGACACTTGAATTGCAACAAAATGATCATAATGCCATGTAAAACAACATGATGCGAAGGTATGTGATTTGTTGGATTATTTTCCAACATGGTGGGATGATTGCCGACTCCGCTTGACTTCTACCGGTGTTGATAGTTATTACTAACAACCCTAATGAACTATTTAGGACATGAAATCTAATGCTCTCAGGAGCTTCCAGGATGTTGACGTTGAGGTTATCACCAAAGTCCTTAATCTTTGATACAGACTTCACATTGAAGATGCATCTCTCATGTATAAGAGATTCTGTGGGGATAAAACTTTGTCTGTTGAGGATGTGTATAACATATTTAATCATCGGTCATCCCCGATGAGGATGTTCTTCCCTGGTTCGTACCGCCAGGTCTTTCCGCTGCTCTGTGGGAGTTACTACAAATAATTGGTGTTGTCAGGGTTGTCTGACCTTCATTGACATTTGCATCAATGGATGAGATCCCTATTGGGGATAATGTCAAAGCTGCTTGACCTTTGTTGACATGTGAATTAATGGATGATTGTATGAAAAAGCCGCTGGGGACAAGGCTTTAGGGCTACGACCCTGAATTGATGGCATCGGACTTTCGTGAGGTATTGCGAATGTAGTTTGCAACAACTGAGAACATTGGTATAGTGTACCCTGTGTTTGGGCGAATTCCAATGAGTGATATATAAAGCCACAACTTGACCCATGAAAACTAGGATTTCAGGCTATTTTGCTCAATCGCGTAGCATTTTTATTCCTAATTTAGCCTTTTCAGCTTGTGAGAACTTCTTTGTAACTCAAACTGGACCGAGCTGGAGGGGTGGGCCTCACCCAGGGGAGCCACAAGAACACCTACGGCAAGTCATGGGTAGATTTAAGTTTCCAATTGCTTTTATAAGTCATTTTTATTTTACGCTGCAAAGGAAATCCAAGAGCTCTTCTTTAGATTTGCTGAGTTCAGGCGTCTTTCTGCAAATTTTGTCACCGTACAAGTGTTCTACACTGTCCTGGTAACGTATGCATATCTTCTTTTCCAGTTTTTATCCGTTGGAAAATGACTTATGATATGAAATGTGTCTAAACACATAGTAGTGAATATGCATGCTCTTATGATGTGATAAAAAATATTCAACATAACAAATGTTAGTATTAAACCATGTTGAACATAATGATGTGAAAAAATTTGACTTTTGAAACAGTTAAATTGGCACCTTTTTCTGCTATTTCTTATCCTATTTGAGGAAAAATGAGCTAAGGTAAAAAAAGCAAAATAATCCTGGTAATTAGGCTACCCTTACGGATTTTTTACTGTGATGTATTAATGCATGTAGGATGTTTATGACTGTGGGCAGGTGTGCTACTGAATGACCACCTAATCATGCCTATGTGCATGTGGATAGTCCTATTTACAAAGGGGACTATAGCAAAACTTTTCCAAAATATAGGCATTGGGCAGTCATGCATTTTTAACTCTACTATAGACATATTTTTAAATAATGTATGCATGCATGTAGTCACAAAACTGCATTTTGAAAAGCTCCAAGTTAGAATTTACCACACCCTTTCTGAGGTGATTTGGAGACTTGTTGTCCAGATATATGGATCAGGATCAGCCAAGTAGTTCCCACAAGACCACTTCAGGTGTGCTAAGGAGGGCTTCTGAAGTGCCTCGACCCCGTTCTGTTAGACATCCTCATCATTTGGCGAAGGCGGTGATACGTCCTGTCCGGGTTGATGTTTTGAATGTTGAGGACGAGAAGGAGGATGTTCTGGTTGCGGACCCTGTTCCTGCTGCACATATTCCTCGTAGGGATTTCCTAGGTATCCTAGTGATTATCCCAGAGTTGTTGGGTGATCTGAGTAGACATCCCTCGATTTACTTGCACGCAAATGAGGTAAAAGCTAGATTTTGATCTTCTTTTTATTTCCTATTAATGAGGAGTAAAGGATTCTAATGTTGATTTTCTTTGTGATGTAGGTTCCCGAATTTACACAGCCTAGAGGGAACTGTTTCAACATTCACTCCACATACCAGGCTCTGCATCCTGCTTATATAGCGATTGTGCATGGCTGGGGATTGAAGCTTTCTTTTCCATCCTTCCCCGTCGTTGTCCTTAGGGTTACCTCTGGATATTGTCTTAGCACTGGTTTCACCAGACTCAGTCTCTCCATTTGTTGGACTGTGAGGTGATGATGACGCTGATGGATTAGCGATTTATCACCGGTATGGAGTTTGGAGGGGATCCCGTGCCATGTACGGTGGATATTACCCCAACTGCCGTTCGATCCTTGCTAGGAGTTCAGGCTTAGGCACTCAAGGCTGGACCGTTCGTACTGGTCTATTGAGCATGGTTGCTATAAATGGGCTATTAAGTTAGCCTATATGTGACGCCCCCAAAATAGGTTTACATCACCCATTCTGAGTTGTCAATACATGGTACAGAAACAACTTCAACTTTATTATTACAACAGTAAAACTGTGAGTTTAAATACAAATATTAACTTCTAGACAATATCTATACTCAAATAAATCCTCATCACATTTATTGATACATTATTTTACAAAAATGGTGAGGACTACTAAACAACTCTCTTTAGAACCTTCATTCCATACCCCGACTCGTACTCGCTATATTCTCACCTCCTGAGAAAAATGGAACAAAAAAGAAAAAGGTGAGCTCAACTAGCCCAGTAAAGAATATTATGACTAAGATAATATACAATAAATTATCGTTAGTCTTCAACAGGAAAAATCTAATAGAATACAATAGACAACAAATTTTAAATCAATATTCGCAATGAAATAATAATTCATTAGAAGAGTTAAGTAGAGAATGCAAACTACTATCTTCTATGTATGAATTTAAAATTTCATCGTCTATCTTTTATCCTGTAACATCAATCAATATACATCCGAATCAAATATTCATCTTTGCACTACAGCCAAAGATATTCATCGATTAATCATGTTCATCTAAACACTGCTCATCTCTTTGCACTCGTCCAAAGATATTCTTCGAAAATCATTCATCTTTACACTACGGGCCAAAGATATTCAATAATATCATCATTTAAGGCCGAGGATGATGAAAATATTTTTAAAAAACGAATCCAATTGAAACAAAATGACAAGGATTAAGGATTAAGAATTAGTACTTTGTTTTATCCATGTCCAAAAATACCTCAAAAATAATCACAAAGGTGTAAAATTCAAGAATGATCAAAACATGGATACAATCAAAGCTAGTATCCGAATAGATATTTTGGACAAAGAGAAGAAATTTCATTTTTCTATTGAATAGTCTCAGATACATGAATAGTGCCGATACGTGAATAGTAACTCTCACACCAAAAGATAGAAATTCCACAAAAAAACATCTTCACGCTTCATGAATAGTACTTCGTGAATAGTAACTCGTGAATAGTAACTATGAATAGTAACTCAGTGAATAGTAACTCGTGAATAGTAACCCAACATGAAAAAAGTTCCAAATTTGATAAAAAGTTTCAACCAATATTTCAAAGATAATGATATTGAAGAAATAATATCATTTGAGAAGAAAATAACATCCCTTACCTCGAAAGATTAGTACTTCTAGCTGGAATACCGGGTATAGTGCTGAAGGGAACTTGCACCGTCTAACAATACTCAAAGTATACTCAAAATACTCACAAGAATATGCTCGATAATATAGAGAGAAAACTTGATTTTAATTGTGATTTTCAATTCTAACCTAAGCACCCTATTTATAGGAAAATGCTTAGAACACCAAAGTAGAAAATTTAATATAATATTAATATATATATTAAGATTTCTACGCCCACCTTCCTAGATCTGATCTCAGCTCATTATGCACATGTTGTAGCCCACAAAACAAACAAATAACGTTTTTATTATTTAAAATATTTTAAACTTCCAAAAATCAATTATTTCGGAGCTTTGGATCTTCAATAATTCATAATAAATAGGCCTTCTATCAGAAAATTTGAATCTCGTGAGTTTTTATAGGAAATTCAATTCTCTACAACTTTGCAGAAGAAAGTTTTTCAAAATTCCAAACAGAAATTGACCGAAATCCACAAACGGGGGATTTTATAGGCTATTATCAAATTTCAGTCAATAAATGGGGTTCACTGACATGTTTAACATGTTTTAAACATTTATTGCAACAAAAATACTCTTCCTCCTCGTATACTCATATATCCCACATTCGTTGTAAAAATATCACCATTATTATATTATTAAAATATAATAATATATTTAAAAGAATTATTTTATCAGAAAAAGATAAAATTTCAATTTTCAACAATTATCACATTAAAATTTTTCTCCATCTATATCCACATAAAATCAATATTTTCCTCATCATATGAATCAATAATTAATTATTCACAAATAATATTACGTAATCACAATATTGACAACCGTGCGCCTTCCTGGAAAGAGGGGGCTTTCCAATAAGAATTTCTTCTTCTTGCCAAGCAATTAGGTGACCAAACCTCTCCTTAGACAGAACTTTCTAGACATTGCCAATAATGTTATCTAATAATATTATTCAGATAATATGAATTATTGCTTCGATAATGAAAAATACTGTGTAATGACAATTATTGAAACAACAACAATATAAAATATCAACGCAAAGAATTATTAACTCAATAAAATCTTCGAACAAAGAATTACATAACCATTATTGAGTAGTGCCTTTCACGTAAGAATCAACAATTGGTGCAATCTGGTGCTACTCTTGTGTTTTAACCAATTTGTATTTTAACAAATTAATGGTAACAACTACTGTAGTTTATTTTAAACCACTTATATTTGTCGTTTTCTTCATCCAATCGCTTTTTTTATGGGGCCCACACACACATGTTTAACGCCGCATCGAATATTCCCCGACAACAATGAATATTTTATAACCACTTGCTTATTTTGAAATATTTGCGTATTTTACCCCTAACTATCCACATTAATCACATCAACCCTTACTATTTCAAAATAATAAATAGAAAATTAAATTTCATTAATAATAAGTTGGGGTCTTACAACCTCCCTCCTTATGAAATTTTGTCCTCGAAATTGACGTCGTACACAGTTTTGAAAAAGGTGAGGATACCTCGCTTTCATTTCCGCTTTCCAATTCCCGTGTCATTTCCTCTATAGCATGATTCCTCCACAAAACTTTAACTTGTGGTATGACCTTTGCGCGTAGGACATGCTCCTTCCTATCCAAGATCTTGACAGGTACCTCCTCATACGTTAAGTCTTCGGCTATTTCGTCCTGTTCTAATTCTATAACGTGGTTCGGGTCTTTCACATATTTACGAAGTACAGATATGTGAAACACATTATGAACACGAGACATACTTGGAGGTAACGCAAGTCTATAGGCTACATTTCCTACTCGGTCAAGAATTTGAAATGGACCAATAAATCATGGATTGAGCTTTCCTCTCTTCCCAAATCTTGTAACTCCTTCCATGGAGCAACTCGCAATAATACATGATCCCCTACACTAAATTCCACGTCCTTTCGATGAAGATCCGCATAACTCTTTTTGTCGATCTTGTGCCGCTTTGTATTCGTTGTCGAATCATTTGGATCTTTTCCGTAGTCATACGTACAAACTTCGGGTCCCAACAAAGGTGTTGCTTCACCCACCTCGTCCCCAACATACTTTGAGAGCGACACTTTCGTCCATATAATGCTTCAAATGGAGCTACACCTATACTTGCTCGATAAGCTGTTGTTGTAGGAGAATTCCACCAATGGTAAATACTTATCCCAACCGCCTTTGAAGTCTAGGACACAGGTCTTAATAAATCTTCAAGAGTTTGAATAGTCCTTTCGATTGTCCGTCTGCTTTGAGGATGGTATGCCGAACTGAATCGTAAATCCGTGCCCATAGCTTTTTGCAAGCTAACCCAAAATCTTGAAGTGAATCTTGGGTCACGATCCGAAACTATGGATACAAGCATGCCATGCAACCTCACAATCTCATTCACGTATATACTAGCAAGACGTTCAAGTGAATAAGTCTCCGTGATTCGGAAGAAATGAGCGGACTTGGTTAATCTATCAACAATAACCCAAATAGCATTGATGCCCGAGAAACCGTAGGAAGACCCAGTAACAAAATCCATGGTAATGTGTTCCCACTTCCATTTCGGAATCTCAAGTGGTTGCAATGGACCCTTAGGTACTAGATGCTCCGCCTTTACACGTTGACAAGTTAAACACATTGAGATAAACTTTGCAATCTCTCTCTTCATATTGTTCCACCAAAATGTATGTCAAGATCACGATACATTTTAGTACTTCGAGGATGGATTGTAAATGGTGTATTGTGTGCCTCCATCATAATCTTGTACTTCAAATCGTCAGTCGTTAGGAACACAAAGTCTAGAGTGGACTCAAGTATTCCTTCTTCATCAATTCTCGCTTTGGAATAGCTCCTTCTTGTACTTTCTTCTTCATACGAATCACTCTGGGTGGGTGGCTTGAGCAACCTTAACTGCTTTCTATTAAAGTTGGCTCTACGCGTATACTTGACATCATCGTTTCGTTCTGCATATGATCTTCTACTCAACGCGGCTACCACGTTCGCTTTCTCCAAGATGGTATTGAATAGTGTGGTCGTAGTCTTTCAATAGCTCGAGCCAACGTCATTGCCAAGTGTTGAGTTCTTTTTGAGTGAAGAAATATTTAAGGCTTTTATGGTCTTAATATATCTCCACTTTCTCCCCATATAGATAGTGCCTCCATATCTTTAAGCGGCTTAAACGATCACCGCCAAACTCTAGATCATGAGTAGGATAATTCCTCTCATACTCTTTAAGTTGTCATGAGGCATAGGCTATGACTTTCCCATGTTGCATGAGAACACATCCTAACCCTTTGCTCAAGCATCATTGTAGATAACAAATCCATCCAAACCAGATGGTATTGTTAGAACAAAGTCTTAAATAAGTCTCCTCTTAAGCTCTTGGAAACTCTTCTCGCATTCTTCGCTCCAAACGAATTTTGTATCCTTCTTAGTTAGTGAGTTAATGGAGTAGCGATTCGAGAAAACCCTTCCAAGAATCTCCGATAATAACCAACTAAGCCCAAAAAGCTACGTGCTTGATCAATTTACTTTCGGTTGCTCCCAACTTTGTATTGCTTCAATCTTCACGGATCCACGGATACTCCATGTTTTTCACCGTGCCCAAGAAATGCTACTTCCTCAAGCTAGAACTCGCATTTCTTCAATTTGGCATATAGTTGGTTTTCACGAAGCCTTTGGAGTACCAAATTTCAAATGGTGCTCATGATCTTCACGACTTTTGGAATATATAAGGATGTCATCAATAAAGACAACAACGAATCCGATCCAAATATTCCTTGAATACTCGATTCATCATATCCATGAAAGCCAGCAGGAGCATTAGTAAGTCCGAAAGACATGACTAAGAATTCATAATGCCCGTCTTCGAGTTCTAAATGCGGTCTTTGGAATATCCTCGGTTCTAATCTTCACCGATGATGATATCGAACGAAGATCGATTTTGAAAAGAATTGTGCCCCTTGCAAATCGGTCAAACAAGTCATCAATACGAGGTAGAGGATACCTATTCTTGATGGTGACATGGTTCAATTCCGATAGTCAATACAAAAAGTCGCATACTCCGTCTTTCTTCTTTACAAATAAAAGCAGGAGCACCCCAAGGAGATGTACTAGGGGCGAATGAAACCGATGTCCAACAATTCTCAGTAGTTGGACCTTTAACTCCCCGAAGTTCAATAGGAGCCATTCGATATGGGGTTTTAGAAATGGGCTTTGTACCAAAGTTCAAGATCAATAAAGAATTCAACTTCACGTTACGGGGTAGACCGGGAAGTTCTTCTGAAATACGTCGGAAAGTCAATAACAACAGAATATTATTCAAATTTGGCGTGTCTTTATTCAAATCCATAACATGGGCTAAGAAAGCTTGACATCCGCTTTTTCAATAAACGAATAGCTTTATGATTAGATATGACAAATGATTGATTTTAATGGTTTAGTTGCTTGAATTGCATAACAAAGGTTGGTTAGGAATATGAAAACTAACAACCTTACGAAAATAATCAATTTTGGCATGATGAGTAGTTAACCAATCAATCCCTAAAATCACATCAAAAGCAAGTATCTTTAAAGAGATACGGTTGGCGAGTAAGGTGATGGTGCCAACTTGAATCAAACAAGATTTATAAACGATTGGATGTGATGAAAGTTTCTCCTAACGGAGTTTCCACAGATAGGTCAAAGTCTAATTTTTCCTGAGTCAAGTTTAAACGTTGAGCACATGCAGGAGAGATAAATGAATGGGTAGCACCCCATCAAGTAAGGTATAAACTTCGTAAGAATTTATAAATAGCTTACCCGTGATCACCTCGTTTGGGTTTCTCGATTTTGACCATCCACCACAACAAACGCCTTCCGGAATCGTTGACTTTGACTTTTTTTTGGGACGATCTTTTGAGTCACCGTCCCCACTGAACTAGGTTTTGCTACCGTCACAATCTCGAGCGATATGTCCTTCCTTTCCATAATTATAGCATACCTTGAACTGTTGTGGGCGGACCGATATGTCCCTCTTTTTCGCATTTGTAGCATATACGACCGGTGGTCGTTCTCCTCCCTTAGAACCGATTCTTTCTTAAAGACTTTGTCGTCTTCACATAATTCGTTGTTAAATCTCCTCTTTTAAAATCTCCTCCCGACTCGCTTCTTCTATTTTCATGGCCATGATTACCACCGAGTGGTTACCATTTTTGTCCGTCTATATCTTTCTCCGCCGGGTTATCATTATTCTCATTGATCTTTATCTCCGGTATGATCCTCGGTTATGGTCCTTGGTTGAATATACTCGTTATCTCGCTTCTAACAATTGAGCCACATTAACAACATCCGAATAGAGAGAAAATTTATGAGAAATGAGATATTGTCGTATCTGGGTTTCAAACCTCTCGAAACATCCGCGTTATACGTTGCTCATTCTCCACCAAATGAGGTGCAAACTGGATAACTCGCAAACTTTGCCTCGTATTGAGACACCGCTATGTTGTTTTGTTCCAATCGATGAACTCCACTTCCTTCATATAGACGAACACTTTCGTGAAAGTATTTGTCATTAAATAGCTTCAAACGTCTCCCAAGACATGCTAAGTGCGGCCGGATGGAGTGCGCTTCACGCACTCCCACCAATGAGTCCGCCATGGCACGTAACATAAAGGTGGCGAATGAAACCTTCTGTTCCTCCGTGCATCCCAAGACATCGAATATCTTGGTAATTTGCTTGACCCGTGTTTCTGCCATGATCGGATCTGGCTTTCCCTTAAATTCTGTGGTCCCAACTCTTTGAATCGCTTGGTGTGATAACCCGTGAATTGCTATCATTTTCTCCTGTATTTTGAACACGAGTCTCCTCTTATGCAATTTGCATGAATCGCAAAAAACTTCTAAACATCCCTCGCTTCATCATCTCGCTTTCGGTGGTGATGTTCACAGAGGAACATTGCCACTGTTACCGACGTTCTCCTCGTTGGTGAGTACAGCGTCTCCACGATCTCATTTCCATTGTTAATATTCTCAATCGACATTCTCAAATCCGCCATAAAACAAGGGTTAATTAAGGAAATCAATATATCACATAATATCCTTATATATCTTGACCAACTAAAAAATAAGCTTAGGTAGGACACACTAGCGAAGGATTTACTCGCCTCTCCCTCCTAGTTCTATTCCCCGATCTCCACCAGAGATCATATCCCTAAGCTCGATACCAACCGTGGCGCCCCAAAATAGGTATACATCACCCATTCGAGTTGTCAATACACGGTACGTAAACAACTACAACTTTATTATTACAACAAGAAACTGTGAGTTTAAATACAAATTTTATCTTCTAGACAATATCTATACTCAAATAAATCCTCATCACATTTATTGATACATTATTTTACAAAATGGTGAGGACTACTAAACAACTCTCTCTAGAACCTTCATTCCATACCCCGACTGCGTACTCGCTATATTCTCGCCTCCACGAGAAAAATGGAACAAAAGGAAAAAGGTGAGCTCAACTAGCCCAAGAAAAGAATATTATGACTAAGATAATATACAACAAATTATCATTAGTCTTCAACAGGAAAAATCTAATAGAATACAATAGATAACAAATTTTAAATCAATATTCGCAGAAAATAATAATTCATTAGAAGAGTTAAGTAGAGAATGCAAACTACTATCTTCTATGTATGAATTTAAAAGTTCATTGTCTATCTTTTATCCCCAGTAACATCAATCAATATACATCTGAAATCAAATATTCATCTTTGCACTACTGTGCCAAAGATATTCATCGATTAGTCATGTTCATCTAAACACTGCTCATCTTTGCACTACTACTACAAAGATATTCTTCGAAATCATTCATCTTTGCACTACAGCCAAAGATATTCAATAATATCATCATTTAAGACCGAGGATGATGAAAAATATTTTAAAGAAACGAATCCAAAGAAACAAAATGACAAGGATTAAGGATTAAGAATTCGTACTTTGTTTTATCCATGTCCAAAAATACCTAAAAAATAATCACAGTGGTGTAAAATTCAAGAATGATCAAAACATGGATACAATCAAAGCTAGTATCCAGAATAGATATTTTGGACAAAGAGAAGAAATTTCATTTTTCCGTGAATAGTTGCGATATCGTGAATAGTCCAGTATACGTGAATAAGTAACTCCAACACCAAAAGATAGAAATTTCACAAAACATCTTCACGCTTCATGAATAGTACTCGTGAATAGTAACTCGTGAATAGTAACTCATGAATAGTAACTCGTGAATAGTAACTCATGAATAGTAACCCCGACATGAAAAAGTTCCAAATTTGATAAAAGTTCCAACCAATATTTCAAAGATAATGATATTGAAGAAATAATATCATTTGAGAAGAAAATAACATCCCTTACCTCGAAAGATTAGTACTTCTAGTTTGGAATACTAGGGTATAGTCTTTGAAGGAACTTGCACCGTCTAACAATACTCAAAGTATACTCAAAATACTCACAAGAATACGCTTCGATAATATAGAGAGAAAACTTGATTTACGGTGTGATTTTCAATTCTAACCTAAGCACCCTATTTATAGGAAAATCTTTAGAACACCAAAGCGAAAAATTTAATATAATATTAATATATATATTAAGATTTCTACGCCCACCTTCCTAGATCTGATCTCAGCTCATTATGCACATGTTGTAGCCCACAAAACAAACAAAAAACGTTTTTATTATTTAAAATATTTTAAACTTCCAAAAATCAATTATTTGAACTTGAACTTCAATAATTCATAATAAATAGCCCTTCTATCAGCAAATTCGAATCTCATGAGTTTTTATAGGAGGAAATTCAATTCTCTACAACTTTGTAGAAGAAAGTTTTCCAAATTCCAAACAAAATTGACCGAAATCCACAAAGAGGATTTTATAAAGTTATAATCAAATTTCGATCCAATAAATGGGGTCCACTTGACATGTTTAACATGTTTTAAACATTTATTGCAACAAAATATACTCTTCCTCCTCAGTATACTCATATATCCCACATTCGTTGTAAAAATATCACCATTATTATATTATTAAAATATAATAATATATTTAAAAGAATTATTTTATCAGAAAAAGATAAAATTTCAATTTTCAACAATTGTCACATTAAAATTTTTCTCCATCTATATCCACATAAAATCAATATTTTCCTCATCATATGAATCAATAATTAATTATTCACAAATAATATTACAGAATCACAATATTGACAACCGTGCGCCTTCCTCAGAAAGAGGGGCTTTCCAATAAGAATTTCTTCTTCTTGGCCATGATTAGGTGACCAAACCTCTCCTTAGACAGAACTTTCTAGACATTGCCAATAATGTTATCTAATAATATTATTCAGATAATATGAATTATTGCTTCGATAATGAAAAATACTGTGTAATGACAATTATTGAAACAACAGCAATATAAAATATCAACGCAGCAATTATTAACTCAATAAAATACTGAACAGTAATTACTGTAACCATTATTGAGTAGTGCCTTCTTACGTAAGAATCAACAATTGGTGCAATACCGTGTGCTACTGTGTTTTAACCACCGGGTATTTTAACAGTATTAACGGTAACAACTACGCCGTTATTTTTAAACCACTTATATTTGTCGTTTTCTTCATCCAATCGCTTTCCGTTATGGGGCCCACACATGGCTGCGCCGTCGTACGAATATTCCCCGACAACAATGAATATTTTATAACCACTTGCTTATTTTGAAATATTTGCGTATTTTACCCCTAACTATCCACATTAATCACATCAACCCTTACTATTTCAAAATAATAAATAGAGAAAATTAAATTTCATTAATAATAAGTTGGGGTCTTACACTATACCCAATGATATGAGGGTTAAGGATCGCATTCTTTGGCGATTCTTCCTGATGATCATTAGGGGCTGCTTCATACGTGATAACTCTTCTATGGTGTCATTCGCTTTGGTGAACGCCACATGACATGTGGACCATATGGGAGAGTATGACTGGGGTTCCTACACCTTCGCCTATTTCCTCAGGGGAATGCGCATGCGTTCGCAGGGCTTGAAGGAGGCTTGGCTAGGATTTTACCCATTTCTGCTGGTGAGTATTTCTCTTGTAATTTCCCATGTACATGTTAAGAGTGTTGATGGACAGCAGATGTTTGCCTTTATGTTGGTAGTTATGGGCCTATGAGAGGCTCCCATATTTGTGTTCTATGAGTGTGTTAGTCTTGGAGACCTATCCACGAAGACGACGATGGCATCATTCCATACTGGCGGAGGTCCCTGTAGCTGAGGGTTTCACTCATTATCGCATACAACTGGAGTTGTTGATAGCTGATGCCATTACTTGGATCCCATATTCTGGGGAGCACTTGGCCATTAATTTTGAGGAAGGATACCCGACTGGTGTCGAGTACGTGATTTTCACCTATAGGATTCCTATCTTTATAGAAAGAGGATGAGAGCTCTATTTAGGAGAGCATGCTATTAGGAGCGCCACAGGAGAGATTCGTATACTGATCTTGCCTCCTGCCAGGCGTTATTGGCCTGTTTCACAATCACCCATCATTGATATCCCCTTGATGGGTGTTGACGGTTTCATACTGTCAGAGGGTCCACATACCCAGGATACATTCTAGCATTGGTGGTACTCTCGTACCATCGGAGCCCAGACCTGTGCCACATAATTTATGGGGGATATGGTTCATGGATTTGTGATGATGATGGATTGGATGGCCTGTGTCAGAGATTCTACTCACTTGACACAGATTGACAGTTTGACCCGACGGTTGGACCGTGCACATTTCTTTATCAAGCACTTGGGCAGAGATCCGGCAGAGGCAGATACATTTGATCCTTCCAGCTCAGGAGCTGGCCCCTCAGATGACCTATATGGCTTTGCCGGTGCAGATCCTCCATTGAATAGGCCTGACGTCCCCGTTGATGGAGATCCAGTGACCCAGGAGGAGTTACATCAGGTGGACAAGATTGACGATATAGACATTGACACCATTGTCTTCTTCTGATGTATATTCTCGTTATATCTTTTGATAGGCCTCTGTTAGACACTGGGTGGCTATGCCCCATTTTCGTTATATCATTTGATAGGCCTATGTTAGTAGTTGGGCGTCTGTGCCCCATTTCTCTGTATTTTTAGCTGTACAGAGATGTATTAGATGATGTTGTACTTAGGAATGTATATATTGTTATTCCCTACATCATATTTCGATCTATTATTTATCATGTATGTATTATGTTATGCATATGTATGTATGTCCAGAGATATTCAGCATTGACCCTTGGATGGTTTTATGACACAGCTCGTACAGATGTTTTCTTCGACAGTTAGCCTTATTGATCATACCCCACCAGTATTAGTGGCATCCCGTCTAAGATCGTGGTATGATAATATGTCACCTTCAGATAGGGTGACTGTAGATTAGTTATTGCTGCATACTATGACTCTCCTGATGTTTTAGGTTCCCACAGGCTTTGTAGAGGGTATGCTGGAGCATTGGATACCAGAGAGGTAGGTTTTTTAGTTTGGTATCCATGAGTTGAATCCTACTTTAGAGGGGTACGCATGGTTGACGACGTTGTCAGTGGATAGACCTTACTCGTGGATGGCTATCGATGATATGAGCCGATAGTTAATGACCCTCACCGGGCTGAGGTGTAGAATTGTGCAGGATGAGATCACATCGGGCCACGTTGTATCCCAGCATTTTCTGATGGACAGATTTGGCTCAGAGGATAGTTATATACCACACTCTGGGGATTTTACCATGCTGGAGGATCATTGGCATTTGGCCAGAGTAGATGTACTACTAGTGTGCAAATTGTCATATATATACATGCCACGGTACATGGATGAGATGGACATTGGCATCATTATGGTAGTGAGAGCTCTCAGGGAGGGTCACACCATTGTACCGATGATTGTAGCAGAGACGCTGAGGTCGGTCACATATTACAGTACTTACCGTCCAGGGGTATTCACAGGTAGTTTGGTCATGTTATAAGTGTGGTTCATGTCACACTATAGACCGATTGGCACATTCTGATGGCACGAGTATTTTTTTACCCATGAGATAGCCATGTCGTACTCCTTTTAGCCTACAGAGTGTACAGATCCTGCATCTTGGTCCATTTTCCTGGCAGGGATTGGAGATCCATTTGATGTATTGCCGTGTATAGGGCTTTGTTCACCCTATAGCTTCATCACCCATGCTCTGGGCATGGATTATCTCCCTCTAGCTGGTTTAAGGGGCATGACTACTTACCACCCATTGGCCGTGATGTGTCAGTTTAATCAGTTCCAGGATTTCCATCCTTTTGAGTGAGCATTGAGTCAACGTTTAGCTTCCCGCCACTTGTCAGTAGAGGACAGATCCAGGGTGTATGCCTGTTGGGATCAACATGAGCTAGCTGCATTTTCTGTTAGCCATCCCGGTTGTTCTGCAAAGTATTCCACATGGATGGAGATAGGACTACATCGGCTGCGGTAGTATCCACACTACCGGGGATTGATTATGATGATGGGGAGCCCATAGAGGACATTGATTCTCCCACGGAGGAGGAGCCATTAACTAGGTTGCCACTATGATTCTCCCAAGATGATTTACTATGATTCAACATTCAAAGATGATCTGGAGTAGAGTCTTCATCTAATGACCTTTGAGAGAGATCAGGCTAGGGCCTGAATGTTGACAGCTCTTGATGGGAGAGACACCGCTCTATTGGAGAGAGATGAGGCTAGATCAGCCAGAGATGCATTGATTGTAGAGCAGGATGTTGCCCTATCTGCCCGGGATGTGGCCGTTATAGATAGTACTTTAGTGAGATCCCTTACGAATGACATCCTTATAGATATGAGTGCATATATTGATGAGCATTATGCCACCATGCAGTTGGCCTCGGGTCTGCTAGCTCGTGTAGATACCCTTGGGCACGAGCTTGCAGCGTTACCCCCTTCTTCGGAGAGAGATGCTATGTTAGATTTGATAGTCCGCATACATACTGATATATAGATAGACTTGTATTTTCCTGCACAGACTTGCTTAGCCATTATTTCATGTACAACATATTGTATATATCAAACAACATTATATTTGGCAGGGAAATATATTTTGATTCACTTCCCTTTCAGTTGTGCCTTGATACTTGCTTGATATTTGTCTGTTTCTTCAGGGCTTGTGATCTTGATGTATTTTGAACTCATACTTGATGTGTGGACATTGAGACATCATAGGATCATTGATCTGTGTGTATCCCTACCCTTTCTGGTATCTTGGGACTGGTTTCTGTATGGAAATATGTAGAGGAGTGAGTTTTCCTCTCTGAGATTCAGCGCACCACAGATGGTCACCGATACTCCTTTTTAAGAGGAGCCCAGTTAGTTCCGTCTCTTATAGATTGGTGTTGCTCTTCAAGGAATCAATCGCAGCTTAGATGCTCGCCAACTCTCCCATTTATGGGGAGGCTAGTTAGTTCCATCCCTTTGGTCTGAAGCCAATGAAATATGGTGAATTGAAGTTTGATCCTAGTATCGTGTGACTAGTATTTATGTTTTGGTAGGGGGTTAGACTGAACCATAAATGGCTGCCTATGTACTCCTATTGAAGAGGAGATCAGGTTTGCGTAGTTTGAACCTGGTGTAAGAGGTTCAATGGTGAATGGTGTAGGGGTAGAAATGTTGTCGTTGTTTTTGTTTTTGTATAGAAGGGTGTAGAAATGTTTTTGTTGTTTTTGTTTTATTATGACCGGGCCATATAAAATGGTTGCCTACATACTCCCAGGTATCGTGGAGATCAGGTCGATGTAGTTCGCCCCATGTTCAAGACGATTTACAGCCGAAAAAGTTTGATCCCATGTTCAGGACAAACTGTGGGGAAAAGTTTGATCCCATGTTCAGGATAAACTGCGGGTGTGAAAAAGTTTGATCCAATGTTCAGGACAAATTACAGGGGAAGGGTTCAATCCCTGGTGGGATAACCAAAATTATATGAAGTGTAAAGTGACAGATCTGACGATCTGAAAACTAGGCTGCTGGCTTTAAAGAAGTGTGTTTCCCTGATGGGGTAAATGGGTATGAAGGAAGGGTTGTGTGTAATAAGGGTTAGAAAACCTAAAATGACTGGTGATCTGGTGATCCAAAACCAGGATGTTTGCTTGATAGTAACTTCAGACATTGTACCATTTCATGGTGTCTAAGTTGATGAGTTGTGGAAATTCGTCGCCATCCATTTCCTGTAATCTAAGAGCACCTCCTGTCAATACCTCCTTGACAATAAACGGGCCCTCCCAATTTGGAGTGAATTTTCTCTTTGACTGATCTTGGTTGTCAATGATCTTCTTCAAAACCAAATGATGTTATTTAAATTGCATTAATCGAACTTTCTTATTGTAGGATCTGGTGATCCTTTGTTGGTATAACTGACCATGGAAGATAGCATCACTTCACCTTTAATCCATTAGAGAAAATTGGTTATATCTGTCTTGTAACCATTGGTCTTCATCCAGCTGAGCGTCCATCAGCACTCTGAGGGATTCCATTTCCACTTCTATGGGGAGCACTGCTTCCATCCCATAGGTTAATGACTAGGGGGTTGCCCCAGTGGAAGTACGCATTGAAGTTCTGTAGGCTAATAGATTCAGAGGCAAGAGGTCAGGCCATCCTTTGTGATTGGCAGACATCTTCTACATGATCTTCTTGATG
The DNA here is from genome assembly GCA_020205615.1 of Panax quinquefolius. Taxonomy (NCBI): domain Eukaryota; kingdom Viridiplantae; phylum Streptophyta; class Magnoliopsida; order Apiales; family Araliaceae; genus Panax; species Panax quinquefolius. Next base: position 76,119,648 of record CM035155.1, on the reverse strand, counting down.
TTTTTATTAGCCTCTTCAACAACACCATTCATCTTTGGATGGTAGATGATGGAGTTAAGGTGTTTGATGTGGAATTTATTGCACAACTCCTCCATCATTTTATTATTGAGGTTCTTAGCATTGTCTGACACAATTACCTCTGGTTGTCCATATCGACAAATGACATTATTTCTGATGAAAACAATGATGACTTATTTGGTAACATTGGGGAAGGGGATGCTTCTACCCATTTGGTGAAGTAGTCAATCATGGTGAAGATAAACTGATGCCCATTACTGGCTTTGGGCTCGATGGGCCTGATCACGTCCATTCCCCACATTGAGAAGAGCCAAGGTGAACTCAAATTGTGGAGCACCCTAGGAGGGGCGTGGATATCATTCCCATGAATTTGGCATTGATAGCACCTCTTGACGTGATAATCACAGTCAGCTTTAAGTGAGAGCCAGTAATGCCCTGTTCTGAGGATCTTTTTAATAAGTAAGAGGCTGCTCATGTGTGTGCCACATACTCCACCATGGATTTCATCCATGATCCTCTGAGCTTGGTTCTTGTCCATACATCTGAGGATACCTATTTCCACATCTCTTTGGTAGAGAGCATCTCCGCTCAGGTAGAACTTTATAGCCATTCGATGGATCCGCCTTTTTTCAGTTGGGCTCGCCTCAGCGGGTGTAGATCCATCACATAAGTACTCCTTGATGTGCTAATACCAAGGATGTTGGATGGGAGGTAGCTCATCCTATACTTCTCCAACGTAATTCCCATTAGCGGGAGCCGTTTGTAGGGAAAATGGGATGCTTGGAATGTTTTCTTTGGCATGTATGGTGATCAAGGAGGCCAAAGTTGCTAGTGTATCCACAAAATCATTCCTACTCCGAGGAATGTGGAGGAAGTTTATTTCTTCAAACTTTGAAGCCATATATAAAACTTGCCGATGGTAAAGCGGCAAATGTAGCTCTTCGGTGTGATAGATTCCTGTAGTCTGCCTGATTTCCAATTCTGAATCCCCAAAGGCAATTAACCGCCTGATACCCATTGATTGGGCAAGTTTGAGTCCCATGATACAGCCTTCATACTCAGCTGTGTTGTTGGTGCTGACAAACTGCAATTTAATGACTGATGGATACTTTGTTCCTCGCATCTGGGATACTAGAACTGCTCCATCTCCAGAACCTTCCATGTTAACAGCTCCATCAAAATACATTTTCCATGTATGGCATGCATTGTACTGATGGTATTACTGAATTGTCATTACCCCTTCATCGGGGAAGTATGTTTCCAAGGGATTGAAATCCCCTGCGGGTGCGGTGGCCAGTTGATCCAAAATTCCTTGTCTTTTAATGGACTTTTGCGTTACGTAGACGATGTCAAATTATTGTAGGATTAACTGCCATCTGGATAGCCGATAATTCAATATGGGTTTACTGAGCACGTACTTGAGAGGATCCATGCGAGATATGAGATGGGTTATATGACCATGGAGGTAAGGTTGTAACCTCATGGAAGCCCATGCTAAAGCACAACAAGTCTTCTCAATCAGAGTGTACTTGTGTTCATTGCTGAGGTAGTAGATAGCTCACTCTTGGCCTCTATCTTCTTTTTGTCCCAGCATGCAGCCCATGGCATTGTCATTAACGGACAGGTACATGAAAAGGGGAACATCATCCCTAGGTGGTACCAAAATAGGAGTGTTAACCAGGTGCTCTTTGACTGTATGGAAGGCTTTTTGGCACTCATCGTTCCATGTCTTGGAGGAGTTCTTCCTTAACAATTTGAAGATAGGCTCACAGGTTGCTGTGAGTTGAGAAATGAACATGCTAATGAAGTTGATTCTTCCCAAAAATCCCCGTATTTCCTTCTCTGTTTGAGGAATGGGTATTTCCTTGGTGGCTGGATTTTGGTGGGATCCAGCTCAATCCCTTTGTAGCTGACTAAGAAACCTAACAACTTGCTTGATTTAACGCCAAAGGCGCACTTGGCTGGATTCAACTTCAAGTTATACTTACGCAACCTGTTGAAAAGCTTTCTAAGATGGTCTAATAAGTGGTCTTCTTCCCTTCGAGATTTGATAATGATGTCATCCACGTAGATCTCAATCTCTTTGTGCATTAAGTCGTGGAAAAGAGACATCATAGCTCGCTGGTAGGTTTCTCCGGCATTAATGAGGCCGAATGACAATCGTCTATAGCAAATGGTTCCCCAAGGCGTGATGAATGCAGTTTTCTCACGATCTTCCTCAGTAACCATAATTTGATGGTTCCCCGCAAAGCAGTCAGCAAAGGAGTACATGTTATATTGAGAAGTATTGTCAATGAGAATGTGGATAAATGGCACGGGAAAGCTATCCTTAAGGAAAGCTTTATTCAGATCCCGGTAATCAATGCAAACTCGCACCTTTCCTCCCGGTTTAGGCATGAGGACTATATTTGATAGCCATTCAGGGTATGTGGACACCATGACGATGCCAGCTTGAAATTGTTTCACAATTTCTTCTTTAACCTTTAAACTCCACTCAGGTTTTAATCGTTTGAGCTTCTGCCTGACTGGATTGAATCCCTTTTTAATGGGATGGTGATGGATGATGATATCCATGGACAAACCCACCATATCTTCGTGAGGCCATGCAGACACATCCTGGAATTGGGTTAATAGAGCAACCATGTCATTCCTTTGGTTTGGAGTGAGGTCTGTACCAATCTGGATCAATCTAGGGCTTTTTAAGGTTCTGAAATTGAATGAGGTGGTTTGATCAAGATTTGGTTTGGGTTTATCTTCGACCCATTCCCTGATCTCCTGAGGTATCTCAATGTCTTTTTGTATTTCCATCAAGTCTGAGTCCAACTTTTCATCAAAGTTATAGTCCTTGTGGAGAAAAGGCACCTCATCAGCAAGTACAGGCACATCTAAATTCAGAGTCCTGAAACAAAATATGCTTTCACTTAATATATGAAACTGTTCAATCATACAAAAGTGTTAGCATGTACTGATAAAATAACTGCTAATATTGTATAGAAAAGTAAGCAGTTAAAGCTATCTACAGGGCAGAAGGATTCTACCCTTTTTACCCTTGGCGACAAATGCAAGGAGTGTTACTCCAATTGTCAAGGCTGAAGTCCTGGTGGATAGCAGTAATGAAGTGACGATCATTATCCTCCTTTTCCCGAATGATGACCATAATGTCATCACAATCATCGTCTGGAGTGTATCTATTTATGTGCTCATCATGAAAAAGGATTCGTAGATGACACAATCTCCTGGCGATGTCTTGTTTAAGTTTTCGTTCCCTCTCTTCCACTTTGGGATTAGGAATCAGGACCTTTTTTGCTCTAACCGGTATTAGTTTGGGAAATAGCATAGCCATAACGTTGGCTAGAACCTTTACCGTAGACTGTATAGGCTCAGGATCGGTAGGTGGAGATAATCGCTTTATGGCTAAAGATGAAGGAATCTGTTTGTGCTTGTGAGGATTCTTGTGACTGGAGCTAGAAGAATAGCCTAATCTAGTTGTCCTTGTTTGACTGGGAACTTGAATTGGGTGCTTAATACCCTGATGATCTTTGCCCAACCCTTGTCCAGGTTGATGACCCAATGATATCATCTCTTGAGTGGCCGACATTACCTCGGGAGAAATCTTGGGTGTGAGAGGTGGCACCCTAATGGGATGGTAATAAGTGTTGTTCACCTCCAGGGCATGAAAACTGACCAGCTCAACTTCTGAATTGAAGCTGATGAGTGGTATATCACCTTGTTCAGGACATTCTGGCTCAGCTTTAACAGTGACTAGGCTATTGTTGATATTGTACTTGAGTTGCTGATGAAGGGTGGAAGGGAAAGCTCAAGCCATATGAATCCATGATCTTCCCAATAGCAAATTATATCCTGTAGCTATTCTGAGCATGTGAAAGGATACACTAAATGTATGTGGACCAATCTCCATTTGCAGTTCAATCTCTCCAACGACGTTTCGTCGGGACCCATCAAAAGCTTTGATAACCGTATGACTGCTTTTGATTTTCTTGGGGTTGATATTCATCTTCTCCAACGTAGCATAAGGACAGATATTTAGAGATGAACCTCCATTTATTAAGACTCCTCCTACCATATATCAGGAAGATAAAACCGCTATATGCAACGGCTTGCAATGACCAGTCCTTTCAGCAGGTATGTCGTCATCAGTGAAAGATTTCACATTATTGTTAAAAATGTGATCAACCAGATGTTGGGAATTTTTCCACATCCACTGATTTTGGTAAATGGGCTTCTTCTAAGACACTTAGCAATATCTTCCTGTGATCTTCAGAAGAGAAAACCAAGTCGAGTATGGAAATTTGTTGTGGAGCTTCTCTTAAGCTTAAAACAACTTTGGCTTCGTTATGGCCCATGGTACGAAGGAACTCTTCAATTTTCTCTATAGGAACTTTCCCATTTGATTTGATGGTAGGCTTCATCACCCGATGGGGAAGATATAGTGGATTCTCCTTTGCCACTGTAGCTGTTGTATGTGAGGTAGATCCTTCAGCCTGCCCATAATTCCATCGGACTTTTTTCAAGCTGACAACAGGATATTGCGGCCTATATTGTTAGACCCCAAATTTTATGAATAAAGATTTAAATTTCTCGAAATATTTTTTTTGAATATTATGGTGTGGATTTGATATAATATTATAGTTGTGGGTAATATTTATAAATTTTGCAAAGTATGCAAGTTATAAAATATTCGTTTGGTCGGGGAATATTCTTTTTGTCGGGGAATATTCGTACGATGACACAATCATTGGTGAACCCCACAACGGAAGTATTGTCGTAGTTAGAAAATGATAAAATTATCTTTTTATAAAAATAATGACGAAATTGTTATCGTTAAAACTGTTGAACTACTCGGTAGTAAAAGTACAGTAATACGCGTAGTTGCATAGTAGCACACGATATTGATTATTGATGCTTACGTAAGAAGTCACTCAGTTATACTCAATTATTGCTACAATAATTGTTGCATCATATCTCTCATATTATTGATTCAATTATTGTCACAGTATCATCTGCATAATATGTTATGTTATCAATAATTGAGACGACAAAGTTATTCATATTATTATTTGCAATATTGATAATGTCTAGATGTTCTATCAAGGAGAGGTTTGGTCACCTAATTGCGTGCCAATAAGGAGAAATCCTTATCGGAAAGCCCCCTCTTTCTTTGGAACGAGCTGGTTGTTAAATATTGTGAGTTATAATATTAATGATGAATAAGTTTGTGTTGATTAAAGATGAAATTGATAGTTCCATTGTGTTGGAATTATTAGTGTTAGTGAAAATTGACATTTATTTCGATAATAATTGATGTCTGGAGGTTATATTGACCAATCGGGTAATTAATCGGATAAATGAGCAATTAATTGCTATTAATTCATATTCTTATAACTATTTGTTCACATGTGTGTACTATTATTTATTCACATTCATTTACTATTAGGGGAGTTGGTGCAAGATTGATAATACATGCATGACTAAGTTAAAAATGGAGGTATAGATGGAGGTACTATACTGTAATTCATATTTTCACATGTTTAGAACTATTGACTCACATGATTTACTATTGATTCACATGATTTACTATTAGGGGAGGTGGTGCAAGTTTGATAATACTTGCAGGACTAAATTAATATAAAGAAAAAGAGGAAGGTATTATACTGTAATATTTCGATCCCCAAAACGTGCAATTATCAAAATTATATTTTCCTATAAATAGAAGCTCATTCTTCTTCCATTCTCACAAATTCACTAAGTCTCACAAGAGCAATTATTATAGAGAGAAATTATAGAGAGAAAGAAGAAGAGAACTCTGCTACCTCACTATTCAGTATCCAGTTTTCTTCTAAGGTAAGGGGAATTATTTCTTTCTTATTCATGAAGAGAGTTATTTTCTTTCAATACTGTAAGAGTCATTATTCCATTCTTTATTATTACATTAGAATAACTTTGTCTCACGCGACCTCTTGCATGCATGGTGAATTCTTACATTATTCCATTCTTTATTATTACATTGGAATAACTTTATCTATCGCGGACTACCGCATGCATAGTGAATTTCTTCTGTTATTCCATTCTTTATTATTCTGTTGGAATAACTTGTCTACGTGGACTACCACATGCATGGTGAATGATCCTTTGTATTCATTTGTGGAAATGACCTGTCTATGTGATTATTGCATGGCGGGTGAAAATCCATTTGCAGTTTCATATATTCTATTCTACTCATTTGGTTAAAGTTTTGGCTTCTATACTCCATGAAATTAGTAGAATATCCTTGATATTTGCGCTTCATCCAGTATCTTTTCATGGAAATATTCTTCTAAGTATTCTTGAATTTTACTCCACAAAGCAGTATCATGTTGACAATTTCAACGTTATTGAATTCTGGATAAATTAAATTATAAATCTTTAAAATTTATCCTTGAACTTGTTTTATTGAATTATTATGTCATTGTCATCATCCTCATGCTTATATTGTGATGAAAGTCATCTTTGGCTTACGTGCATAGATGGACTTGGTATGATTATGACCAAGGATTATTCGGTATAATCATGACCGTAATGTAATGAATGATGTGGTAAAAGTCCTTATTGGCCTGTAGTTCATTGATGGACAGTTGTTGATATGATTATGACCATGGATTATTCAGTATAATCAAGACCATTGATGATTACATGAATATCCTTGGCCGTGGTACAGGGATGATTCGATTTTATTTATTAAGCTGAGTCTCAGCGATAAAGTTGATGAAAAACTTTTTAAATCATAGAAGATAGTAGATTTTATGCTCTACTTGACTCTTCTAATGGATTGATTATTTCGCTGCAGTTGTTGATCTAAACTTGTTGTCTATTGTATTCTATCAGTTGTTATAATATTGAAGGCTAAGGATAATTTATTCTGCATTATCTTAGTCATAATATTTCTTACTGGGCTAGTTGAGCTCACCCTTTTCTTTCACTGTTCTCTTTAGGAAATGAGAATATAAATTTGGGGATCGGCCTCGTGAATCGGATTGACGGTCCAGATGGTTGTTTTAGTAGTCTTCACTATTCTGTAAAATAGTGTGATAATAATTGTAATGAGGACTCCATTGAGAGTGGATATTGTCTAGAAGACAATATTCTTGTTTAAACTCTCAGCTATATTTTGTCGTATATTACCCGACAGTTGTATAATTAAGTTTGTATTTGATTTATGTACCATGTATTTGGCGACCCAAGATGGGTGATGTATACCTATTTTGGGGGCGTCACATAGATGGCAAGAGAATTGGCTCTGGTGTAGCCACTTTCAAAGGATTGTCAGCACCTTTGAGTTAAATTGTTTGTATTGTGAGTGGTCTGGAAGCCAAATCATTCTCAGCGGATATAACTGCTACGTCCGTCCTTCCATTTTGTACGACATGTGTTCCCACTCTCGAGTAACAAAGTGTCATCGTCTGCTATTTGCAGGACACTGCTATCAATTAAATTTTGAATGAGGTGGCGGAGTGCCGAACATTCTTTTGTGCTGTGACCGCAAGAGTAGGAGTGATACTGGCATACTCCAATGGAATTGAACCGTCTGGAACGAGGATTGATTGGAGGTAGAAGGGATGTAATTCTTCCTTCATTGATCAACATCTGAAATATCTCCTCTATAGGTTGGCCAATGTATGTAAATTCCCTCTTGTTGGAAAAATCCCGACGTGCTTTGGCACTTGCTCTTTTTGCAACTTTATCCTCCAGTGTTTCACTTTCTAAAGGTGATGATGGAGTATTCATGACAAAAGGAAGGAGACTAGCATGCTCCTGACTGACTAATTGGCGTGTGACTTGGTGTTGATGGATCACCAGTTCTGTCAATTGATCTACTTGCTTGCAAAGAGCCTTAATCTTTTGTTCCATCATAAATTGGAACTGTGCATAATCCCATTTGTCAGCACCGTCTTTGCTTGTCTGGGAAGGATGTGATAACCCGAAAAATTGGATTGTCCAGAATTTAAGATTTAAATAATTAGTTATTAATTAAATGATTTTTTATTAATAATATTTTGTGGCATGTGTTTATTAATTGTTCTAGAACCTAGGATGATTATAATACGGGAGGATTCTGGCTACGAGCTTGACTGAACGAGTAAGAATTTTAAAGACGAAAATAAAGTTTTTCCAGGAACCAATAATTTTTGAGGAAAAAGATGAAATAGACACTATTCACCTGACAAAACCCTAAGGGTTAGGGTTTGAATAACATAAGCCTTTTCGAGAGTTCGGTATGTCGAAATGACATTCCATCGAAAGATTTGACGATAATATATCGTGAAAAGTTAAGTATGTTGATAAAAGTTTTACTCGAAAAATGTGCAGAAATTGGACGAAATAAAAACAACGAAAAGTACTGCTATGAACTTTTCATTCATTTAGCTATGTTAGGGGAAAATGTTAAGAAAAATGCTTAACATCAAAAAGTGTTTTTTCAGTTTTTCGGAGATCCAAATAATACGTAAAAGTTAATCGTAAAGGAAAGACGAAATATCCAAAAATATTTAGATTTCGAGAATCGCAGTTTTTTGAACTGTTGGACGAATTCCGCAAGACGAAAGCATGAAGCTTCCAAGAAAGCTTCATGAATAGTAAGGAGGAGGAGGGAGGTGGGGAATAGTAGATTCAGGGGTGAAATGACTATTTTGCCCCTAGCCTTGGTTTTCTATAAAAGGAAGCCTTAATTTTATTTGTTGGTGATTTTGAAATTCACCAACACTTGAGAGAGAGAGAGGTCAGATGAGAAGGAGAAGGAGGAGGAAAAGCTTGCTCGTGTGCAAACTTTATCCGACGGATGAAGATTAAAGGGGAAAGGGAATCCGAAACCTTGTCTCATATAAATTTTCTTTAAGTTTTCTATGATTAAAACATAACTTAATGAGAATAGAAGTAAAAGATGTTAAGAATGATTTTTATATGGTTGAAATCATGAGAAAAAGAAAAAATAAGAATTAGAAGTTTAGTTTGTAAATTTCTTAAGGATATAAGTTTCGTAATGAATTTGAGCGATCCGAATGAAACATATGAACGATTCAGTGAAATTAGTAAGGAATGGTGTTTTATAACACGAAATTCCAAGAAAAATTGAAATCATAATCAAAGTATCGATTAAAAATGAAGAACGAACGAAGAACGCGAAGAACACGCGGAGAACACGAAGAATGTTGTTGATGGACAAATTTAAAACCATCGTAGTATAATTTGTTATTGATGGACAAGTTTAAAACCATCATGTATAAGTTAGTTGCTTATTGCTTGGTTAGGAACGGTAGAAACATTCATGAAGAACGGATTAAACTTGGCTATAACGAAGTTATAGCGAAAATTTCGTAAAAGACGAATGAGAATTAGAAAGTTAGTAAGTGAACCCAAACATATAGGGTTTCATAAGAATGTAAGAGAACATTGAAAACATGAGTCGTGGACTCAAGAACGAAAGAGTTCCGAGTTTGAATGACCGAATTACGGACGAATGAACGAAAAACGTTAAGAGCATAAAATGAACTAAGAATGGAATTTAAGCCAATCGAATGGCATGTTAATGGAGTAAGAATGAATTTTTGTCTAGGGGTAATCAAAGTATGTAAGATAAGGAAGAGAATGGCTTTGGAACGACCTCGTTCTGAGTTATAATGAATAAGTTATGAGATCGGGAAAGTAAGCGTCTCAAACTTGTTCAACACTTAGAAAACATTTCTAAGTTTTAGGCTTGGCGCCGCAGCGCTAGCCATGCCTTGGGAGGAGGCACTGCAGTACTAGCCCGGGCAGTTAGCTACTGCAGAGTGACGCTGCAGCACGAGAAAAGGAATCGGCCGCGCAGCGCTAGTGTAGGGAAAAAGCCAGAGAAGAGCTTTTAACTGCTCAACTCTTGGTGAAAGTGTAAGGGAAGATAAAGAACATAATGTCCACCTAAATTAACACTGAATCAAGTGATTTAAACCTTTATTCAAGGTTGAATAGAAAGATTGAACGGAATTAAAAGACAGAGAATTTAAGCGATAAATTACGGAACTGATATCTGGGGCACCGTTGTCGCGATAAAACGAACGTGTGAGATTGCTATGATTGTGATTCCTTAGACGTTGAGTGATGAGTGTAATGAATAATATTTCAATATGATGTGGTAGTAATGAAAGTTATGAATAAAGTGTTTAGAAACTATGAATGCAACGTTGTTGCGATGAACGATCGGTCTTAACATATAACGAACGATATAGCTTTTACATTAAGAATGAGTAATGAACGTGGGGTTCATGTAATGGATAACGAATGAAAATGATTAAAACCATGGGTAAAGGTTAAATGAGAGATTAAGAGATGAACAACATGAATGCAAATTACGTAAACGATCCTCGTGAATCGTATTCACGTCGGGTGAACGTTCTAAGTATATATTAGTTGTATGACTTAGACGTTGACGAAAGTAGTAAGTAAGATATGAATTATCAAGAAAGCCGTAGCGAATGGTAATAATATTAATGAAAGCTGGATGGGAGTCGGATAGAGAATGTTAGAATAAAATGTAAGCGATAAACACTTTAGCCGTCATAAGTTTGAGTGTACGCGAATATTAAACGGGCTGAACCTACACCCCGTGTATGGTTTGACCGTAAGATAATGAAGACCAATGATTAAACCTGTGAAATGTGAAGAACCTGAATCAAAGACAATGTCATATAATGTAAAGAAGCCGAGTTAATGATTAATTTGGATGATTTTCCGAGTTGAATGAACCGGACGTTGTAAGATAAGAATAAGGTAATGTAAAATGCTTAACGCTATAAATGCGTAGAATTAATATGGAATGATCGTTCTGAGTATACAAAAGACTGTATGACTTATACGATAATGAATAAATCCTAAGGTATGACATTTAGTTACCAGAGAGCCATAAGGAATAAGAAATTGACTTAACGAACATTATAGTTTAATGGTTCGGATAAGTTAGATGAATTTAGGTTATAGTATAATCGTAACCTTTGATGGTTGACATATGGGAGCTGGGCTAAAAAATTCCTTCGGAGAGCGGAGGTATATATGAAACTGGCAACCGATCTAACTCACTGTGATGGTAGTGTAGATGAGACGAGAACTTGTTTGTTGGTTGTTTGTGGGAAACCACTCAGAGTAGTATATGGACTACTGGTAGAGACACGATGTGTGCTGAGTCCTAGAAGAGTTATAAGAAGAAGATAAGAATGTAAATCATCAAAGATTTTGATAGTATGAGTAAGACATCTCCGTATGTCATGAAGCTGTAAACCGGTAGTAAAGGAAGTTAGTCACGTAAACTTAGATTGCAAGAACGCGAACACTAAGAAGTTAATTTAAGTAAACCAATGCGTAAGTCTAGTATATGACTTATTGGTGTATGTGTTATTTCCTTATGTGCTATATAGGAATTGGAATGAGTAGTTCAGTGTAAACTATAAGCTGTAGTTTTGCGTAAGGCAAGTTTCCTAACTTCATTCATATTTTAAATGAATTCGAGTTTTTAAACTTCTTAGATGTTGAACTTGATAAGTTTTGTCTATGTGCGAATGTGCGATATTTGTACAAAGTGGTAGAACGTATGAGGCCTTGTGCCATAATTTGAACACTTTGGTGTTTCTATGAGATGGACTGTTCTGTGATTGAACTATTCAATATGAGAATGTTCTTTTATACATGAAACGTTATTGTTAAGTCTGTGCTAAAGATTCTAGCCAGACATGATATTTATGAAAAAGGTAGAAGATTGAAAGTATTCCAAAGTGAATGTGACTAATGTTTTAAAATGATAGAAATCAAAGTTATTCCTATTATTCAAGCTGTTTTATAACCTTTGTTTGGTTATTGAAGTCTTAAAAGTATGTTTAAATTCTTGAAGTTGTTTGTTCAACTGCTATGACTTGATGAGCAATTGAATGCTTGCACTTGCTTTAAATAAAAACATTTTTCAGTGAACGATGTTAGAAAGAACTTAAGGATCCCGTAAAGATCAAGTTGATCAGTATCTAGATGAAGTGTCATTCAGTACATTAATGAGCCTAAAGATCAAGTCAAGACTTGTAATGTAGAATAATATAATTAAACTATAGAATAGTTTAATGAATTATAATGTATCCTTGGTGGCGGATAAAAGTCACTCGTGTAAGATGAACAGAATAGAGTAATTATCATTATTTGTAATGAACGAGGTTATAAGGTATTAGAACCTAGGATTTGAGAATGCATGTTGTTATATTTAACTATATAATGATGTATGTTCCTATTTATTCCTTCTACTTCATAATTCTTGATAAGTTATGATGGTTAGGGAATGTGTGAAGGATAGGAACTTCTTTGAAGAGAAATAGAGAAGAAGTGTAAGCTAAAATTTCGAGGATGAAATTCTGTAAAGAAGGGGTGAATGTGATGACCTGCGTAAGTCTAGTATATGACTAATTGGTGTATGTGTTATTTCCTTATGTGCTATATAGGAATTGGAAAGAGTAGTTCAGTGTAAACTATAAGCTGTAATTTTGCGTAAGGCAAGTTTCCTAACTTCATTCATATTTTAAATGAATGCAAGTTTCTTATACTTCTTAGATGTTGAACTTGAGAAGTTCTGTCTATGTATGAATGTGCGATATTTGTACAAGGTGGTAGAAAGTATGAGGCCTTGTGGCACAATTTGAACATTTCGGTGTTTCTATGATATTGACTGTTCTGTGATTAAACTTTTCAATATGAGAATGTTCTGTTATACATGAAACGTTATTGTTAAGTCTGTGCTAAAGATTCTAGCTAGACACGATATGTATTAAAAAGGTAGAAGATTGAAAGTATTCCAAAGTGAATGTGACTAATGTTTTAAAATGATAGGAATCGAAGTTATTCCTATTATTAAAGCTGCTTCATAACCTTTGTTCGATTATTGAAGTCTTAAAAGTATGTTTAAATTCTTGAAGTTATTTGTTCAACTGCTGTGACTTGCTGAGCAATTGAATGCTCACACTTGTTTTAAATAAAAATATTTTCAGCGAATGAAGTTAAAAAGAACTTAAGGATCCCGTAAAGATCAAGCTGATCGGTATCCAGATGAAGTGCCATTCAGTACATGAATGAGCCTGAAGATCAAGTCAAGACTTGTAATGTAGAATAATATAATTAGACTATAGAATAGTTTAATTAATTATTATATATCCTTGGTGGCGGATAAAAGTCACTCGTGTAAGATAAAAAGAATAATGTAATTATCATTATTTGTAATGAAGATATTAGAACCTAGGATTTGAGAATGTATGTTGTTATATTTAACTATATAATGATGTATATTTGGCAAGAGATGAGACCGTGACGTACGAAATTCGGTGTGAAAATAGATCGGATTTCGGGGAGTTACAAAGGTTCAACAATGTAATTGGAACTCTATGCACTGCTTCAATTAATCATATTGACCTCTTCTTCTTTGTGTTGAGGAAGAGGGTTGTCTTGTACATGAGGTTGTTCGGGTTTAGTCACCACAATTTCCCCATTGTCGATTAAGTCCTAGATCTTGTGTTTCAAGGCCCATTAATCCTGAGTGTCATGTCCCGGTGCCCCGGCATGATAAGCACACTTCTGTGTAGCTTTGTAACCCTTCCCAATAGGGTTGGCGTGTGAAAGAAGATGTATAATTTTCTTCTGAGTAGTCAGAAGATTGAGAACATTTTCGAGCAAATCCCCTAGGGGTGTGAACGTTCGATTGCGTCGGACTTCTCCACCTTTCGGAAATGTGGGGTTGGAAGACTGTGCTGGAAAAGGGGAGTAGTTTATCCTCTAGATAGGCATGTTCTGACTGCCTTTCTGACCTTGTAGTATCAAGAAAACATCCTCCTCTTTCTTTTTATGGACCCTCCAGGGTTTGTTTCCATAAGTTTCGGACTGGATGTGGTCAGCAACAGCTTTTAGAGCGGTTAAGTCTTGAATTTTTCTTGACTTCAATCCCATCTCATCCATCTCTCCATGTTTGATCATTTTAGAAAATGGTTTGCCAATGCCAGCTAAGACTTTCTCATAAAAAGGAGCTTCTTGTATGCCTATTAAAGTCATAACCATTTTTGAATCTGTCATAGAAGGAATAACTTGAGCAGCAATGCGCCTCCACCTTTGAGCATACTCTCTAAATGACTCATTAGACTTTTTCTTGACCATGGTAATTTGGTACCGGCCATGAGCCATTTGAGACTGGAAGATGTATTGAGTGAGGAAGGCATGAGCTAACTCTTCCTAGCTATGTATTTTAGAATTGTCTAATTTGGTAAACCATTATCGTGTTTCTCCAGTTAGACTCTTTTGGAATAACGACATTCTGAGCTTTTCATCCTCGGCATAAGATCCGAGTTCTCCGATGAATACCTTCAAGTGTGTGTAATGATCTCCCAACCCATCATACTTTTCAAAGTCAGGAGTCTTGAACTTCTCTGGATAATGAACACCAGGGAATATACAAAGATCAACATAGAAAACTCTTCCGTGTGCATCAATCCCTTTTATAGACCGAATGGTCACTTCCATTTGAAGGACTTTTTTTCCTGATATCACCAGTGTCTGGATCTTCTTTGAGATGGGTGTTTTCACGAATTTTGTTGGTCGTATCCAACTGAAGTTCAGGAATTATTTTATTCGAACCTTGTGTTCCTCCCTGTACAGAGGATTCTGTATGTACGGGTATTCGCGAACCCTGAGTAGACTGGTGTAGTTCTCTAAGTAGAACAACCAAATTTGTAATTTGCTTGCTTAATACGTCAAACTCTTCTTAAGAGACAGGAGCAGGATTAGACTGGTCAGATGAAGACATGATTGGTTGTAAGCTCGTGACCTTTTTGGATTTTGAACGGGTAACAGGCCCAATTGTTTCCCTACAAAAACTTATGTAGTTTAGACTTAGGGAATGTATAAATGTTTACATACTACCATAATGTGTCCATTTTAGGAATATTATCCTGTAAAATGGGTGTTATTTGATAGCATGTGAAGCCTTAATATGCATGTACACATATTCTTTATATTTTCCATTACATAGAGATTAAGATGGAATGAAATTATAATTAATTTTCTTTACAAGTAATTAAAAATGGAAATCATGAAGAGACTTTCCTCTGCATTTGGTTTATTAGAGGCTGACCTATCTTAGGTTACTCTTGTGGTTTTTTGGCATGAAGGTTCCGAGATCATCACAATTTACTTGATGGGAAGTTAATCCGGTCTTTTAACTTAAGCAAATCTGGTGGTGCCTTTCCTGAGCCTCGTTGGAATTAGTCTCCCTACTAGTCCAATAATCAAACATCGACAGGATAGCCTCCTAGTGGAAGAACCACACAACATACATTCACATGCAACATGTCTCACTGTTATGGGAATGATGACATGTGCGAAGCACTAATATCACAGATAGATATATTGCAATACAGTAAGTAAAATGCATTCATATACATTCATCAAAATGTAAATGCAACATCCACACACAGGTATATAACAATTTTGAAATGCTTGTAGTAGCAACTTAAGTCCTCTTACTGTTGTCCCCAGCAGAGTCACCACCTGTCGATGTCGGGAATTTTATTGTCCCTCTTCTGTTTTTATTTTCTGGTGTTCTCATGTTAGGTGAGATTTGTTTGAAAAAACAAGTTGTGAAAAGGTCTGACATTTATATGTCGACGATTTGACTGTAAGAGTCGCCAGTTGGTATTTTAAATGGTTGTACCAACATAATCGAGAAAAGGTTTGCACATTGAACCAATGATGTGACACTGCTAAGTCTGTGAAACCAAGATTCATTAGGGTCCGGGGACTTTCTTATGCGGAGGGAAGGTGTTAGGCACCCCCCGACATCTGTGTTACCACGATTACCACCACTTTTCAATTAAATTGTTATATGAACGTGTGTGTGTGGGTCAATGTGCAGTTATTTAGAAGTAGTGCTATGCCTCGTTCGCACCTATATACACAGGGTTTGAATTTGTATAAAAAATCAATTTTAAGCAAGATATAGCAATGAGGTTTTATAAAAGAGGTTTTTCAAACCCTGTGCTCAATAGTAATTTAGGCCTTTGATACTTCCATTTTATTAAATGTTTGGCTTTATTGCTTTTATTTTCGAGATGTGAATCATCTTCAAGAAAATAAGAAATAAAGCAGTGCCGAACTCCTCATGAGCATGACAGCCATCTAAGGAAATTCAAACACCCTGAAATTTTACAAGTTGCTTACTGCTGAAAATGTCCATCACGGGAACCGAATCTAGATTCAATTGACTGAATCTGTGATCACATGAAACCTAGGCTCACATGATGCCGCAATTTATATTAAAGCAGTAGGCAGTTATATATATAAAAGTTATAAATATATATATATATATATATATATATATATATATATATATATATATATATACATGATCAACGACCATGAAGCACCTCCACTGGGGATCGAAAATGTAAATATATAAAAGTGGTAAATATATATATATATATATATATATATATATATATATATATATATATATATATATATATATAGACATGATAAAAATGTATATATATATAGTGAAAAATTCTTTGAAATGATAATATATATCCGTGCTCATCAAATGTAGTCCGACAAACATAGTTTATATATAAGTATATATATATAAAAGTAGTAAACGCTCCGGATGTAAAATTCAGGCTCATCGAACAGAGTTCGACAACAATTCATATATATAAGTATATATATATAAAAGCAAATAAACTCTCCGAACGTGAGTTCAGGCTCAATCGAGGCATAACTAGATAATGTTAGTATATATATATATATATATTTATACACACACGAAAGAAAATAAAAGCCACGGACCGAAGTTCGAGCATACACACACAACACGACTCTCAATGTGAAGAACAGTGTGTGCAAAGATGAAGAAAAAGGCTTTAAATTGTGTAAGAAGGCTTACAGTGGACTGCTAAAGAAGACTTCTATAGATTTAAACAGGTGAACACTCGGCTCCTGCCGGTAAAAATATGACTTGAATATAAGCTCACAAGTGTTTAAAATGAGAAAGCACTCAGTTTAGGTTGTGTACAAAGCAAATTGGACAGGGCTTCCTCGCCGTTTTCTCTTGAAATATGGCCACCCCAAGCCCTGTATTTATAGAGGGGGAGCCGAAATTACACCTGCGGTAGCCATAGATGTACTTGCGACAACCGTAGATGTACCTGTAGCTGCCCGGGGTGCCCCGGGCTCTGCGGGTCCCGCCGTCTCAAATTACGTTCACGCGTACAACGTGATGTCCGCTCAAACTTGCAAAACTTCAATTCGAGCCTCTGATTGAGGTGTATAAGACCTTTTACAGAGTGTTGTTGTCAAGAGCTATGCCATGACATGGGATTAGAGGTTGTCCGATGTCAGGAAGATGGGACCATGCCCTTGGTCTTCAAGCTTCAAATTCTATCTGGTGTGCTGCCTTGCATAGTAGTCACTCAGAATCAGAACTCCTTGGTTCTTGTGGGACATTTCTATGTATAATGTATGTTGAGATGTTGTTGAGATGGAGCAATGTGGGATCGAGGTAGAAAAATGATGATTTTGCCCCTCACCGGGGTTATCTCCGGTTTTACTGATAAAGTAGTCGTTGCTCAGGGTTATCTCGGAGATTGGGTTGCTGCAAGTACTGGACGTCCTCAGGGTTATCTTTAAGGTGTGTCTGACCTCTCGGGGTTATCTTCGGGTTTGGAGCTGAGTGCCTAGGTGGGAGTTCCGAGGTTGAAGCTGACCACATAGGTTGAAACGAGTATTTCCGGGGTTATCTCCGAAACTGCAACTGCACTCCTTGGGGTTATCTCCAAGGTTAACATTGTCTTTCCCGGTGTTATTTCTGGGACTGAGACTAAGTATCTCGGGGTTATCTTCGAGATGAAGAGGCCTTCTCTAGTGTGATTTTCGTTATTGGAACAGCATGCCTCAGGGTTATTTCTAAGGTTAGAACAGAAACTTTTGGTGTTATTTCTGGCAATGAGCTGAGTTGTCCTCTAGGGTTATCTCTGAAAGATGATTCTGCCCTCCTGCAATGTTAGTAACAGGTATGCAGAAAATTTTGAGTGTCTACATCTGCTATGGTGCATTCAATGGTTGATTTGAACTCTCTTAGAACTCGTAGCAGCTTATCTTCTTAGCAAGATGTTAGTGTAGATGAAATAATAATATGTAACTTTGAACAATCATTTAAAAATGCATACCTTAAGTGGTCTGGAAGAGGTTTTAGTTCAAGATCTGAAGGCATCTCAAGAGATGGCTTGAGTCGTGCTGACGTCTCCCCAGAAAGCTTTAGTGGCTCAATAGGAGTCATGAATCTTAAAAATTATGGTGTTGTGTCAAGAATCTGAACAGATTCAGCAATCTCATCATCTTCCATTTCTGAATCCCCCAAAATAGCACTCTTCAAAGGCTCATTTTCCACCAAATTTCTAACTTCTTCATTCAACATCTTGTCTACCATATCAATCCTAAAACATTCTTCCTCATCGGTAGGAAACTTTATAGCCTTAAACACGTTGAAGGTGACTTCTTGATCATGAACTCTCTTTGTTAATTCACCTTTCTAAACATCTATTAAAGTTCATCCCGTGGCTAAGAAAGGTCTCCCAAGGATGATTGGTATACTTCTATCTTCTTTGTAATCCAAGATGATGAAGTCAGCTGGGAAGATAAATTTATCCACTTTGACCAATACATCTTCTACAATACCCCGTGGATAAGTAATGGATCTGTCAGCAAACTGTAGAGTTATATTCATCGGCCTTGAAGCCAACAATCCCAATTGATTAAAAACTAACAGAGGTATTAAGTTGATGTTCTCCCCTAAATCACATAAGCATTTATTGAAACACATCTTTCCAATTGAACATCGTATTATGAAGCTGCCTGGGTCCTTTAGCTTCGGAGGTAGCTTATGCTGAAGCACTGCACTACATTCTTCAGTCAAGGCTACAGTTTCAAAATCCTCTAATCATTTCTTCCTTGACAAAATTCCCTTCATGAACTTTGCATAGCTCGGTATCTGTTCTAATGCCTCGGCGAAGGGTATATTGAAAAGTTTATCATCATCACAATAAATAAAATTACAAGTCGGCATCACTTGTACATTTTTTCCTTTCCTTTGCTAGTTGAAGGCTCATCTACCTTCTCAACATTAGCTGCAATGAGTATGTAAATATGCAAGAGTGAGCAAAATAATTGCTCACTGGATATAACAATGAATCAACAGAAGAATAATAATAATAACTGCCAACAATAGGCTCATTAAAACTGAATAGTACTCTAATGATGATAATCAGAAACTGATATCAAAAATATGGAATATATCTAACTTAGGGTCATAAGACCATGAACTATGTCCATAGTTGCGAGTAATCTTTCAACTCCAACTTTAACAGTCATAAGACTATAAGGTCTCCTCGTACTTAGGGGGATCAACGCTTCGTACAATGTATTGTGCACAAACATTTCAACACTAAGCATAAATTATCCCCTAATAATAATAGGGTTGTTCATCTCAGTATTTAGAGTACAAGTCGGCACCAAAGGAAGTTTAGTTTGGATAAGCTTTCAAGGGTAATTTGATGTTTAACGAACATCAACTAGAGGACTAGTTGAACCAATAGTGTTTGATAACACAACAGTTGATCAATGATAACATAATATGAAACAATGAATAAGTGTACGCGAACTAACTATACCTTGAACTCATGCTTCGAAAAAACTACAAAGCATAAGTATTGAATGAAAATAAACCTTGCTTGAATAAAATTAAGCTAGGACTATGAATTATTAAATATACATTAAGTAATAGCAAGCTAAAAATAAAGCTTGCTCATTATGAGAATGGCTTGTGTCAAGTAAATGAACTAAGATAATTCAACATTAGAAATTAGAATTCAAGAAAACTGCATTCATAATATCTGAATGACTATAAAGAAACTTGTCTAACAATAAACAAGTTAGAATGCATCAATAAATATTGAAATTCAAACTTGTTTGAGTAAAATAAGGTCATAGCTAGATTGTTCAAATCATGATTAAGACTACAATAGTTCGCTTAATGAAACTTTAAAGTAAGAACTAGCTCAACATAAATGTAGAGTTAAAAGGCTTGCTTAATGTAAAAAGAGAAGTTACACAATGTAATAATAGAACTAACTCAACGAAAGTGTAGAGTTAGAAAACTTGCTCAATGTTAAAAGAAAAGTTTAGAAACTTGCCTCGAGCGTAAGCTACAATATTAAACTCATGTTCACCTACACATTGGTTTAGAACCACATTATCTATTAGATATGCTAACATACCACATGTACATTTCTAGCTAAACTTATCATCTTAGCACAAGTCTTATGCTACCATATATATTTTAGAATTCCCAAGTGTTAACATCACAATACCTATCTAACATTCATTGTATAAACTAAGTTATCACATAATGTGTTCGTAACCTACTAATCACTTTTACAACTTTGAATTCATAATCCACATAACACAACTCTGTTTTAGCATTGTTGTTACATGTTGGACACATTAACCTATCATTAAGCTAAGTTAAATTGAATGCCCAAAGTCTACATAATTAATAGACTTCACCGTGCATGTGGGGTATGGTATTTGCCGCCGCCGGTTTTATCTTTGGGTTATCATATGCACCACATGGTCATCTTCTTATCTTGGCCAAGCGCCCAGAAATTGTCTTGACCACACTACGCACAGATTCTAGTTGCAGAACATGGTTATGGCAGTTTTCTTAAGCCAACTAACACGACTTTCACTCACCAAATAGTCATAATAACATGTAAAAATTGTATAAAACTATCACAAACATATTTATGAACATATATATCCATATAGAACAATTTAACAACAATTTAAGCTAGTTTAATTTCTCAAA
This sequence comes from Panax quinquefolius, assembly GCA_020205615.1. Classification (NCBI taxonomy): domain Eukaryota; kingdom Viridiplantae; phylum Streptophyta; class Magnoliopsida; order Apiales; family Araliaceae; genus Panax; species Panax quinquefolius. The sequence goes on along the minus strand of CM035155.1, from coordinate 76,098,677 downwards.
TTCCATGTTATTTATATAAAACTCAATTTTTGATATTCATCCCAAAAATTATCACTGTGAATTCAATACTTAGCCAAATCACTTCATCCAAATTACGTTATGCTCGTTTCTTAATGAACTAACATAATCAAGCTTCAATTTGCAGTTTAACATAAGAATTGACCATCAAAATTGGTACTTACCTAAGACACATAGAAAATATATATACTGTCAAAATTTTCTACTGTTAAAACGAAAATTAGCATGAAATCTCTTGTTTTAAACATAACTCTAGCATCTTAAGCATGTATCATCAGAATTTACCAAGTATATATCCACAATTCACCAATTGATTTTTATAGAACATGAGAAAATTCTTGTCGTCCAACCCATATACATATATATTATCAAAGTTATGAACATACCTTCAAGTTAGCTTGCACAACCTTGCAATTGCAGACAATTTCCTCAGGTTTCACTCTCAAACTCTCTCAATTCTCAATTCTCTGAACTCTCAACTCTTTTTTTCTCTCTCAAACTTAGCCAATATAGACACATAATGCGTAAAAGAAAAACTGACACCTTAATACGCATACTAATTATATTAACAGTTACAACATAAACGTATATAATATAATATAATTATATTTATTATTTTATTTATATTATTTATTTTATTTAAATTTAAAAACTAGAAATTCAAAAGCCATAAGGCTTTGTTTGGCAAAACCCTTTATTTTTTAAAGAATTAATATATTAAGCCTTGTTTGGCAAACACGAAATTAAACCCTTTTTAATTTATTTTAATAAACACCTTAGTTTATAATTTATAATCGCATATTATTTATTTGGATTTCCATATCCAACATTAACCCATTAAATTAATCACAAACTATATTTTAATTAAATATAGCATTTTAGTAAATATCGCAAAATTATAATTTTTATTATAACTTTATTTAATAATCTAATATACCATTTTAAATTATTAATTAACAATATAACACTTCATGCCATATTACAATTCTCTAAATTATAAATTAATTTAATTTAAAAAAAATTCTCTAATAAATTTAGATTCAACAACTATCACATCAATAAAATATTTATTTCATCAATTCAACAATAGATACATCAACTAAATATTTATACCATTCAATAAATATTTAATAATACAATTCAAAATTCTGGATTGTTACAAATGATGTTGTGGTTGTTGTTGGAATCCAGGAGGGTAGGGTGGTTTGGGAGCATATTGTTGGTGAGATGGTTGGGATTGGTATTGATGTTGAGACTGAAATTGTTGTGGTTGTTGGTGTTGATTATTGTTCTAGCTGAAATTGGGATGGTTACGGTTGTTGGGGTTATAAGCATTATAAAAATTGATTCTGGTTCTTCTGGTAGTTGCTCATGAACTGTACTAATTCTGAACTGATAGCACATTGGTCGGTTTGATGCGACCCCGCACATATCTCACATATATAAGCAATTAGCTTGACATTATTCTCCGTCAGAGAATCAATCTTCTTCACCATAGCTGCCATCTAAGCTAACAATTGTGTGATGACATCTACCTCTAACATCCCTATAACTTGAGGTTGTGGCATCCTGGCCGTAGGATTCTTAAAATCATTTGCTGCCATTGTCTCAATGAGATCATAAGGTTCTTCATAACTTTTGGCCCATAAGGCTCCTCCCGTAGAAACATCTACTATCGGCCTTGACTGCCATCCCAATCCATTATAAAAAGTGTTTATTACCATCCAATCCGGCATTCCATGATGGGGACATTTCCTTAGCATCTCTTTATAGCGTTCCCAAGCTTCATACAATGTTTCACCCTGCTGTTGTTCAAACTGGGAAATTGTAGTCCTTATTTTTGTTGTCTTATCCATTGGGAAAAATTTGGCCAAGAACTTATGTGTTAAGTCCTCCCATGTAGTGATAGACCCCGATGGCAACAAGTGGAGCCAACTTCTAGCCTTATACCTTAAGAGAAATGGAAACAGTCTTAGCCTAATTGCATCTTCTGACACCCCTTTGTACTTAAAGGTGTCACAAATCTCTATGAAGCTCAACAAGTGCTCGTTTGGGTCATCTGTAGCAGCACCCCCAAATTGGACAGAATTCTACACCATTTGTATAATGCCTGACTTAATCTCAAAAGTATTAGCTGCTATAGCTGGCCTCACGATGCTCGACTATAACTCATTAATATTAGGCATTGAATAATCCCTTAAGGCCCTGTGCTATTCTCTTTGCTCTTCGCCATATTGGATGATGAATTTTCAGTATCTACCTGTGTACTTTGACGTGCTCTTGATCTCTAAGCTCTACCGTTGATATTATCCTGTGCAGGTACCAACTCAGAATTTGACGATCGTGTGTGCATAAAATGTACACAAGTACCTGAAATACAAACAAAAGTAAAATAGAAATGAGATAAGAATAGAATTGTCTAAGTCAAACAAATCTAGCTTTAGTTGATGACGACAGTAATAAAAAAAATGCCTCTCCCCGGCATCGATGCCAAAAACTTGTTGCCTCCATTTCAGTTTAGCAAAACAGACTCTAACTCATGCAAGTATACACGGGTCAACAAGTATTATAGAGTTAGAAAGTGTCGATCCCATGGAGAAAGGTAAATAAATTTGTGCTATCATGGATCAACCTTATGACTATTTCTGTATGCTCAAATGATCAATTAATAAGTAAATTTATATCTAAATTAATTATCAGCACAAAAATAATAATTACTAAAAGTAAGGTAATCAAATTAGAGAGAAATGGGATCCTAATGTCATTTAATGTTTTATCCAAAATGCATGCCTCTTGTTATGCCTAATTATTTAATATGGAAAGCTAGTCGAGAGAACAAAAGTGGAACATAACCATCTTTCAATGAACTATGTCCAATTTACACAAAATCCACAATTGATAGAATTCACGTAAACAATTACCAAACCCACTATATGTCTATGTGAATTTACAGCAATAATGATTTAAGCATAAGCTCTCTTAATGACTACACATGGTGGACTGGTATATGCCTATTCGAGTCACAAATCACAAAACCTAATACAAATAAGTCTCATGAACATATGCCAACATGGTCTAATCTATACTTATATTTCATTTTCCAATTCCATACAAGTAATTAGTGTGAATGGTGATCAATCATTCAATATTTTAGCACAACCATGATGGACAATCCAATATTAAACATACGAACATCACATACATGCCTTCAAATATAGACTACACATTAAACTCCATTAGAATCCCATAATGGAAGTTAGTTCATTTCTGAATCAACAACCATTATGGGATTGAAGCAAAACATAGAAATGAACAATAAAAGCAAGAGATATAAGGGAAATGAGGAATAAAATCTGATAAACCCTGCTTTAAAGTCTATTCCCAAGCTTGTTCAGGTCCACATTAATCAATAAAATCAAAACCTAGTATTTTCAAGCAATAGTCTAGAGAGAGAAGCTCAAAGTAATAGAGGAAATGTTATATACTCTCTGTAGAACACCAAACCCTAATAATAGTAATAAAAAAGGATTAATATGTCTCTGGAAATCAACAAATACGTTTAAAGATAACAAACACGCTCCATCTTTTCAAAATATAAAAGTCAGCATTTTAAACTAAGTGTATTGCCACCACCCACCCAATATTATAGTAGTTATTTGGTATTTGGCCGCTGTATATATGCATTCTTCTTTGAGTGCTTGGTGTGGGCGCGCCATGTCCCTTTGTAAATTGGGCGCGGCCACATGCTTGCCTCATCTGCTTTTGTCCTTTATCTGGCACAGGCGCGCCGTGACTATCCTATATGGCAATGGGCTGCTTTCTTCTTTGAATCTTGTATTCTCACTGGATTGCTAACTTTTGTTTACTTGCTTTCTTCTTCTTTTCTTCACTTCTTACTTCTTCATTTGGCCACTTCCAAGCTCTTCTAGTCATCCTCCTCATCTACTTGATCTCAATTGCCATCTTCATTCTAGCTCAAATCCACTATGTCATGCCTTCAATGCTCTCCCATGCTTTGTTGTCCTATTTTTATTTCCAAGCCATGCCTTAAGAGTTCCAACTATGCACATTGCAAAATAAACATAAAAAGCAAATAAAACATGCCAAAAATACTTGAGTTGAGCAAAATTCTAGTGATTTGGTAACCAATAAGTAGGTATAAAACCTACTTATCACGTATGAGATAAATCTCACGTACGGTATAAAGGGAGTTAGAATTTGAGCTAAAATAAAAGTAGATTTTAATAATTATTTTAAATAAATTCACATATCGATGTGTTCTATTCTATGAGTGGATTAAATTGAGTATTTGGAAGCTCAAATTCATGGAGTAATGAATGAGATATTGTAATTACTGTGAAATTTAAACTCCTTATTTAATTAAATATGTGATTTAATTTTTAATGAGTTAGTTATGTGCGTTTATTTAAACCTTAAGTGGTTCTGTTAATTTATGAATTGATTAAAGGAAGTCACTAATAGTTTATTTAAATTAGTGGACTAACCCTAAGACTTTAATGTCAAGAAATTGATAGGATTATTAATAATTAAATATTCAATTTATTTGAATATAGTAGCAAGATTTGAACATATTGATTAATTGCAATTATGAGTAATTAATTGATAATGTGTTAATAATTATTATGAATAAATAATAAATATTGTGTAAAAGATTAATAATTTATAAAATGATTATATGTTTACTTGATTAATTTGTGCAATATAGTAAACCTTTATTATATGGTAGTTAACAATATATTTTATATAGTACAAGGTGACACATTAATATGTACATATATTAGATATATAGACTATATAGTAAGAGTTAATTGCATTCATGTGAGTTGCATAATAATATTGTTATATGATATGAAGTGTGTGGGTAAACATTCATGTATATCCTATTGACATATAATAATATCAATTGTTAAATTAATAATGATTTCATTAAGTTATTATGATAATAATAAATCATGGTAATAGAAAATGTACATGAATTATATGTATGTGCACTACTTGATACCTTGTAATTGGGAAATACATGGTATGCCCTTTAAATCATTATAACCTATGTTATGTGAAATGAATTGTTCATACATAATTTATAACCAAAGTTTATATTATGAGTATATATGGTATAAGCCAATTGTTGCATTTCATTTTGCAAATGCTGAGGATTTCTTTTATCCCATAATAAGAACCCATTCCTTTCTTCCGACGTGAAATGCTAGCAAGCCTAGCCTATCTTCGTCTCAAATTCATCAAACTTAGAGAAATTAGTGGATGGGGAGTGGAATTCATGAGTGAATCACCAACTCTCACCAACTCTCTCTTAACCCTTGTGCATCCTTGAAATCCTTTGGTTTGATTCGGGAGGTAATTCCATTATCTAGATAACCATTCTCCTATAAATGAGATCTTCATCCTTCCTTGTTGCAATTGCTGAGAATTTGTAACGCCCCCAAATCTGGGTATCTTCCAACCCGACATATGGTGCTATACGGTACTACTATTCATACATTCATTCAATTGAAAAGCCTCAAAAGAACGAACATGTCTTCTATATATTCAAAGTAATATTTATATTTCCCAGGTTCTATACCCATTACAAAAGTTATTTGTCATAATATCAGATACATTACAACAATCAACCTACTCTATTACATAGACAACTTAATGATCTGCCTTAGCCTTTCCTTTATCCTTATTCGATCCTTCGAGACGTTCAGTCTTAGCTGCATTTATATGGTTCAAGCAAGAGTGAGCATAACTAGCTCAACAAGTATGACAATTTTAATAACAACATGCTTGACAAATAAGAATCGTATATCTTCAATAACTGAACAATAGTTATGAAGTACTATTGATAATTCAAAATAGCACTTCATCTTTCTTTCAAACTGTTTCACAATGAATAATATCTAGTAAAACATAAACTCCGGTCCAAGACCTTGAGTATTTCATTCTTTCTTTGAAAAGAACAACCCGACATTAAGTCCGTAAGTTCGGTATTACTTACGAGCACTTCTAGGTGATCAGCCTATCGTACTCTATGTTGATCAACACTACATTCATTAAACGTATGTACATTTAATTTGTGGCAACCTCATGTGCCTGTTGTATGACGACAAAACATTTATTTATCATACTCAGTCTTCTTTTGAAAACCATATCAAGTAGTTGACAAAAGATAACAACATTTGATAACAGTTGGATAAATAATCAGTAATCCACCAATTTTATTTAAATCCAGCCGAAAGAATTGGCTTTAACTCCATCATACATTAATTCATGCGTAATGATACATGAATTACAAAGCTTGTTCAGATTGAACTGAGACAAGGGTTAAAATACTTTCCTTTAGCGTCTGGTACGGTATAATTACTTTATGTTTGAGTCTTTCAAGTCACTACAACACATGATTACATAACGCCATACATTAGGTCATATATAATCAAGTATGTATATGACTATATCTTACCCTTCTTCTCAATCTAATCATGTATTAGATTCGTTTACTATTAATTATGGCTTGTCATTATACTTACATTCATAATTGAATAGGTTATCATCAACGTTTATATACTATCCTTAAGGTTTAACGATGTTACTTCAAGTTCCTTAAGGTAAATTTAATTTGAATTATTCACATTATCTTTCTTGTGTACTTATAAACATTCCTTACTATATTCATTCTAGGGCTGGCGTTGTGGCGCCAACTTGCTCTCTTTAAGCCGCGCTGCGGTGCGAGAATACAGTAGCCAAGTCCTGGACTTGGCGCTGCGGCACGAGTCCTTACTCAATGGTCTGCGCTGCGGCGCCACTCCCTAGTAGGTCATGTACTATTCACGACGCTGTGGCGCGATGAATTACGCTTGGGCTGGCGCTAGCTCTATGCACCAGAAAAATTTGACAGTTTGTCAACTTTGCGAACTTCCCGGGCTCATAACTCCTTCGTTATAAATTCGAATTGGCTCGTTCAAAAGCCTACGGTTCAAAAATTACATACTCTTCGTGTTCATGCAAGAATTTTATTTTTTTGACTTTGTTTACAGAAAATTCATCTATTGGTTCATTTTTAACGGAAACGATAAACGTTCGTGAACGTTCAATGCTCGTTTCTTCGTTCTAAGTCAGAATTCGGTCATTTTCTAGTCCGCAACTCTATAATGCCAAATATGACTTGCCTCTATTGAAAACCAACATTTCTGAATTCAAACACAAAATTTGACTTCTATTCCGAGAATTTCACGAATTCGACGATTATCGTCTAATCGTGCAATTTTCCGGCAAATCTTCATTACTTATGATTCGTTCATTACTTCAAATGATTTCAATTCATCATATGAACATCTCAACATACTTATTACTACAACTTATCTTCATGTTGGATTTTGACTTATTCTTCCATGAGTTTATAACTTATTATGGTATAAACTACTTATAGCTTTATTGATCATGACTTATGATAATTAAAGTCTTTTAATCATCATCCTTATATGTTCTCAACATATAATTTCATTCATGTATACAGGATACAAGTTCATACAAGTTCTTTATTTTCATACAAACTCTCAAGGTTAACTTATAACAAGTTCATATAGCTTCTTCATAAGTTTATAACTTATGCAAGTTTAAATGACTTATTTCTGACTTATGCAGCTTAAGTCTATTGATTAATCCTTCTTCTTACTCCTTAACATCCATGTTCACTAATCCCTACTTCTCTTAACAACCTATCATGGTAGAGATAGGAGATTAATGGACAAGAAGTCTTACCCTTGAAGTTCTTTGGAATAAGTCTTCTTCTTTTTCTCCCAAATGGAAGTAGCTTATTCTCTCTAACACTTAAGCACTTTATAAGTTTGTTGGATTATTTGAAAAATTAGCAAATGACTAGCAAGCTCCTCTTATTTATATAATTCACAAGGTTAGGGTAGTTTAGTCAATATACCATTCCACCTCCTTAAGCCACCTCCTTACTATTCATTACTTGTTAATCACAACACTTATCTCTTGCTTGACCATTACACCTAAGTCTTGGTCATCACACATAATACTTGATTACCAAGATTAACCATAATAACATGGTTTTCCCCATGGGTCACTACAACTCATTGGATCATATCTTGGGCTTGGATTAACTTACTAAAATTTGGGCTTGTATTAATAAACATTAACTTGTTCATTAATTAACATTTGGGCCTTACCATTAACTCACTTGGGCTTGTACGAATTCCTAACAAATCCTACAAGTCCAATACTATTGCTCAATACATATAACTCATTGTCTACGTATTATTCCTGTATTCTAACTCGTATATAACTTCGTTATATACAATATACCATCATTCATACAAACTCATATAATACCTTGTATTATACTCGTATTCATTACCTCATACAATACTCACGTATTATATGATTATTACTTAACTCATTAATACTTCCCTTTCCTTAACGTCTCAATTTAAGTCCGCAAGCGAAATATTGCGTTTTCCATACTTAGATTATTATTACATTATCCATCTTACCTTGACATTCTATCATTACGTATTTCTCAGAAATTCAAAAATAATTCCCGAGCAAATACCGATGAATAGTGTTTTTTAGAAAATTTCTCGGAAAACTTTTATTTTCGTCTTGAAAATTCAAACACTTTAATTCTTTGACGTAGCTAAAATACTACGACATTCCAACATTATTAGGTTATAGAATGATAACCATCTTGATAACACATAGAATATAATTTTATTTATTATTTAATTCAATAAAATTATTTTATAATAGAATCCGAATTTCTCGGTCGTTACATCCTTCCCCCCTTATAAGAATTCTTTCCCTAGAATCTCATTTTACTTTAATCAAATAATTGAGGAAAATTTTCTTCATCTTTTCTTCTAATTTCCACGTTGCTTCTTCAGCATTGTGGTTCTTCCATAATACATTTACCGAAGGTATTACTTTGTTCCGCAGAACTTGCTCCTTTCTATTGATGATTTGAATCGGGCGATTCTTCGTACGTTAAGTCTTTCTCGATATGAATCAGTTCATACTCGATTACATGATTATATTTTCGCTTATAAGGACGTAACACAGATACGTGAAACACGTTATGTATTCGTTCTAGGTTTGGAGGTAATGCTATCACATAGGCTATCTCTCCCACCCGTTTTAATACATCAAAAGGTCCTATAAATCTTCGACTTAACTTTCCCTTCTCTCTAAAGCGTATCTTTCCTTTCCAGGGAGATACCTTTAGAAACACATATGAGCCTACTTCAAACTCTCTATTTATTCTATGTGAGTCCGCATACTTCTTCTGTCTATCTTGAGCTGTGATAAGACGCATCCGAATTAACTTTACTACATCCGCTGTCTACTGCACCAATTCGGGTCCTAGCATTCGGCGTTCTCCCACCTCATCCCAATATAATGGTGTTCTGCACCTCCTTCCGTACAAAGCTTCGTAAGGCGGCATGCCTATGCTTGCATGATAACTGTTGTTATACGCAAACTCTACAAGTGGTAGGTGATCATCCCAACTACCCTTAAAATCCATGACGCAAGATCTCAACATATCTTCCAACATCTGAATTGTTCTTTCACTCTGTCCATCGGTTTGTGGATGATACGTTGTACTTAACTTCAGTTGCGTTCCCAACTGTTCTTGCAAACTCCTCAAAAAGTTCAATGTGAATCGTGGATCATGATCTGACACAATTGATACTGGTACTCCATGTCTGGAAATAATTTCCTTAACATAAAGTTTAGCTAACTGGTCTAAGTTATACTTGACCCTAATTGGCAAGAAGTGAGCCGACTTCGTCAACCGGTCCACTATTACCCAAATCGAATCGTACCCCTTTGTCGTAGTCAGAAGTCCCACCACGAAGTCCATCGTGATATGCTCCCACTTCCATTCTGGAATCTCCAATGATTGTAATAAGCCACTTGGTCGTTGATGTTCGGCTTTAAACCTACTCTATTACATAGATAGCTTAACGATCTGCCTTAGCCTTTCCTTTATCCTTATTCGATCCTTCGGAACGTTCAGTCTTAGCTATATTCATATGGTTCAAGCAAGAGTGAGCATAAATAGCTCAACAAGTATGAAAATTTCAATAACAACATGCTTGACATATAACAATTATATATCTTCAATAACTGAACAATAGTTGTGAAGTACTATTGATAATTCAAAATAACACTTCATCTTTCTTTCAAACTATTTCACATTGAATAATATCCAGTAAAACATAAACTCCGGTCCAAGACCTTGAGTATTTCATTCTTTCTTTGAAAAGGACAACCCGACAATAAGTCCATAAGTCCGGTATTACTTACGAGCAGTTCTAGGTGATCAACCTATAGTACTCTATGTTTATCAACACTACATTCATTAAACATATGTACGTTTAATTTGTGGCAACCTCACGTGCATATCGTATGACGACAAAACATTTGTTTATCATACTCAGTCTTCTTTTGAAAACCATATCAAGTAGTTGACAAAATATAACAACATTTGATAACAATTGGATAGATTATAAATAATCCACCAATTGCATTTAAATCCGGCCAAAGGAATTGGCTTTAACTCCATCATACATTAATTCATGCATAAGGATACATGAATTACAAAGCTTGTTCAGATTAAACTGAAACAAGGGTTAGAATACTTGCCTTCAGCATCTGCTATGCTATAATTACTTTATGTTCGAGTCTTCCAAGTCTCTACAACACTTGATTACATAACTCCATACATTAGGTCATATATAATCAAGTATGTATATGACTATATCTTACCATTCTTCTCAATCTAATCATGTATTAGATTCATTTACAATTAATTCTGGCTTGTCATTATACTTACATTCATAATTGAATAGGTTATCATCTACCTTTACATACTATCCTTAAGGTTTAACGATGTTACTTCAAGTTCCTTAAGGTAAATTTAATTTGAATTATTCACATTATCTTTCTTGTGTACTTATAAACATTCCTTAATATATTCATTCTAGGGTTGGCGTTGCGGCGCCAGCTTGCTCTCTGTAAAGCCTCCAAATTCGGGTACTTGAAACCCGAACTCGGTGCTTCACGATACCATTTCTATGAGCGGAATAATACTAATAATAATTACAATAATATAAAGATCAACTTAATTTTCACATCATCAGAGTCTAATCCCCAGGTACGAGACCTTTAAACATTCATTACATAATATTAGATAATTAGATATCATAGTATTCATAATCTCAAAATATTACATAAAACAAGATCTTGCATTCACTCAGCAACTTTCCCCTTTCCCTTGTTCTTAGTGGAGCCTTCAAAGTTGTTCGCAGACTTAGTCGAAAACATTTAAATTAAGCAAGAATGAGCATTTGAGTGCCCAGTAAGTATTAATAATTATATATATATAAGCTGAAAGAATTTAAATGTTTTCTTTATACTATCCTTCTACAACAAGTCAATAGTTGTGAAGTAATCTGTACCAGGGATAATAGTAACATAACAACTCTCTTTCAAACTTTTGAAACTACGTATTGACTATAAATAGGGTTAAAGTGACATACTATAAACATTGTTTTCATTTTCGAAAAGGTTAAACAAAACTTCATCTGTAAACCGTCATAACTTACGCAGCACGGGGTGATCACTTCATGTTGTACCTCAGATTGATCAATACTACATAACAAGAACGATGTGATCGTTCACTCTGGCCGCCTTGGCACATAAAATTTTCCCGTGAGCGAGATGTTCATACACAGCTTAGGGTTCCAAACCAAAGGTTTTATCTTGATCAACAATAATCTATAGTTCAACATATATATATATATATATATACGGGTAATTTGACAAAGGTGAATCAACATGTGGTTAACTGCAATGATTATCCAAGTGGGGACACTTATATAACCATTTTATAGAAATTAACGAACAAAATATATATCTAAATTACCATATACTAACATGTTGATAATCAATGGGCATATATAATATAGGGTTAATAATCATACAGTAATAATATAACTCTAAAACATTCTTACTCATGTCCATTGCATAAAGGAAATGCAAAGGTAGGATACTTGTCTGATACGCTGCTTACAAATTTGTAACTTAGTTTTATCTTTTATAAAATCACCTATCAGTAATAAAATCATTTTACTTATTAGTATAACATATCCTAACATATAACACTGCCTATTGCAGTCACCACATTACCTAATCACATTGTCACATAGGTCCAACAGTCATTGGATCACAAACAAACATTTATCTAACCAAATTATCTAAGTCCAGATCAATTTCTGAAGCATGTCGATCTACTGACAGCTTTATTTGGTAATAATCGAGTCTAAGACTCTATCTCGAAGTTCAACATCTGTAAATATCAGTCATATTATTTTTAAATGACTTAATATAATTTTAAAACATTTATTATAATTTATCATGAATTTTCAAATACCTGAATCATAATTAAATGATTTAAATATCAAACAATTATGTTATCATTAATATTTAATTAATATTAAACTATTAATGAAACCATTGCCAAAATATTAAAGTTATTTATAATAACTCAAAATATTTTTAAAACATTTATATTACCCTTAAATGATTTTTAAAACATTTAAAATCATTTTTAAATAATCATCATTAATATTTAAATATTAATGTACCATTTATCCAAATATTAAAAATCATTAATTATAACTTAAAATATTTTTAATTCATTTATATCCTTTTTAAATGATCTTTAAATTAATAAAACCATTTTAAACTATTTATTTAATATAATTATTAAATAAATTTAATATCATTATATTAACTTAATATCATTAATATTAAATTATTAATGAAATTATCCTTTAAATATTAAAAGTTATGTTTTATAACTTAAAATATCTTTAAACACTTTATTTTCATTTAAAATGATTTTTATAATATTAAAATCATTTTAAACTAATTTATTTAATATAATTATTAAATAACTTTAATATCATTAATAATAATTAATTAATGAAATTAACCTTTAAATATTGAAAGTTATATTTTATAACTTAAAATATTTTTAAATATCTTATTATTATTTAAAATGATTTTAATATAATAAAATTATTTTTAATTTATTTATTTAATTCATTTATTAAATAACTTAATTATCATTAATATATATTTATTAATGAAATTTACCATAAAATATTAAAATTCATTAAAAATAACTTAAAATATTTTCTTATATCATAATATGATTTTAAATGATTTTTCATGTATTAAAATTATTTTTAAATAATTTATTTAATATTATAATTAAATAAATTAAATACTTTTAATATTCCAAAAATATTAAATATTTATAAAATATATTCAAAATAATTAAAATATAATTTTCGGACCTTAAATAATTTTTAATAATTTATTTTGTATTTTTAATAATTTAAACTAATTAATACTAATTATTTAATATAAAATATAATTTTTATTCTAAACTGTCGCTAAAGACCACCTATAGCGATAGACCCGTCGTTGTAGGTGTTTTTCGTGTTCTTGGCTAAACCCAGAACACCATGTGTAGTGATCGTGTGTGCTACTTTGACCAAGTGTATCTGACAACTCGTATAGCTTATGGATGAAATAAGACTTCGATCTTGTAGTATTAATGCACGTCTACATGACCCAACAACAAAAATGATCATAACACATAACACAAGAGAGATCTGAGCCCTCAAAGAAACTGTCAGACCTGTTCACTTTGGGCATCCACTACATGTTGATCGAGTATTGTTTTTGTGATCAATAAACTTCAGTATGTAAACCACATGTAGGACTAAAGATCTATAACAAAATATCATCATAATAACAACATATCAAGCATAAGTGATCCGGTCAAACTACTGTCAGAAACTAGTTCATACGGTTTCTGGAAATTTCCAGAAACACAAATCCGTGATCTCCTATGCTAGTTTGACCAAACATATCCTTCAATCTATTCATGATTTCAGGGATCTAAAAGCTTAATCTTGTATTTAATATACCATTTTACAACATTGATACAAAAATTGAAACAAAACAACAAACAACCCAAAGATCTGGGCGTTACAAAAAGTTGTCGACGCTTTTTTCAATTCGGGTCGCCCATTTTTTGACCGATTATATTAATCAACGGTCTTTGACCGTTAATAACTTCAATTATAGACATCAATTTGTTACACTACAACTTTCAGATGAAAGATAACATAACAAGTTATAGATCCAAACAATAAAACATAAAAAACAACAAATGAACAAGAATCTGTAGCTCCTGACATTCGTTGTCAGACCACAGATTGAATTTTTCCAAATTTTTGAAAATCAACGATTTGAAGACTTAGATGTTATGGATTTGTATACTACCAACCCAGATCACTAAAATAGACTACAAACAACACATTACAACATCAAATCATAACATCTAACAATGAATCATAGTTCAGATTTTCGAATAGGGTTTATACCTTTAAATGAGAATTTTCTGATTTTGGCCTATGAATTTGTTAGTGGATTTCGTGGGGTTAGTAAGGTTAGGTCACCAACTCCACCTATTGTCAAAACTTACATATTAGCTTCTTTAATGCTCAAAAGGGCATAGTGGTCATTTAGCTTGAGATGTTATGGCATATTGGTCAATTAGCAAACCCTTAGGGTTTGACCCCTTAGGGTTTAACCCTAAGGTTTAGCACATTGCATTTACAAGGTTTAGCAATTATGGTTTGTATAAAATAACAATTTTATTTTCCAAAATTTATAATTAGGGTTTTGTTAATTAGCTTAGGCTTCTAATTATAAATGCACATTAGGGTTTAATAACACTAATATAATTATCCTTGCTAATTATAATAATTAGGGTTTATAATTTTGGTAATTAGGGTTACCAAATTACAATTACGGTTTTTTAATTATCAATTTAGGGTTCTAGGTTTTAGGGTTTTAATTTATTAATTAGGTTTACCTTAACTAGCAAATAAAATCTATCATACATGTTATTAATCACAGTAACACAATTTCTGACTGATCACAAACTCCAGTTTAGGTTTCAAATTTCAGAAATTATGGTTTTCCATAATAAGCATATTATTAAAACATAAATCATATAACACAGTTATATAACAGTCTTGAATTTCCCATTTAATTTTGAAAAACAGGGTTAAACCAATTAATGCTAGGGTTTGGTCAGATAAAACATAATTGACCAACCATCAACAGTACGTACATACAGTACATATTTATAGCACTGAAAAATCAAAATATATTTAATATTATAATATTATTGTCATTCATTGATCAAAACCCATAACTAGGGTTTGGATTCTATATCTGATTTATCTGTCGTAGTTAACCTTATTAATTAAGTTAAAATAATTAACTTAATAACCTGAACAAAATTCATATAATAAAATAATTATTATAATTATTCTAAAATCATTTCATATATTCTTTAAATAATATATACCTATAATTTCATGGAAAAATAATTAATAAAACATTTCTAATATAAAATTAATTATTATTAGAATATAATTTATAATAATCAATATTTCTAAAATAAATTTATCTGCAATTATTCGAGTAATAGATAAATTTTATTTATCACACATAATTATATACATATTATCTTGGCACATATCACCCATATTTATTTTAATAAAAAAAAAATTTATACGCAAAATTTATGATTTATTTATATAGAAAATATCGGGTTGTCACACTCTCTTTAAGTCGTATGCACAAGAAGAATCTGATATCAAAGTCCTGGACTTTCATACTGCAGCAATCGCGATTCCTTACTCGTTGGTCCGCATACTGCAGTCATCACTCTCGATGGGTCATCATGTACTATTCGTGGCACTGCGATGCGATGAATTACTCTTGAAATTTGGCCACCAAATGACTCAAGTACCAAAAAATTTGACAAATTATCGACTTTATTTAACTTCCTGTGCTCATAACTCCTTCGTTATAAATCCGAATTGGCTCGTTAAAAAGCCTACGGTTCACAAATTACATACTTTATGTGTTCATGAAAGAATTTTATTTTTTCGACTTCGTTTGCAAAAAATTCACATATTGGTTCATTTTTAATGGAAACGATAAACGTTCGTGAATGTTCAATGCTCGTTTCTTCGTTTTAAGTCAGAATTCGGTCATTTTCGAGTCCGCAACTCTATAATGCCAAATATGACTTGACTCCATCGAAAACCAACATTTCTGAATTCAAACACAAAATTAACTTCTATTTTGAGAATTTCACGAATTCGACGATTATCGTCCAATCGTGCAATTTTCCGGCAAATCTTCATTACTTATCATTCGTTCATTACTTCAAATGAATTCAATTCATCATATGAACATCTCAACATGCTTATTACCACAACTTATCTTCATGTTGGATTTTGAATTATCCTTCCATAAGCTTATAACTTATTAAGGCATAAAATACTTATAGCTTCATTGCTCATGACTTATGATAATTAAAGTCTTTTAATGATCATCCTTATATGTTCTCAACATATAATTTCATTTATGTATACAGGATAAAGTTCATATAAGTTCTTTATTTTCATACAAACTCTCAAGGTTAACTTTAAACAAGTTCATATAGCTTCTTCATAAGTTTATAACTTATGCAAGTTTAAAGGACTTATTTTTGACTTATGCGACTTAAGTCCATTGATTAATCCTTCTTCTTACTCCTTAACATCCATGTTCACTAATCCCTACTTCTCTTATCAACCTATCATGGTAGAGAGACAAGATTAATGGACAAGAAGTCTTACCCTTGAAGTTCTATGGAATAAGTCTTCTTCTTCTTCTCACAAATGGAAGTAGCTTATTCTCTCTAACACTTAAGCACTTTATAAGTTTGTTGGATGATTTGAACAATTAGCAAATGACTATCAAGCTCCTCTTATTTATAGAATTCACAAGGTTAGGGTAGTTTAGTCAATATACCATTCCACCTCCTTAAGCCACCTCTTTACTATTCATTACTTGTTAATGACAACACTTATCTCTTGCTTGGCCATTACACCTAAGTCTTGGTCATCATACATAATACTTGATTACCAAGATTAACCATAATAACATGGTTTACCCCATGGGTCACTACAACTCATTGGATCCTAGCTTGGGCTTGGATTAACTTACTAAACTTTTGGGCTTGTATTAATAAACATTAATTAACATTTGGGCCTTACCATTAACTCACTTGTGCTTGTACAAATTCCTAACAAATCCTTCAAGTCCAATACTATTGCTCAATACATATAACGCATTGTCTACGTATTATTCCCGTATTCTAACTCGTATATAACTTCATTATATACAATATGCCATTATTCATACTAACTCGTATAATAACTTGTATTATACTCGTATTCATTATCTCGTACAATACTCGCGTATCATACGATTATTACTTAACTCATTAATACTTCCCTTTCCTTAACGTTCTCAATTTAAGTCCACAAGCGAAATATTGCATTTTCCATACTTAGATTATTGTTACATAATCCATCTTACCTTGACATTCTATCATTACGTATTTCTCGGAAATTCAAAAATAATTACCTAGCAAATACGTATTTTCGTCTTGGAAATTCAAACACTTTAATTCCTTCATGTAGCTAAAATACTACGACATTCCAACATTATTAGGTTATAGAATGACAACCATATTGATAACACAAAGAATATAATTTTATTTATTATTTAATTTAATAAAATTATTTTAAAATAAAATCCAAATTTCTCGGTCATTACTGAATTAGTTGCTAAGGAGTTTATATAGAGTGAGTATATTATTTTAGAGCAGCTGAATTGAGTCACAAAGGTATAACTTCCATTCCCATTCTTCATTTTGATAAATTGTTTAATGGGTTGATTCTTTGAATTAACCATGTATTGGTTGATAGTTGATTTGGGTTATGTTTCTTAGTGTTATACATACTTATAAGTGTGTTGAGTTATGTTAGAAATAATTTTTGTAAGGATTTTGTATGGTGGGTTGCAGAATTGCCGAATAGAGGAAGCTAATGTCTCTGATGCGGTATGGCGTAACTTTTCCTATTTGTACTAGGGTGCGGCCAAGCAATTCTTTTATAACTCCAATGATCGATTTGTCTCGGCATAATAGCGCATGCAACTGCGCCCTAATTATACTAGGGTATGCAATGCAATAGCACAGTAACGGACCGTAACCGATGTGTCCTGTTATGTTTCTGTTTGTGCTAAGTTATTGGTACATTGTTAAAGCAAACTTGTAAACTATTTTAGCACACACATGTAAGCACATGCATATAGGATGAACAAGTATAGCAATGATTGACACAATACTTGTGGTCTTGAAATGAAATTTGTCGAGTTCGAAAGTGAACTTTGTCACGAACACATCATGTGAGCATTTTGACTTTATGAACATGACAATATGGTTTATATTGACATGAAATGCAATACTAAAGTGATTGGACACACTAGCATACATGATTGAAAGTTAAGACTATTTCAAAGATAAGAAACTTAAAGCTTTTCAAAGAGAACTTGACGAAGATTTTTATCTAGTAAGTTCTGAATATTTGAACATGTATATGTGACTTTATTATATGTTGTAAATGCATGAGAGTTATATGCCTTGTATGTACTAAGTTGTCTTAATGTTAAATTCAAAGAAAATTAGAACGAGGAAGCTAATGTCATCAAGAAATGAGTAAAGTACGTTATGACCATGCAAGAATGTATATTAGGACTCATTATGCCTATAGATATATTGGCATGAACATCGTTTGGTTAATGTATGGTTTTCACTTATTCAAATATAGTCATAAAAGGGAAATTTCTAAAATATGAACTATGTGAGTAAAGTATAAATGGGTTGTATATATACAAGCATGACTACTGATTATTGAATGATCAAGTTGTAAGGCACAAATGATTACATGACCTTTTATGTTTTAATGACATATAAATTGTAAGTTAATTTTGTGGTAATGAACTCAAGTATGATCATGTGTTATATGTGAAACTCTAGCACGTATGTATGTTAATATGTATGTATAGGTGTATGTTAGAGTTGAATCTGAAGTCGAGAGCAAAGCATCAACCTTGGTATGGCGAAGGACACCGTGATTCTTGTAGTCCCTAAGCTTTAAACCAGCAGCAATTTGCGCTTTTCCCTAAGTTTTAGACCAGGTAGCAATTGCGCCATCCTGCGAGCTTTTCCCATTCTATTTTGGTTCTAAAATTTAAGGCATGCTTATATAATTTTCTTACCTTGTAATATATGACCAATATGCCATATAATGTGTTTAGAAGCATGTTATGTGATGACTTGATTCTTTTAAGTGTAGACTCGTACTAGTTTACACATACTAATTGAAAAGACCGACTTGTTAATGTTAGATCATTTCAACGCAAGTAATTAAAGTTAGAATTAATTGTAGCTGAGAAAACAGGTAAGTTTCTATGAACTTCACTCTTTGATTATGCAAGTTCCTTAATTCTTACTCTTTTACTTGAGCAAGTATATGAACACTATTTTTATTGTGTTGCAATGTTCCCTAACTTACACAACCTTATTTGTTGTGAAAGTTTCTTATCCTTATCATATTTTATTGAGTAGGTTATTGTTGAATTGAAAGTTATTCATTTAAGCTTGAATCTTATTTCCAAGCTATGACGCCCCCAAATTCAAGTACTTGAAACCCGAATTCAGTGCTTCACGATACCATTTCTTTGAGCAGAATAATAATAATAATGTCATAAATATCAAACTTAAT
Organism: Panax quinquefolius; assembly: GCA_020205615.1. Taxonomy (NCBI): domain Eukaryota; kingdom Viridiplantae; phylum Streptophyta; class Magnoliopsida; order Apiales; family Araliaceae; genus Panax; species Panax quinquefolius. Next base: position 76,078,839 of record CM035155.1, on the reverse strand, counting down.
TTACATATCAGAGTTTTCTAAATCCCAGGTACGCGACCTTAAAACATTTTATTACATGATAGATAATAAATATGATCATATTATTTAAGTCTAGCTATTACATAAGATAACACAAACTTATTTTGAAAGCTTTCCTTTACCTTTGTTCTTGGCAGAGCCCTCTAGTTGGTCATACTTAGCTGAAAATATTTAATTTAAGCAAGGATGAGCATTTGAGTACCCAGCAAGTAATAACAATTATAAATATTAGCTGAAAGGATTAAATGTTTTCTTTGTACTACCTTTCTACAACAAATCAATAGTTGTGAAGAAATCTGAAACGATAATAATAGCATAACAATTCTCTATCAAATTTTTGAAACTACGTACTTACTATAAATAGGGTTAAGGTGACATACTATGAACATTGTTCTCAATTTTCTAATAGGATTAGCAGAACTTCATCCGCAAAATCGTTATAACTTACAGCACGCACGGGTGATCGATCAATTATATATGCCTCAGTATTGATCAATACTACATGCAAGAATGATATTATCGTTCACTCTATCCGCCTTGGGCGCATAAAAATTTTCCCTTGATCGAGATGCTCATACTTATTCTGGAATCCAAACTAAAACAATTTGATTGGATACAAAAAGGTTTTATCATATTCAACGATATTTCTAAATCTGTGTCTAGTTGGTCAAATAGATTAGACGACTCTTACTTCATGTATACATATTGGTATCAATAAGTATATATATATATATATATATATATATATATATATATATATATATATATATATATCAACATGTGATTAAATACAATGATTATCCAAGTGGGGACACTTGAATAACCATATTTAGAAATTAACGAACATAATAAAAATATCTGAATTACAATATAGTACCGTGTTGATAATCAATGATCGGATATAGCATATATAATAATTGGGTTAATAATCTGATACAATAATAATTTAATTCTGAAACTTCTTACTCATGTCCATTGCATAAAGAAAATGCAAAGGTAGGATACTTGCACAATGTAAATTCAAATACTTGCCTATACGTGTCCATTGCATAAAGTAAATGCAAAGGTAAAGATACTTGCCTGGTCTGCTGCTTACACAACTTAGTTCTATCCTTAATTCAATGACCTATCATTTATAAGATTGTCCTATTAATTAGAATAACATATCATAACACATCATACTATTATTTACAGTTAATACATAACCTAATCACATTGTCACATAGTTATATCAGTCATTAAGACACAAACAAACACTTTTACAGTCAAACTATATAGGTTCGGATCAATTTCGGTAACATTTTGGTGTACCGACGGCTTCATCGGATAATTATCGAGTTTATCGTTGATAAAACTCTAATCTGTAAGTTAAATATTATTCTGGATAATTTAAATATCAATCATATTATTTTTCCATGACTTATAATAATTTTGAAATAATTATTATAATTTATCTTGATTTTTCAAACTCTAGAATCATTATTAAATGATTTAAATATTACATAATTTTATTATCATTAATATTTAAATAGTATTTATGCAACCCTTACCAAAATATCAAAGTTATTTTATAATAACTCAAAATATTTTTAAAGTATTAATTATTACCCTTAAATGATTTTTAAAACATTTAAAATCATTTTTAAACAATTACCATTAATATTTAAATATTAAGGTATTATTCACTAAAATATTAAAAGTCATTTATAATAACTTAAAATATTTTTAAACCACTTATATCCTTTTTAAATGATTTTAAATCAATAAAATTATTTTTAATCTATTTATTTAATATTATTATTAAATAAATCTAGTATCATTAATATTAAATAATTAATGAAATTTATCTTAAAATATTAAAAGTAATATTTTATAACTTAGAATATCTTTAAACTCTTTATTTGCATTTAAAATGATTTTTATAATATTAAAATCATTTTAAACTAATTTATTTAATAAATCTAATATCATTAATATTAAATAATTAATGAAATTTACATTAAAATATTGAAAGTTACGTTTTATAACTTAAAATATTATTAAATACGTTATTATCATTTAAAATAATTTTAATATAATAAAATCATTTTTAGTTAATTTATTTAATGCATTTATTAAATAAATTAAATATTAGTAATATTTAAATAATTACTAATATTTATGGAAAATATGTTAAATTATTAAAAGTTAATTTTTATAACTTAAAATAATTTTTAAAACTGATTTTATAATTTTTAGAATTTATTTACAATTTTTAAATGATTTTTAGAATTTAATATAATTAAAATTAATAAACCTGTCGCTATAGCCTTTAGCGACAAAATCTGTCGCCTTATGTGTTCTTGAGGCTCAAGAACACTAACAGACAATGATGAAGGTGTCATGTTTGACCACCTCTTATTCTCTGTATAAACATGATCTTAATTAACTAAGACACTGACATTGTAGTATTGTTGTAACACTACAAGATCTAACTATCGTCTAACTCACAACACATTACAACAAGATCTAGCCCATCAAACTCACTGTCTGAGCTTCCTGGGTTTTCTGGGTTACCCAGAAACCCAGTCAGATTCGAGTCGGCAATTTGAGGCTTAATTTTCTTCGAGTTCTGTTAATTGTTAAAGTGTTCTAATGGGTCAGGGTTGTAGTCCTCATGTCATAGTCCATATATCATTCACCAGGTCAGTCAAACAACATCAGATTCATAAGATATCACACGGTCAAACCTTGTCAGAGACAACGTTCATCTGTTTTCTGGGTTACCAAGAAAACGAGTTCGTGCTCGTCCAGGTTAGTTTGACCATCGATTAGTTTCATTCTATTTGTTATCTAAGTGATATAAAGGCACAGATCTAAAGCCCACATAGCAGGTTATAACATAGATACAAAAACATCATCAAAACATATAAAACCTGACAGTTATTAGTCTTTGAAAATCTTGTCAGACGCGGTTAAAGGATTTCTGGGTTACCCAGAAATCACTTGGTCATGGTCGGTCAACCGACTTTGACCAACAATATCTTGTAATCTGGACATCAAATGACCATGATTCTAGTTCTAGATTAAAGATATCATATCATAAGTTTAAACATCTAAACAACAAAAATTATAACCAGATAAAGATCTATGTGGTCTGACATTCGGTTGTCAAACCACTTTTAAAAATTTCCTAGATTTTGTAAAAACTTAAATTCGAGCATATAAATGTTATGGATCCACTATATAGCAACCCAGATCACTAATTTACACCTTATATAACATATCTAAACATTCTAACATCAAATCCAACATAGCATATAAGATCAAATTTCTAAGTTAGGTTTTATACCTCTATGAACCAAATCTTGATCCTCAGTTCTTGACCTGATCTTGATGTTTTGGGGACTCACTAAGGGACTGAAATGCTAACTATTTTCGTGGGTTTAGAGAGAGAGAGAGAGGCTTGGTGGTGTGTTTGTAAGTAAAATGAGCTAATTTATGAAACTTCTCTCTCCTTGATCTTATATAATGACATAGATGCAATGCACTTGGATGTGAAAGTGGCTGATTTGTATGGTTTATAGGCACATGGCTAGGTTGAGTTAGTTTACCAACTAAAGTTATGGCAACCTATACAAGTTATCTATAAAATAATACAAGAAGGGCAATTTGGTCATTTGGTTTTTACTTTTATATAGTGGCAAAGTTGTCAATTCATTCTAACCCTTAGGGTTTGACCCTTAGGGTTTAACCCTAAGGTTCCATAAGTTCATTATCTAGGATTATGTATTTAGGGCTAAAATGTTAATCTTAGTTTCTAAAAATGTGAATTAGGGTTCCCTAATTAAATTAGGTTTCCTAATTACTTTAGACTTGTAAAATAGGCTTTATCAAATACTAATTACCATTAAGCTTGCTAAAATAATAATTATGGTTTTTAACTTAGCAATTAGGGTCTTGATATAGTATTTAGGGTTTCTAAATATTAATTAGGGTTTACCTAATTAACAGTAAATATAATAATGATCATTATTTACATAACACACAACTTAACAAACCTTACAGTCATAAATTGACTTTGTACTATAGTTTATCAGTAATGCTAGGGTTTTTGTACTGTTTTACTATAATTGTTTCACATGTTAACATTACACACATATCATACATGTTCATAGCACTGACATATAAATAATATTATATTATTATTCTCATTCCTTATTCAAAATCCAAACTTAGGGTTTTGAATTCAGATTCCATATAACCTTCATTCATACCATCATTAATTAATTTTAAATAATTAACTTAACTAATATAATAAAATACATATCATAATAATCCTATCATATATACAATAATCATATTTTCATGGAAAATAAATAATAAATATCTTTATTACAAAATTAATTTATTATAAGAATATATTCTATAATGATCAATAATTCTTAAAAGAATTTATTTATAATTATTCATCTAATAATTTTATTTGTCACACATATATATACATATACTTTACTATGCACATATTCCCATCTTTATATATATATATATATATATATAAATTAAATCGCAAAATTTCTTATTGAAAATATTGGGTTATTACATCCACCCTGCCTTATAAGAATTCTCTCCCCGGAATCACCTCTTTAAAACTTATAGATAATAGGGCAATTAGCATACACAATCATTTCAAGTAGATCTCGATCAGATTCGATTGAACTGATCTTTAACTATTCAACATAAAACTTGTCTATCTGATCATACGGAAATTTGATTTCTAGCAGAACTCAAATTCCTCCTTCAAAATTTCTTAATAACATAATTTACTATATTTAAGAAAAATCATATATACGAAAATAAAGTTCATACAAATAATACCTGAAGTTCCATCCCCGGCTGCTACGGTATCCTGAACGGTCATATTGAAGACTCTTGCGGTTGATTTCGTCGAAGTTGGTCCCGTTATCGCCATTGTTCCACTGCCTTTCCCTGCATTCATGCTTCCTATATCTATCCTCCTTTTTGGACAGTCCTTCACCTTATGCTTCATTGATCCACACAGAAAACATCCATTTAAAATCTTAGGATTGGGGCAGCTAGGAGAGATATGTCCCTCCTACCCACACTTGTAGCACACAAACTTACCCTTAAGACACTCACCTGAATGACTCTTCCCACAATTATTACACTTCACAACCTACTTTTTCACACCTTTTTGCTTGACTTGGAGACTCCCAACATTGTTCCACTTTCTTTTCTCACCCCTACTTCCACTACCTACTTCTACCTTCCCAGCTCCATCACCCTTATTCTTTCTCTCCCTATTGTAGAGGCTCATAGCCTCACTTCCCCCTTCAACTATGATAGCCTTTTTTAAGAGTGCGGCAAACGTATTGATCTGCAACACCGCCACCTTATTGTAGAGCCAGGGTTTTAGGCCTAGCTCAAACCTCCTTGCCTTCCTTGCTTCCGTATCAACTTGATACGGAGCGAACCTAGCTAATTCATTGAACTTTGCGGCATACTCCGCAACTGTCAAGTTCTCATGCTTCAATTCCAAAAACTTCACCTCCATCCTAGCCTACACACTAGACGAGAAATAGTTGTTAAAGAATAGCGTCTTAAACCTAGTCCATGCTATCAATCCTTCTCCTGCCCTAGCGTGATTTGCCTCCCACCAGAAATTCGCTTCTCCTTTCATCATATAGGTGGCAAAAGTTGTCTTTTGCCCCTTATCTACCCTAGTGACTACAAGTTTGGGCTTCTATCGGGTCAGTGGTACCTCTAAATTCTGGCAGTCCTACGAGCTTAAAATCCTTGAAGTTCGCAAATCGGTTGTCTGGCTGATTTCCCACCGCTGGCATTCCATTCTGCATGGCCTGAGCTACCATGTTCGCGAAATTCTGCATCAGATCTGGTTGTTGTCCTCCAGCATTGTTGACCGATTCTTCTGCCCTTTGGTTTCGAGTTTGACGTCTTGGCGGCATTTTCTGGTTAAAAAAAAAATCTATATTTTATTAACTTCCATTCTAAACCTTATCATATAAGTTTAATGTTTCAAAATTATTCCGTTAATCAAACATAGATTCATATTCATTTAGCAATTTCAAAATACTTTACATAGCACATACTGCTTTAAACATCTGATATCCCTTTGTGACCACAAAAGTCGGGATTCATTACTACTACTTATTCAAAAGTTGAGAACATTACATCACACATGCACATTACCAAACATACATAATCAAATACTAATTCTATTTATTTCCTACACCACTTTCCTGATTCTGGACAACCCTTCGCCTGATGACCTTCCAATCCACAAATAAAACATGCACCTAGTTTATAGTCGGACAATACATAGTGGTGTGTCCTTCATAACCGCAAAGAAAATTCAAAAGTACTGGAGCAAGAATTCTTCAGAAGCTGACCATTAGCTACTCATCTTATGTTTTTCTTAAAACAAAAGGTGCTAAACCAGAAAATGCTACAAAATGAACTATCCACCCACAATTCTAAAGGTATTGAGAAAAACTTCAATGATTCTTGAAATGAAACTCCGGTTCATCCAAACAAATCCTCTCCTAGTAACAGAGTCCCAAAACTCTATGGCTGATGTACCAAATAAATTTCTATTCACGGTCGTAGAGCGCCTAAACTCTACGACTGATAGTCAAGTTAGTCTCACCGTCTCAATCATAGATTCCACACGATCAACATCCTGATCGTACAATATAAAAGTACTAACTCTACGATTGCAATACTTCTCAGTACACTCTCCTGAACATATAAGTGACATAGCTGAAAGCACTTCACCCTCTTCCACTAACAAACGCCAACATCAAGTATGTCCAATTGTAACGATCGAGAAATTTGTAATTTAATTTAAATATTTATAGAATTAAATAAATATTTTAAGTAATTTATTTATTGAGGAAGTAATTTATTTATTGAAAAAAATAAATAATTGATGAATTATGGTGAATTAATTTAATAACTAAATTGATTAATGATAATTAAATTGAGTGTTGATAATTTTATCTAAAGGATTTAATTTAAGGAAAATAATTAAATTAAATCAATTGCTTAATATTTAAGAAGATAATTAAATTAAATGAATTGTTTAATTTAATGGAAATAAATAAAATAAATAAAGTGATGTTTCTAATTTATTAATTAAATTAGATATATAATTATTTATTTATTATTATAAGCATAATTATAATAAGAATATAATTATTATAATTATAAATTATAAGCTATTAAAATGGGTTACATGTGTGACAAGTGTAACTATATGATAAAAGTATTATTTAAATAATCTAGTTGGGGGTTTATGTGTTTAGCCAAACAAGGCCTTGTGGCCTTTGGCTTATTCAACTGACGCAAACTTTTTATTTTTCTAACGGAAGGGAACGTGGGAGAGGCTAGTTATATTTTCCTACGCATCTTATTTTTCCCTAAGGCTAGACAATATAGAAAACATAGAGAAGGTTTGAGAGAAGAAGATAAACATAGAGGGGATTGAGAGTGAGAGCTTGAGAGAAGTTATTCTGTGATTATAAAGTTGAAGAAAAGGGATTGCTAGTTGTTTTGCTAATCAAGGTATAAACTATCCCCATTCAAACTTTTAGTTTCGGTATATATGTATATATTCTATGTGATTGGAAATCATGTGAATTGTGGTATGTATATATGTTCATATAGGTTTGCAAAACTCTGTTAATCATCATGTATACTTGTTATTTGTTATTAAATTCGTAAAAATTAGTGTAGGAAATAAATTGAAATATCAATGTTATTATTCTTATAATATGGCTTAGAAAGTACAAATTTTCATGATCAATACTTGTTATAATCTGTAATTGTTGGTGGATTATGATAATATGTTAAGAAACAAAAGCGGCATAGTTGGAATCGTGTCAATTGACGGAGAAACGAATTCGTGGTGATAGAATTTGTTAAAAGTGTAAAAATGAAGAAATTTCGAAAAAAATATAGTTTTGATTCTTCAAAATGATGTTTATATAATGTTTTTGTATATAGAATGGTGTATAGCATGCTTAACTAGGATATTCCAAAGTTTTAGATGTTGAAGTGTGGTGAAATTCTATAGAATTGGGATTTTTGGCCTATAGTAGAGTCTAAGTTCGCGTTCTGTAAAAACTGAATCTGGTGCATCATCATGCGTGCCTTGTTTCTTGCCATTGCATGGTTGTCGCGTCATCGGCGCCTTGCATCTGGCGCTGGTCTTGCTTCTTACTGCTGCCAGTAGCGTGGTAACCAGTGTATTATTGGCGCGTGCGCGCCAAGATGTCAATCATGAGATAGTGAAGTCTACTACTTCTGCAGACTTTGGTCATTCGTTATAGCATGGCTTAATGATTATGTTAACGTGCTAAATGTGTAAAAACAAGGTTAAAGCAGAAGTGTATCATGCGGTTAGTAATTCTAAAATGCAAAGTTAGTAAGTGGTGAAAATGATATGTATGATTTAAAGAACTTAGTGAGCAATGAATAAGTGTTGAGAAATGTTCACTTGTGGTTTTGAAATATGTATGGTAATGAAAGACTTGTGCTAAAATGATAAGATTAGCTAGAATTGTAAATGTTATGATATGTTAGCATATCTAATAGATATTGTGATTCTACTAAAATGTGTAGGTGAACGTGAGTTGTAAAATTATAGCTTAGGCTTGAGGCAAGTTTCCTAACTCTACCTTGTGATTATTGAGCAAGTTTATTTACCCTATCCCAATTATAATTTTGCCTGTTTCATAGCTATGCTACCTTTAAGTTAAGCAATCAATTTGTTTCTAAATTTTTACATTGAAGTTAACCAAGCCTATTGATTCTATCTAGTGTATGATTGTACAAGCTCTTGTAACCTAATTCGTTACATCGAGCGAGCTTTACTTTCCTTATTAACATTCGAAGCATATATTGTTCTAATACATTGATTCATAGAATATTGTTCTAACTCCTTTGAATATAGCACTTTGCGTGTATATCATGTTTATTCAATTATACATTGTTTTTATTCGATCCTTGATCTTGATAATCTTGTTCAATTCTATATTGATTATATTAAACCCTTATTGATTGAATTAGCCTACTATGGAATAGTGTTCTAAAATTCTAGAACCACTAATAAGTTAGTTTCGAGCTAAACTTTCTTTAGTGCGGAAATTCTAAATTCAAGCTGAGACGAACAACCCTAACATAGGGGATTTTGTACGTGTAACGTTTATATGTATGTGCACAATACATGGTACAAAGGGCTGATCCCCCTAAGTACGTTAAGAAGGGTATGTATAGTCTAAAAGACTGTTAAGGTTGAGGTAATAATACATAAATACCAGAGACATAGTTTGTGGTCTTAAGACCCTCAGATATTGATTTTGAACTTGTTCTATATTCTTAATTCGTAGGACAAGTTCATTATTGTTCAGCATTCGTTGTTCATTCTCAAATTGTTATCATTACTACTTTCTATATCAGTGAGCAATTGTTTGCTCACTCTTACATTTAACATTGTAGCTAAAGTTGAGAAAGTCGATGAGCCGTCTACTAGCAAAGGAAAGGGCAAGATGTCCAAGGGCTAAGGATTTATTGAATGTAGTTAAATATTTTACTTTATAAGAGTTGTTTTACTATATGATGTATTCCGCAAACGTATGTAATAAATTTAAGGTTAGATTACCTGGGATTGTTTTGAAGTGATGTAACCCTTTAAATGGGAAAGATTATTGTTTAAGGTATTTAAATTATGTCTTTATCCTTTGATTATGGGTAGTTAGATGTAATAGTTTTTGATAAGTGAGCACCAAATCCTGTGGGAAATGGAGTACCTGGATTTGGGGGTGTCACAGGTTGGTATCAAAGATTTAGGTTATAGACCTTAGGTGGGGAAACCTTAGGAAGTAACCTTTAAGGAAATAGAAAACACAGAGGTGTTCAACTCTTATCGAGTTTTAAGGAATGGATTAAGGTATCCATTGAGGCTAAACGATAAAAGACATTATGTGTTATGTGTTAATAAATTATGTGCTCGCGAGTATCAAAAAATGTTAAGTAAAAACATAAAATATTTTGTTGTCAGGATGTCTAACGAAGGAGGATCCAATCCAACTTAGGAAGCAATACCCCAGATACCTAGAGACGATGATCCCCGGGATATTCACATAGTACGGGAGCAGTTGATCTAGGAGGATGAGCATGTAACCGATCCCGAGAAGAATTGTTCTGAGGAGATAGAAGAGGATGATGAGGAAGAGGATCCTAAGGAGTTTCCACCAAACTCCATATCTGCTGAGATATATGATGCTCTGTACGATCGTAACATAGAATTACAGGATAAGGTTGAGGAACTAAAGGAGTTGGTTGAGATGCATCATGCTTCGATAGAGAAGAAGGATGCAGAGATTCAGGAACTCGACTCACGCCTTGGAAACACGGAGTGGGACCTAGTTCATACCAAGGGTCAGCATGAAGACCTGTTAGCAGTAAACGAGAAGATGAAGACTGACATGGAGAAATTGAAAGATGATTTCAAGGAGGAATTAGCTAAGCGTGCAAGAGCAGAGGATGCTTGGATGAAGGCGACTCAACGTGCAGACCGTGCTGAGGCTAAGGTCCAAGTGAAGAAAGCCAAGATGAAGGAGATGGATTACACTTTTAATTCTTCGATTGATAGGGCCCAGGATCGAGTCTTTTATTATCCACCTCAGTTTGAGAATTCGCCGTGGTTCGTGATGGATTGTAGAACGGCGTATCGTATCATGGATGAAGAGCGTCGGGAAGCCTTACGACGTCTTAATATGTTTATAAAAGATAATAATAATATCCTAATAATAATAATATAATATAATAATAATAATAATAATAATAATAATAATAATAATAATAATAATAATGTGGTTAATTGTGTGAATAAATAAATTGTGAATCCCTTATTTTGAGATGAATAAAGGGATAATATGAGCATGTAATCCTGAAACTTGTCTAGTTTAGGAAAGTGAATGTTAATAGCGGTTATGCTATCTTTAATATGTTTTAAAACGTTATGAATGAATAAAATATTGGAGTTTATTTGGAATGTTATGTGTTATAACTTCAATCTTGGAATGTTTAAGTTAAACTTTAAATACTCAAGAAGTTGAGTAATGAGCTAATAAGCGTATATTTTAACAGAAAATGCCTCCTAGAAGAAGACAACCACGTCAACAAGCACCTCCAGAGGGGTCTACTAATAATAACAACGAGACCAATGCTAATCCGGTTCAGCAGTTGGTAGCTCTGTTGATGGGTGCACTTGCGAATCAACTGCAAGCTCAAGTCACGACATTTAAGGAATTCAAAGCGGTTGGACCACCAGAGTTTCAAGGGTCTATGAATCCAGTGGAAGCCCAAACCTGGATCATGGAAATGGAGAAGGTGTTCGACGTTGCCAGAGTTAACGAAGATCAAAAGACTGCGTTCGCAACGTTCATGCTGAAGTCTGAAGCTAGCTACTAGTGGAAAAAAATAAGGTACGTGGGGGACAAGGAGTGATAGTGTGGGATAGATTTAAGGAAATGTTTTTTGAAATGTACTTTCCAGCGAGTTCTCAGAATCAGCTAGAAGTGCAATTTCTGGAGCTAAAACAAGGGACTATGACGGTGCCAGAATATGCTGCGAAGTTTAACGAGTTGGCAAGGTTTGCCACTTATCAAGTCAATACTCATGAACGTAAGGCGAGAAGGTTCGAACAAGGATTGAAGCCCTGGCTTTACAGGAAGGTTTCAATGTTCCAGCTGAACACATTTGCGGCGGTACTGGAAAAAGCAATTATCGCGGAAGGTGGAAGCGATGCCTTGACCAAGTACAATCAAGAAAAAAAGAAGAGGAAGAATGAGAATGAGAATAAGGCTGGTGGAGGTAATGTTGGAAGTAACAGTAAGAAGAGGAAGTGGAGAGAGAATTTTACTGCGGAAGGACAACAAGGAAATCAGTAGAAGAAAAATTTTGAGGCTTTCGCAACTAGCGAGAAGAACAATACTAGGGTATGTTTGAAGGGAAAGCGAGTGTGTTTCAACTGTGGTCAGGAGGGACACATTGCACCAAACTATTTTAGTCCGAAGAAAGGATCATGTTTTACTTGTAGTTCGAAGGATCACATGGCTCGTGATTGCCCTAAGAAGCCAGCGGGAAGTGCAAGTGGTGGAAAAGGAAACAACAACGGTGGTGGTGCATTGACTATCTCTGGACCATCACAGTCAAGCCGACCTACTACGACGACTTTCAATATGACCGTGCAGGATGTTGTACAGTATAAGGATGTGGTGTCAGGTATCATATCGATTAATGGTATTAATGCTTATGTACTATTTGATTCGGGTGCTACTTGTTCATTTATATCCGATGAATTTGCTTAGAACTTAGATTTTCCCCAGGAAGATTTAGAATTTCCCTTAAGTATAGAGATTGTGAATAAGGAAGTGATTCCTGTCAGATACAAATATAGGAATTGTAGAGTGGATATAAAAGGTCATGAGATGATGGTAGATTTGATACCAATTAGACTTGGTGAATTCGATGTTATACTGGGAATGGATTGGTTATTTAATTACGGAGCAATAATTGATTGCCAAAGGAAGTGTGTTAACCTTATGACTCAGTCAAAGGTTGTGTTTTATGGCAGCAAGTCACCTCGACAAGAAATTTGTCTGACGGTGATGCAAGCCAAGAAGATGTTGAGACAAGGATGTATAGGATACCTAGCCTACATAGACGATACGTAGAAGAAGAGTGCGAAGTTAGAAAAGATACCGATTATAAGAGATTTTGCAGACGTATTTCTAGACGATTTGTTGGGTCTTCCATTGGATCGAAAAATCGAGTTCGTGATTGATTTACTACCAGGAACGGCCCCGATATCTAAAGCACCATACAGGATGGCTCCGGTAGTGATGAATGAGTTGATGGTGCAATTGCAAGAATTGCTCGATAAGAAGTATATTCAGCCGAGTGTTTTGCCATGGGGAGCACCGGTCTTGTTTGTGAAGAAGAAAGACGGATCGATGCGGCTTTGCATTGATTACCAAGAATTGAATAAGGTCACGATTAAAAATAAGTATCTATTACTCAGAATCGATGACTTGTTTGATCAGTTAAAGGGAGAGAGATATTTCTCGAAGATAGACTTGAGATGTGGTTATCATCAGTTGAAGGTGAGGCCGGAGGATGTACCAAAAAAAACATTCAGGACTCGATATGGTCATTATGAGTTTTTGGTAATGTCTTCTGGTTTAACCAACGCACCTGCAACGTTCATGCATTTGATGAACATGGTGTTTAAACCATTTTTGGACAAATTTGTGGTTGTGTTTATTGATGATATATTGGTATATTCCAAAACCAAAGAGGAACATGTTGAACACTTGAGATTGACGTTAGAGAAGTTGAGAAAAGAGAAGTTGTATGCTAAGTTCTCAAAATGAGAATTTTGGTTGGAACGTGTACAGTTTCTCGGACACGTTATTGATAAGGACGAAATTTCGGTAGATCCATCAAAGGTTGAAGATGTAATAAACTGGGATCAGTCGAAGACACCATCAGAAGTAAGGAGTTTCTTAGGATTGGCAGGTTACTACAGGCATTTTATTCATGACTTTTCCAAGATCGCAACTCCGTTGACGAATTTAACTAGGAAACCGGTTAAGTTTGTTTGGACAGAGAAGTGTGAGGAAAGTTTTCGAGAGTTAAAGAAGAGGTTGAATTCAACACCTGTGTTGTCATTGCCTAATGATACAGGGAATTTTGTGGTATATAGTGGCGCATCGCATAAAGGACTAGGTTGTGTGCTTATGCAGAACGGTAGAGTTATTGCGTATGCATCGTGTCAGTTGAAAGATTACGAGAAAGGGTATCCGACTCATGACATAGAGTTAGCAGCGGTGGTGTTTGCCCTAAAAATTTGGAGACATTATCTTTATGGAGAGAGGTGTGAGATATATACCGACCATAAAAGTCTGAAGTATATCTTTACACAAAAAGATTTGAACATGCGACAAAGAATATGGTTGGAGCTGAAAAAAGATTATGATTGCGAGATTTTCAATCATCCCGGAAAGGCGAATGTTGTTGTTGATGCCTTAAGTAGGAAGGGACGAGAGAAGTTAATGATGTTAACTGCTCAAGAGAAACTAGTGTCGAAAATGGCTAAGATGGAGTTGGAAATTAAATATCCAATAGAATCCGATGAAAAGTTATTCCAGATGGGAAATAGTTCAATGTTGGTAGATAAGGTAAAAAATGCGCAAATTCAGGATAAAGACTGTGAAAAGATAAAGCAGAAAATATCTGTAGGTGAGGAAAACAAATTTAAAATCGATTCGGAAGGGTTACTTCGATTTGAAGGGAGAATTTGGGTTCCGTATGTACCAGAAGTTAAAGAGGAAATTCTGAGAGAAGCTCACAACTCACGATATTTGATTCACCCTAGGAGTACAAAGATGTACCAAGATCTTAGACATCATTTTTGGTAGCCGAATATGAAGAGGATGTGGCTGAGTGTGTGGCAAAATGCTTAACGTGTCAGAAAGTCAAATCTGAACATCAAAGGCCAAGCGGATTATTACAACCGTTGGAGATACCATAATGGAAATGGGAGCATATCACAATGGATTTTGTGGTAGGTCTTCCAACGACCCAACAAGGTTACGATGCCATTTGGGTGATTGTCGATCAACTGACGAAGTCAACACACTTTTTGCCAATCAAGATTCGATTTACCCTAGATCGGTTAGCAAAACTGTACGTGAAGGAAATTGTTTCAAGACACGGTGTACCAGTGTCCATTGTGTCAGACAGAGATCCATGTTTCACATCTAATTTCTGGAAACGATTACAAGAATGTTTGGGAACACATCTGAGAATGAGCACAGCGTACCATCCTCAAATTGTCGGACAAAGTGAGAGAACCATCCAAACACTAGAAGATATGCTCAGAGCATGTATCATGGATTTCAAGGGAAATTGGGATGACCATCTGCCATTGGTAGAATTTACTTATAATAATAGTTATCACGCGAGTATTGGTATGCCGCCTTACGAAGCGCTATACGGCAGAAAATGCAGAACTCCGTTATGTTGGGATGAGGTAGGTGAACGTCAACTATTGGGTCCAGAATTGGTAAAACGTACTGTCGAGATCATCAAGACTATTCGAGCAAGATTAATAGCTGCACAGGATAGATAGAAGAAATATGCCAATCATCATCGACAAAATAGAAAATTCGATGTCGGTAGTTATGCTTTCTTAAAAGTGTCTCCCTGGAAGGGGAAATTTTGATTTGGAAAGAACGAAAAATTAAGCCCTAGTTTTATAGGACCTTTTGAAATGCTTCGTCGAGTTGGCGAACTGGCGTACGAGATAGCTTTACCTCTAGAGTTGGAGCATATTCATAATATTCCATGTATCAGTATTGAGGCCATATAAGCCTGATTATAAACATGTTATAGAATATAAGCCCTTACAGTTTGAGAAAGATTTGTCATATGAAGAAGTCCATGTTCAAATTATTGACAGAAAAGAGCAAGTACTGAGGAATAAAGTGATACCTTCTGTTAAGGTAATCTGGAGGAACCACAATGTTAAGGAAGCTACGTGGGAACTTGAAAGTGTTATGATGAAGAATTATCCTCAGTTGTTTGCTTGATTTTGTATAGCGATTCTGGGGACAGAATCTTGTTAAGGAGGGAAAAATGTAACGAATAAATTTTTTGAGTTGTGATTCTGGGGACAAAATCCTTTTAAGGAGGGAATGATGTAATGATCGAGAAATTTGTAATTTAATTTAAATATTTATGGAATTAAATAAATAATTTAAGTAATTTATTTATTGAGGAAGTAATTTATTTATTGAGAAAAATAAATAATTGATGAATTGTGGTGAATTAATTTAATAACTAAATTGATTAATGATAATTAAATTGAGTGTTAATAATTTTATCGAAAAGGATTTAATTTAAGGAAAATAATTAAATTAAATCAATTACTTATTATTTAAGAAGATAATTAAATTAAATGAATTGTTTAATTTAATGGAAATAAATAAAATAAATAAAGTGATGTTTCTAATTTATTAATTAAATTAGATATATAATTATTTATTTATTATAAGCATAATTATAATAAGAATATAATTATTATAATTATAAATTATAAGCTATTAAAATGGGTTACATGTGTGACAAGTGTAACTATATGTTATAAGTATTATTTAAATAATCTAGTTGGGGGTTTATGTGTTTAGCCAAAGAAGGCCTTGTGGCCTTTGGCTTATTCAACTGACGCAAACTTTTTATTTTTCTAACGGAAGGGAACGTGGGAGAGGCCAGTTATATTTTCCTATGCATCTTATTTTTCCTTAAGGCTAGACAATATAGAAAACACAAAGAAGGTTTGAGAGAAGAAGATAAACATAGAGGGGATTGAGAGTGAGAGCTTGAGAGAAGTTATTCTGTCATTATCAAGTGGAAGAAAAGGGATTGCTAGTTGTTTTGCTAATCAAGGTATAAACTATCCCCATTCAAACTTTTAGTTTCGGTATATATGTATATATTTTCTATGTGATTGGAAATCACGTGAATTGTGGTAAGTATATATGTTCATATAGGTTTGTAAAACTCTGTTAATCATCATGTATACTTGTTATTTGTTATCAAATTCGTAAAAATTGGTGTGTAGGAAAGAAATTGAAATATCAGTGTTATTATTCTTATAATATGGCTTAGAAAGTACAAATTTTCATGATCAATACTTATTATAATCTGTAATTTATTGGTGGATTGTGATAATATGTTAAGAAATGAAAGCGACATAGTTGGAATCGTGTCAATTGATGGAGAAACGAATTCGTGGTGTTCAAATTCGTTAAAAGTGTAAAAATGAAGAAATTTGGAAAAAATATAGTTTTGATTCTTCAAAATGATGTTTATATAATGTTTTTGTATATAGAATGGTGTATAGCATGCTTAACTAGGATATTCCAAAGTTTTAGATGTTGAAGTGTGGTGAAATTATGTAGAATTGGGATTTTTGGCCTATAGCAGAGTCTAAGTTCGCGTTACATGGCGAAAATCGAATCTGGTGCATCATGGCGTGTTATTCATAAGGCATGGCATTGCATTGCACATATACTTAGCCATGAAACCTAATGTATTATTGGCTTGCGCGTCCACCCGATATCCGATAATCAACATGATGAAGTCTACTACTTCTGCAGACTTTGGTCATTCGTTATAGCATGGCTTAATGATTATGTTAACGTGCTAAATGTGTAAAAACAAGGTTAAATTAGAAGTGTATCACGTGGTTAGTAATTCTAAAATGCAAAGTTAGTAAGTGGTGAAAATGATATGTATGATTTAAGGAACTTAGTGAGCAATGAATAAGTGTTGAGAAATGCTCACTTGTGGTTCTGAAATATGTATGGTAATGAAAGACTTGTGCTAAAATGATATTGTGATTCCACTAAAATGTGTAGGTGAACATGAGTTGTAATATTATAGCTTACGCTTGAGGCAAGTTTCCTAACTCTACCTTGTGATTATTGAACAAGTTTATTTACCCTGTCCCAATTACAATTTCACATGTTTTATAGCTATGCTACCTTTAAGTCAATCAATCTATTTGTTTCTAAATTTTTACATTGAAGTTAAGCAAGCCTATTGATTCTATCTAGTGTATGATTGTACAAACTCTTGTAACCAAATTCGTTACATCGAGCGAGCTTTACTTTCCTTATTATCATTCGAAGCATATATTGTTGTAATATATTGATTCATAGAAGATTGCTCTAACTCCTTTTAATATAGCACTTTGTGTGTATATCATGTTTATTCAATTATACATTGTTGTTATTTGATCCTTGATCTTGATATTCTTGTTCAATTCTATATTGATTATATTAAACCCTTATTGATTGAATTAGCCTACTATGGAATAGTGTTCTAAAATTCTAGAACCACTGATAAGTTAGTTCCGAGCTAAACTTTCTTTAGTGTGGAAATTCTAAATTCAAGCTGAGACGAACAACCCTAACATAGGGGATTTTGTACGTATAACGTTTTGATGTTTGTGCACAATACATGGTGTAAAGGGCTGATCCCTCTAAGTACGTTAAGAAGGGTCTGTATAGTCTAAAAGACTGTTAAGGTTGAGGTAATAATACCTAAATACCAGAGACATAGTTCGTGGTCTTAAGACCCTTAGATATTGATTTCGAACTTGTTTTCTATTCTTAATTCATAGAACAAGTTCATTATTGTTTAGCATTCGTTGTTCATTCTCAAATTGTTATCATTACTACTTTCTATATCTATGAGCAATTGTTTGCTCACTCTTGCATTTAACATTGCATCTAAAGTTGAGAAAGTCGATGAGCCGCCTACTAGTAAAGGAAAGGGCAAGATGTCAAAGTGCTAAGGATTTATTGAATGTAGTTAAATGTTTTACTTTATAAGACTTGTTTTATTATATGATGTATTCTGCAAATGTATGTAATAAATTTAAGGTTAGATTACCTGGGATTGTTTTGAAGTGATGTAACCATTTAAATGGGAAAGATTATTGTTTAAGTTATTTAAGTTATGCCTTTATCCTTTGATTATGGGTAGTTAGATGTAATAGTTTTTGATAAAAGAGCACCAAATCCTGTGGGAATGGAGTACCTGGATTTGGGGGTGTCACACCAATGATGGTGATCAAACTCTGATAAAAAGCCTATCGTTATGACATTCTTACCACGAAGTATATACAGTCTTTCTGATAAGCGCCTCAGGGACAAACCTGACCCTTAGTTTAGTCTAAGAGTTTGGCCCTTCCTGAGCTACCTTAATAACACAGAAGGAATGCTAAGTTAGAGCTCATCATAAGAACTAAGCCAGACAATGATCGTAGAGTATGATTAACAGTAAACTTAATAATCATAGAGCGACTTCGACGATCGTAGTTTTTCCAAATAATACACTAGCTCAGGGGGAGCTAAGGGCATATTAGTATTTTCTACACTATTTAAAATCATGGAGCCCGACAGAACTCGACACGTGTCCCCCACTATGCAGTGGTTAAGCCATTCAACTCTCTTGGGGCACATTAGTGGTTAAGCCATTCAACTCTAAGATGGGGATTAGTTACAACCATCGGCATGAAGTCAATAAATTTCGAAAATCTAGCAAAGCTAGAAGATTTAGAATATCTAATTTTCTCCATTAATTTCAATCTTTACTTTATTACCTCATTAATGAAAAATTCTTTTTATTTCTAGAACCAGTAATGCTCTTATACTAAATATTCTTGTATTTCAACTTACAATCTCCCTATACCCCCAGTATAGTTCATCAAACTTACCGCACATTGGAAGTTCAGGAACTTGTCAGAATAATATGAGTTTATGAACTTATCCTAGTCAGACCATAGACGTCCATTCGCTAAGGGGTTCAAAATATACCATATTATTATGAGTTACAAACTTACCATATGTATTAGTTTTAAGAACCACACCTAATCCTAATAATATCTGACTAATCTTAATAGTTTTTAACTATCAAATATACACATGAGAAAAGAATCACCTTTTCGCCACATGTGCGACACCAACATTCCAATGATTATCAATGTGATAAACTGAGTGCAAGCACAAAACCCTCGCCCATAGAAAGGTTTGTACAACTCAGCCATCACATGAGTCCTCAATTGAAATCTCACCTAACTCTATCTTGCATATAACTTGCTCTTTGCTCGATACGAATTTTTCGTACCTCATCATTTATAACTCCTCGTGAGTTTATCACGTACTATTTCATAGTACATTATCTTCATATCATCAAGCTATAATTATTCAAACATTATAGACCGTCTTTCTTTTATAACTTAAACAGATCATTCTATAATCATCTCCCTTAAAATTCTTTTCTTCACTTGTGATCGTTTTGTTTTATGATCCTCTTTCTTTCTTTTTTCATCATTTACGATTTCATTTATGCTTTAAATCTTGCAGATTTTGTCTATTCATCATTATTTGTTATCTTGGGTATTGAGGTTAGGTAACTCCCATTTCTTATCTTTATATCTCTTCAAGATTCTTCTTTGAATTTTCTTGTTTATATAACAATTCTTCCTTTAAGAATTTCCAACTTCATTTACATTGTTCAACATTTCATTTGGGTTCCACATTTTTATCATACGTATCCATTTTCTACACTTGGTACACATCGAGTCTCTAATAGTTTCAATATAGTACGCTGAGTGGTTTCCCACAAATAACCAACAAACTAGGTTCCGAGTTGCTAGTTCATATATACCTTCACTCTATGAAGGAATCGTTTAGCCCAGATTCCATACATCAACTATTAAAGAGTATGATTATACCATACTTAAATATAACTTTTTATTCTTAACTTCTTTATCATTCTCTTCTTATAGACATTGTCTATTTATTATCATCTTACATCCTTATTATTGGAGTTGGGTAACCCCACATTCATATTCCTTATAACTCTACAAGATTCTTCTTTGAATCTCTCACGCATGTTTTAATCCCTTCTTTATAAATTTCTTAAATTACTTCTTATTGTTCAAACTCTATCTGAGCTTATTCTTTATCATCTTCTCCTTTATTCTCTAAGGTTAGAACCTAGGGTACTCTTACCTAAGGTTTATAACCTACAGCTTTGATACCAACTGTAACGATCCCAAAAATTCAGACAATAATATTCTCCTTCTCGATCGTTAACAATACGACTTTAATCTATCTTTACATCATTATTCGATATTAAAATCATTAAAAATGCGAAATATTTAAACCTTTTATACATTTTCTTCTGTATTGCCATAAATCGCAACCTTTACATTACATCTCATCGATTCAAATTTATATCATGAATCGCTACAACAAAATGACTATACAAAGTCTTATATCTTAAATAGATATCCATATACATCGGATAGCCCAACTTACAATTCAACAACATGTTACATTCAAAATATTAAATATATTTCTCATAAAATATAAGTAATCTTCGTGAATATGGATCTCTATAATTCACTTACCACATATCCTTACCTTGAAATCTTGACCTGCAAAAATTATTATTTGCAAGAGTGAGCTAGACAGCTCAACAAGTTCTAACAGTTTTCATGCATCACATAACACATATCAATATGCTCAACATACATATCCTAATAATTAAAGTAACATGGCATATATGCTTTAATTCACATAGCAAATATAAAGATTGAGTTCCTTACTCAATCATCATTATTTAACCAAAACAATGTAGTCATAAATTGACTTTAACATTTCATGATTACAACATGTATAACATATCATGATCACTTACAACACATATATCATATCATGCAATTTAAAACAGTTCATCAAGTCCACGTAGAAAATAGGAACCGAAAGACTTGCCTTGATCATTGTTTACCAATAACAGTTTAACAGCTTACAGTTATCTGCACTTCACGTGCCCTACACAATTATATAATCATACACATCAACTATTAGTCACATAGCAACGCATAGTAGTTGTAATGTAAACTTTACGCTATATCTCATAAGTCCAATGACATCCAAATTTGGATATGCTGTAAACATCATATTAAACTATTTTTAAAAGTTATTGGACACCCATTTCAGATAAGATAGACAGTCCAAAACAATGTTCAAAAAGGGGCGTTCAAAACTATTTTTCATTCTTTCCCAGCTTTACCCTCTCTCTCTAAAACGGTCATAACTTTTCCGTTTCAAAACATTTTTGAGCGATTCTTGAGCCCTCGCAAAGCTAACTTATGGGACTACAAGTTTTATTCTTTGACCTTTTCCAAATTTTAAACACAAAATTCCAGAGAATTAGTTCAAGGTGACTACCCCGAGTTGGTTAGACAGTTTTGACGTGACTACTTTGAATGGTCATAACTATTTGCTCTAAAGTCGGAATTAGTCCGTTCTGGAGTCTATGGAAAGCTTATTCAGTGTATTATAACATAAAAAAGCCCAGAATTTTCTAAAAAATCTAGCTAACTCCGAATTTTCGTTTTTGGATCCGCAGTCAACTAGTTTTTTGGACTTCTTGTTTTGGCATCCAAAACTCGCCTCAACTCGCTAAATTTCTTTACAAATAAGTCTTATTTAACATAATCAGACTCGTCTAAGGTCTCGGCTCCATATCTCTAATTACAATCATTAGAACTCATTTACATAATCAATTACAAGCTAAAATAAACATAGTAAACTAACTAGTTTACTAACAAAACTAACTAAAATTTCAAAATTCAAACTTTAACTAACAAACTAAATATAATATTTAAAATAATAACATTATCAAAAATTAAATAAGAAACATACCCGAAAATACAAATTCCACAAACTAAATACGTACTCGACCAAGATTTAAGTAAGGAGATCTTTATAAAAAGTCCTCCCACAACAAAGCATTTCTCAAAATTGGAGGCCTTATTGTTGGTGAATGAAACAAAGGGCCAAGCCCTTCTACTTATAGGTTTAGAAAAGGGGTGAAGTTCTAAATTTAGTCGATGTGGGACTTGGTTTATACTAATTTTAATTGGTTTATACTAATTTTTCATATTTTTAACATGCTAAGTGTATTCATTCATCGCGAATTTGTTTCTTAACCAATTCGATCCGTTCAAGTTGCGTTGTTTTCATTTTATAGAGGAAAACAACAATCATCCATCAATTTAAAGTTTCAATCACGAATTCATCATCAATTTTAGTCTCAAAGTACACCAAAACACACATTACCATCAAAACCCAAATTCCTCTTCTTTAGCATAAATACATGAATTTGATTTCTGAAAAATCGTTTTTAGATGACCATTATGAAATTATAAAATCTAATAACATATATAACATCATAACCCACAAATTCATTAACCAAAACCCCAATTTAAAAAAAAACTCAAGAACACATAAACTAGAAATATAAACTAGATTATGTACCTTTAATTCCTTAAGAAATAAAATTAACCTAATCAGTAAAATTATAATTTCTATTCTACCATTATAATCATAACATTATTTAATAAATTCTCACTCCTCTAATTTAATTATTTAATTAAATTAGAATATCACTATTATACTCGGGTAATAAAATACGATTAATCCCATCTATTTTATCACACTTAAATAAATTATCCCATAACAATTTTCATCAAATATTTATTTAATACCATAAATATTCATTTTATTCCATAAAGTTTCCAACTAAAATATTTAATGTACTTAATTAATATTTTACTCGCATTATACTAACATTTACATTTTCATGCAATATATTACCTTCTCAACTTTATTAAATCAATTATACTTGTATTAATTCACTATTTTAATTAAGTCAATTATTCACACTATTTATGAAACTTAACTCATAATAATTTTTATTGCCCACAAGGTATAATTATTAAAATTATATTATCTCATAACATAATTTCAACTTAATTCAATTAACTAATATTATTTAATTTCTTTAATAGTTTAATTAACTATTAAATCTCACATTCTCCAACATATGAATATATAATTTTTTTCACACTAAATCACATAATTCAAAATATATACACCTCATAATAAGAATTTTAATTATTAAATTCTTTTTTTAATAACTTATGAAAATTCGGGTTGTCACAACCGCTATCAATTAAATTCTGAATAAGGTGGCAGAGTGCCCATCATTCTTCTGTGCTGTGACCGTGAGAATTTGAATGATATTAACAAACTCCATCAGAGTTGAACCATCTTGAACGGGGATTGATTGGAGGTAGAAGAGAGGTAATTCTTCCTTCGTTGATTAGCATCTAAAATATCTCCTCCATAGGTTGGCCCAGGTATATAAATTCCCTTTGATTGCAAAATCCCGACGGGCTTTAGCATTTGCTCTCTTCACAACTTTTATCCTCCATAGCTTCGCTTTCTGAAGGTGATGGTGGAGCATTCATAACAAAAGGAAGGAGATAAGCATGCTCCTGGTTGACTAACTGGCGTGTGACTTGATACTGATAGGTCACCAGTTCCGCTAATTGTTCAATTTTCTTACAAAGAGCTTTCATCTTTTGTTCCATGGCAAATTGGAACTTCGCGTAATCCCATCTATAAACACCGTCTTTGATGGTCTGGGATGATTCACTGTTAAAACTGGAACTCTGTCCAGCGCTCCAACTAATCATGTTGACCTCTTCTTCTTTGTGTTGAGGAAGAGGGTTGTCTTGCACGTGAGGTTGATCTGGTTTGGTAACCACGATCTCACTGTTGTCTATTAAATCTTGGATCTTGTGTTTCAAGGCCCAACAATCTTGAGTATCATGTCCAGCTGCTCCAGCATGATAGGCACACTTCCGAGTATCATTGAAACCCGTCCCATTACGGTTGGCTGGTGGAAGAAGATGTGTGATTTTCTTCTGAGTAGTCTGAAGAGAAAGAATATTCTTTAGCGAATCCCCTAAGGGTGTGAATGTTTGAGGGCGTTTTGCATCTCCACCTTTAGGCAATGGAGGGTTTGAAGACTGTGCTTGGAAAGGGGAATAGTTTCTCCTATGTATAGGCATGTTCTGACTGCCTTTTTGACCTTGTAGTATCAAGGAAACTTTATCCTCTTTCTTTCCATAAGATCCAGATTGGATGTGCTCAGTAACTGCTTTAAGAGTGGCTAGGTCTTGAATCTTACCGGACTTCAATCCCATTTCAGCCATCTCTCCATGCTTGATCATTTCAGAAAATGGTTTTCCAATACCAGCTAAGACTCTTTCATAGAAAGGAGCTTCTTGTATGTCTATGAAAGTCATAACAATTTCTGATTCAGTTATGGAAGGAATAACTTGAGCAGCAAGGCGCCTCCACCTTTGAGCATACTCTCTAAAAGACTCATTAGACTATTTCTTGACCTTGGTAATCTGGTACCAGTCAAGAGCCATCTGAGATTGAAAACTGTATTGAGTGAGGAAGGCACGAGCTAGCTCTTCTCAGCTATAGATCTTTGAATTGTCTAATCTGGTATACCATGAACGGACTTCTCCAGTCAAACTCTTCTAGAATAGCTGCATTCTTTGCTTTTTGTTTTTTGTATAAGATCCAAGTTCTCCAATGAACACCTTCAAATGTGTGTAAGGATCCGCTAATCCGTCATACTTTTCAAAGTCAGGGGTTTTGAATTTCTCTGGATAATGAACACCAGGGAATATGCAAAGGTCAGCATATGAAACACTTCCATGTGTTCTAATCCCTTTAAGAGAACGGATAGTTTATTCCATTTGAAGGACCTTCTTCCTGATATCACCGGTGTCTGGATCTCCTTTGAGATGGGTGTTTTCAGGGTCTTTGTTGGTCATATCCAACTGAGGTTCTAGTTTTGTTTTATCCAAACCTTATGTTCCTCCTTGTGTGGAGGATTCTGTATGTGTAGGCATCTTTGAGCCCTGAGTAGACTAATGCAATTTTTTAAGCAAGACAGCCAAATCTGTAATTTATTGACTTAATCCGTCAAATTCTTCACGAGAAACAGGATTAGACTGGTCAGAAAAAGACATGATTGGCTGTAGTCTCATGGCCTTTTTAAATTTTGAGCGGGTAACATGCCCAATTGTTTCCCTACAAAAGACCTATGTAGTTTAGTCTTAGGGATAATGTAAATGCTATCATAATGTGCCCTTTTTAGGAATATTGTCCTATAAAGACGGGTGTTATTTGATAGCATGTCATGTATGGATAAAAATTCTTCATATTTTCCATTACATAAAGATGGACATGAAATAAAATTACAATTAAATGATTTTACAAGTGATTAAAAATGGAAAGCATGAAGAGACTTTCCTCCGCATTTGGTTTATCAAAGGCTGACCTATCTTAGGGTTACTTCGCGACTTTTTAGCATGAAGGTCTCCAGATCATCGCAATCTACTTGACGAGAAGTTAATCCGGTCTTTCAACTGGAGTGAATCTGGGTGGTGCCTTTCTTGAGCCTCGTTGGAATTAGTCTCCTTACGAGTCCAGTAATCAAACACCGACAGGATAGCCTCCTGGTGGAGGAACAACACAACATACATTCATATACAACGTGTCTCACCGTTTATGAGAATGATGACATGTGCGAAGCACTAATATCACAGATAGATATATTGCAGTGCAATAAGTAAAATGCATTTGTACACATTCATCATAAATGTAAATGCAACATTCACACAGAAGCATATAACAGTTTTGAAAAGCTTGTAGTAGCGGCTTAAGCCCTCTTACTGGAGTCCCCAGCAGAGTCGCCACCTGTCGACATCGGGATTTTTATTTGTCCCTTTTTTGTTACTTGTTCTTTGATGTTCTCATATTATGTGAGATTTGTTTGAAAAAACAAGTGAAAAAAGGTCTGACATGTGTAATGTCGACGATTTGACTCTAAGAGTTGCTAGTTGGTGTTTTTAACTGGTTGCACCAACACAACCGAGAAAAGGTTTGCACATTGACCCAGTGATGTAACATTGCTAAACGGGTCTGTGAAACCGAGATTCATTTGGGTTCAGAGGCTTGATTATGCGGAGGGAAGGTGTTAGGCACCCCCCGACATTCGTGTTGCCACGGTGACCGCCACTTTTCAAGAAACCGTTATATGAATGTGTGTGTGTGTGTGTGTGGATCAATGTGCAATTTATTTGGAAGTAGTGCTAGCCCTCGTTCGCATATATATACAAAGGGTTTTAATTTGTAGAAAAATTCAGTTTTAAACATGATATAGCAGTGAAGTTTTATAAAAGAGGTTTTTTAAACCATGTGCTTAATAGTAATTGAGACATTTTCATACTTCCATTTTATTATTAAATGTTCGGCTTGTTTGCTTTTATTTTCGAGATGTGAGGTATCTTCGAGAAAATAATATATAGCAGTGCCGAACTCCTCATGGGCATGACAACCATCTAAGGAAATTCAAACACTATAAATAATGTATAAGCTGCTAACAGCTGAAAATGTCCATCACGGGAACCAAATCTAGATTCAGTGGACTGAATCCATAATCACATAATTCTTAGGCTCACATGATGCCGCAGTTTATATGAAAAGCAGTAAGCAGTTTTATATATATAAAAGCTATAAATATATATATATACAGACATGATCAACCACCACGAAACACCTCCATGGGGGATCGAAAATGTAAATATATAAAAGCGGTAAATATATATATATATATATATATATATATATGGACATGATCAACCACCACGAAGCACCACCATGGGGGATCAGAAAAGTAAATAAAGCTATAAAAGACGATCAACAACCACGAAGTAAACTCCAGGCGAGACTAAATGTAAAAAAAGCAGTGAAAGGCCTCGAAGTAAACTTCAGACCTAACAGAAATGTATATATATATATATATATAAGCAATAAACGTACCAGATATAAAACCCAAGCTCATCGAATAGAGTTCGAAAACAGTTTATATATAAAAGCAATAAACGCACCAAATATAAAACACAGGCTCATCGAATAGAGTTCGACGACAGTTTATATATATATATATATATATATATATATATATAAGTAAGTAAACGCTCCAAAAATATGTCTAGGCTCAATCGAGGCATAACTTGATAATGTTAGTCTATATATAAAATATATACATATATAAGTATATATATATACAGATAGAAATGAAAACAACGGACCGAAGTCTGGGCATACACACACAACACGACCCTCAACGTGAAGAATAGTGTGTGCAAAGATGAAGAGAAATGTTTTATAGAGTGTGAGAAGGCTTATAGTGGGCTACCAAAGCAGACTTCTATGACTCTAGATGGATAAACATTCAGCTCCCGCTGATAAAATATAGCTATATGTGAGCTAACAGGGGTTTAAAATGAGAAAGCACTCAATATGGGGTGTGTAAAGAACAAATTGGGCAGGGCTTCCTCGCCTCCTTTTCTCTTACAAATGGCCACCCCAAGCCTTCTATTTATAGAGGGGGGAGCCGCAGGTGTACCTACGGCAGCCACAAATGTACCTGCGGCTACCCGGGGTGCCTCGGGCTCTACGGGTCCCATCGTCTCGAAGTACGTGGACTCGTGCACTGAGATATCCGCTCGAACTTGCAGAAATTCAATCCGAGCATCTGAACAAGGTGTACAAGACCATCTTCAGACTTCTTTTGTCGAGAGTTACGTAATGACATGGGATTAGAGGTTGTACGAAGTCAGGAAGAGGGGACCATGCCCATGGTCTTCAAGCTTCAAATTTTATCCAGTGTGCTGCCACGCGTAATAGTCACTTGGGATTGGAACTCTTTAGCTCTTATGGGACATTGTTGTGTAGAAATGTATGTATGAAATTATGAGACAACGCGATGGGGTTTGAGGTGGTAAGATGATGATTTGACTCCTCACCGGGGTTACATCTGAGATTGGACTGCTGCAAGTGTTTCAATTCCGCAAAGTCATCTGTAAGTGTGCCTGTCTTCCCGGTGTTATCTTCTGGTCTTTTGTATGAGTTCCTCGACGGGAGGTCTGAGATTGAAGCTGATTGCATGCATTTGAAACAAACATTGGAATTGATACTCCCAGTGTGTGTTTCGGGGTTGAAACTGAACTTCCGGTAGTATCCGGAATGGATGTGAGTTGTCTTCTAGGGTAATCTCCGAAAGACAAATCTGCCCTGCTACAATGTTAATAACAGGTGTGCAGAAATTTTTGAGTGTCTACAGTGTGCATGCGCGCTAAACAAGATGAGACAAATTAATAACAATGTTGTTTTGTTGTGTCACCACAAGGATAATGTTTTTCTTTTTTGAATATATGGAGTGCTAGATTGGACTTAACTTCGATAATTTTGATTCGGATGTGCCACCACTTGATCAAAATAATCTAAGAGGCAAAATAAAAGGAGTTACTTGATGATGTAATTGACAAGAGTTGTCTACCTATTTATTTATATATAGTTTGTTGTGCCACCACAAGGCTATATACATTTGAAATGGGATCCTTATTCTCTCTAGCAAATCTTTAATTAGATTTTGCCAAACTATATAAGTGATGGTAATATAGTTTGATGAAAATAGTGGGAGATACCTATTTAAAATAAGACCTAATTTATTTTGGTAATTAATAAAAGAATGTATGCTAAAATGTTGTTAATTATAATTTTCTTTACAGAATTTTACAATGTCTAAATTACTATCACTGCGAAGCATATTAGATGTTATTTAACCAAACCATATTAAACGGATTGGTTAAGGAATTTGAGAATAGTTCTCACGGCTGAAAAGCGATCTTATGTCCTTAATACATCTATCCCTACAATGGTTGCAGATAATGCATCTAAGGAAAGATTGCTACTTTTTAAAAGTGGCAAGATGATGCACAGTTGGCTCAATGCATCATACTCATATCCATGAGTAACGAGCTTCAGCGTCAGCATGAAACTATGGATGCTCCTACTATACTCTTATACGTCAAGTAATTGATGGTGAGGAAAGTAGGACTAATGGATATCAGATATCTAAGGAGCTCTTCTGATCTAGAATGGCAAACGGCACTACAGTACAGACACATGTCCTAAACCTGATCAATTTGATCGAACAATTAGGATAATAGGTTTTTTTCATGAAAGGAGAGTTGAGCCAAGATTTGATCTTGTAGTCACTCTAGAATCCTCAAAATTGTTGTGAATTTTTCATATGAATAAGCTAAAGATTAGCCTCGCTGATTTGCTTAAGATGTTAAAAAATGTTAAGAATCACTTTCCAACCAAGAAAGACCAAGTCTTACTGGTAGGGGCCAAATGATCTTTGAAAAGGAAGAACGATTCTAAGAAGGTAAATAGAAAGGCAAAAATAAAGGATAATAAGAACAAAACTGATACGGATAGCAAAGGAGTTTGCTTCCACTGCAATAATTCAGGACACTAGAAAGAAACTGCAAGAAGCATCTTGCAGAGCCAACCAGAAGAAGCTTAGTGAAGTTTCGATTACAAATACAATTTTGTTCATGATTTAAAATAAATTTTTTCTTTAAGTCAAGGTTCTACTTGGGTATTGGATACCGACTTTGGTTATCATAAATATAGATTTATGAAGGGACCAAGCAGAAGTAGAAAGCTAAACAAGAGATAAGTAATCCAATATGTGGAAATGAAGCAAAGGTTGCTGCATCAGCCATAGGAACTTATAGTTTAGCATAGCCTACGAGCAAGTCTATTAAGTTAATAAGTTGTTATTGTTTTCCAGTTCTCGTTGGAAACATTATTTCTATTTTATTGTTGGACAATGAAATCTTTGGTATTATATTTAAGAATAATTGTTTTTCTATTTATAATAATAATGTTTTGTATAGAACTGAAATATTACTTAATGGATTTTGTGTACTTGACTTACGTAAAAATTATTTTGCATATTGAACAAACTAGTATAAGAAAAAAGAGATGATCATTCAAAAGGTTGAATGTTTGTATTTGCTGAAATACAATTGTGAATTATTTGAAAGGTTCAAAGAATTCAGAAATGAAACAATTTGGTAAAGTATTAGGATTCTTTGATCAGATCAAGGAATTAAGGAATAATTGTGCAATGAGTTTCTAGATCATCTCAAATGGTTTTCTCACAATGGACACCTCCTGATACGCAATAATTGATTGATATATATCTGAAAGGAAAAATCATACCTTGTTGGACATGGTGCGGTCCATAATGATTTTAACGACATTCCAGTATCCTTCTGGGATAATGCCCTAGAAATGGCTGCATATCTACGAAAAGGTAACCTCAAAATCCGTCTCCAAGACTCCATAACACTTTTGGATATGGAGGATTCCTAATCTTAAGTATGTTAAGATAAGGGATTGTCCAATTTATGTGAAAAAAGGTTTCAAAGGGATAAGTTTGGGATAAGATTTGACAAGTACAGATTTGTGGGACATCCTAAAGTATGTTTAGGGTATATGTTCTACAATCTTACTTAGCAAAGGGTGTTTGTTGTGAAACACGCTACCTTCTAAGATAAATGTGTTTATCATTTAAGGGGCTAGTGGGAGGATAATAGATCATGAAGAGTTTAAGAACCACAAAACACTATAAGTCAAATAAGAGGAATCTGTCGATAGAACTATTGTACCACAACCGAATCATAAATTTGGAATAGTATCAAAGATACTTAGGAGGTATGGATTCATCATGGATGATGATGATGAGGTACGTATCATAGAAGATGATGATCAAGTTACATACGATGAGGTAAGAGATGTAGACACTCAGAGAAATGGATTGAAACAAGCTTCTCAAAAATGGAACATTCATTTTGATGAAACAAATCAAAAGAGTTGAATTTTATAATAAATAAGAATGAACCTAATGTGTATAAAAGGGTCAGTGAGAGCACCGTGACATTCCTAATATTATATGTTGATATACTATGAATAAGGAATGATATATTAATGCTACAATTAGTAAAGATAAAGTTGTCTAAACATTCCTCCATAAATGATTTAGGAAGAATATTTTAATTGGGAATATAAATCTATATAGATAGATTCAAGAGGATGCTCAACTTAACCCAAGGAACGTATATTCATTTGATTCTAAAGTCGTTTAGCATGGCAAACTCCAAGAGTTGTCTCATTTTGATGAGCCATGGAGTATATGTGACGCCCCCAAATCCGGGTATCTTCCAACCTGACACATGGTGCTATACGGTACTACCATTCACACATATATTCAATTAAAAAACCTCAAAAGATTGAATATGTCTTCTATATATATTCAAAGTAATATTTATATTCCCCATGTTCTTTATAACCATTACATTTGTTCTTCTCATAATATCAAATATATTACAATATTCAATCTAAACTATTATATAGCCAGCTTAGCGATCTGCCTTGGCCTTTCCTTTATCTTTAGAGGATCCTTCAGTCCGTTAGGTCTTAGCTGCATTTATATGCTTCAAGCAAGAGTGAGCATAACTAGCTCAGCAAGTACAACAATTCTATTTAACAATACTCATTTGTTACACCAAGCACAAACCTCTACCCATAACAAAGGTTCATACAACTCAGCTATCACATGAGTCCTCAATTGAAATTTACAACTTTTAAATTTCTCTTTACTTAATACGAATTTTTTTTAATTTGTATGTTATCATTTACAACTCAATCTGAGTTCTTCTTCCCGTACTACTTCGTAGTACTATAAATCATTCATCGTTTAACAGCTCATCTGTTACTACAATTCACTATGATCACATAATGATCTTCTTATCCCTCTATCTACAATTATAGTCTTAGGTATTCTTACCTAAAATTTATAGCCTATCAGCTCTGATACCAACTTATAACGCCCCAAAATCCGGTCTATCTTCTCACCTGGATTCTGTACGTCACAAGTACATCATTCATCCAAAGATACATCATTATATACTGAAATATAACAACATGTATGCTAATTCCTAGGTTCTTAGACCTTATAACTCCTTTCATTACAAATAACGATAATTACATTATTCTTTACATCTTACATGAGTGACTTTCATCCGCCACGAAGGATACACAATAGTTCATTAAACTAATCTAAAGTTCATTTAACTTATTTTATATTACAAGTCTTCGCTCGAACCTCTTGCTCATTCCCATTCTGAATGGAACTTCATCAGGATACCATCAGCTTGATCTTTACGGGATCCTTAAGTTCTTCTAACATCGTTCGCTAAAAATGTTTTTCATTTAAAGCAAGTGTGAGCAATTAATTTCTCAGCAAGTCATAGCAGTTGATCAAACAACTTCAAGGGTTTAAACATTCCTTTAGAACTTCAATAACTGAATAAAGGTTATGAAACAACTTGAATAATAGGAATGATCTCGATTACTATCATTTTAAAACAATATTCACTTTCATTTTAAAATACTCTCATTCTTCTACCTTTTTCATACACATTACATCATTTAGAATCATTAGCACGCACTTAACAATAATGGATCATGTATAAACAGAGCATTCTCTTATTGAACAGTTAAATCACAGAACAGTTCGTATCATAAAAACACCTTAGTTTTCACATTGTGGCACAAGGCTTCATACGTTCTACAACCTTGTACAAATATCGCACATTCGCACATAGACAGAACTTCTCAAGTTCAACATTTGAGAAGTTTAAGAAACTAGCATTCATTTAAAATATGAATGAAGTTAGGAAACTTGCCTTACATCCAGCTATAGCTTACGTTGAACTGCTCATTCAAATTCCTATGTAGCATATAAGAAAAACAACACATACACCAATTAGTCATGTATATTTGACTTATGCATTAGTTTGGTTAACTTTACTTCTTAGGGTTCGCGTTATTGCAACCTAAGTTTACGCGACCACTTTCATTACCATTCTACGGCTTTATGCCATACGGAGATGTCTTACTTAAACGTTCATCATCTTTAATGTTTTACATTATTATCTTCTTCTTATAACTTCTCTAGGACTCAGCGCACATCCCTTCTCTACTAGTCGTCCATATGGTACTCTGAGTGGTTTCCCACAAACAACAAACAAACAAGTTCCCGTCTCGTCTATAAACAAGTTAGATCGGTTGCCAGTTTTTTATATACCTTCGTTCTCTAAAGGAATTGTTTAGCCTAGCTCCCATATGTCAACCATAATAGGTTACGATTGTACCACAATCTAAACTTATCTTAACTTATCTTAACTATTAAACGATAATGTTCGCTAAGCCAATTTCTCATTTCTTATGGCTTTTTGACAAATAAATGTCATACCTCGGGATTTATTCTTTATTGTCTAAGTCATACAGTCTTTTTTATACTCAAAACGATCACTCAAGTTAATCATTAACTTGATTTCTTTACGTTAAACGTACTTGTCTTTAATTCAGTTTCTTCACCATTCATGGTTTAATCATTGGTCTTCTTTATCTTACGGTCAAACCATACACAAGGCATAGGTTCTATCCACTTAATATGTGTGTACACCCAACCTTCACGTTGGGTAAAATGTTCTATACTTACAATTCATTCTATCATTTTCTATCCGAATCATAATCAACTTTCATTAATCTTATTACCATTCATTACGGCTTTCTTGTTACCATTTTTATCTTACTTAATACTTTCGTTATCCATTACCTGAACCCCATATTCATTACTCTCTCTTAATGTCGAAGCCATACTGTTCATTGTATGCTAAGACTACTCACAACTGCGTTATGTTTACGTTTACGTTTATTAACTTCTTGGTCTTTCAATCTCTTTTGATCATTTCATTCAACCTTTACTAAAGGTTTAATTCACTTGTTAAAGTGTTATTTTAGGTGAAATATATGTTCATTAGCTTTCAGTACACTTCCCCCAGGTTTTGAGTAGTTAAGAGCTCATTACTGTCTTTTTCCCTGCACTGGCGCCGCGGAGCCGGGTCCCTCTTTAACACTTGCGCTGCAGTGCCACTCTGTAGTGTCTAACTGTCGAGTCTGGCGTTGTGGTGCCGCCTCCCAAGGCATGGCTCGCGCTGCGGTGCCAAGCCTTCATCCCTAAAAATTTTTCTAAGTCTTAAATCTAGTTTGAGACGCTTAATTCTCGCTTCCATAACTTATTCGCTATAACTCAAAACGAGGTTGTTCCAAAGCCATTCTCTTCATTATCTTACGTACTTTAATCCCCTTTGGATAGAACTTCATTGTGAATCCGTTAACATGCCATTCGATTAGCTTAATCTTCACCATTCGTTCTTTTTACGTTTTTAACGCTCTTCGTTCGTTCTTCCGTAATTCGGTCATCCAAACTCAGAATTCGTTCGTTCTTGAGTCCACGACTCACGTTTTCTATGTTCTCTTACTTTGTTATGAAACCCTATACATTCGGGTTCATTTACTAACTTTCTAATTCTCATTCGTCTTTTATGAAATTTTTGCCATAACTTCGATATAGCTCAGTTTTAATTCATTCTTCATGAACGTTTCTACCGTTCCTAACCAAGAAATAAGAATCTAACTTATACACGATGGTTTTAAACTTGTCCATCAATAACAATTATCCTACGATGGTTTTAAATTTGTCCATCAACAACGTTCTTCGTGTTGTTCGCGTGTTCTTCGTTCGTTCTTCATTTTAATCGATATTTTGGGTTACAATTTCACTTTTTATTGGAATTTGATGTTATAGAACATCATTCCTTACTTATTTCACCTACTTTTTTATATAATCCACTCAGATCGTTCTAATTCATTACGAATCTTATACTTCCTTAAGAAATTTATAAAATAAACTTCTAATTCTTATTTCTTCATTTTCTTACGATTTCAACCATATGAAATCATTCCTAACATCATTTACTTCTTATTCTTATTAAGTTATGTTATTAAAATATAGGACTTAAAGTGAAATTTAATTTTACTAGGTTTTAGGTTACCTCTCTTCTTTATTTTTCTTCCGCTAGACAAAGCCGGCGATTCGCAAGCTTTTCTATTTCACGCTCACCTTCGATCCGATCATCCACACTCATTCTTTTCCTTCTTCTCTCTTCATCCGAACCCTCTCTCTCTCTCTCTCTCTAAGGTGTAGGATTTTCAAAATCCCAAATAAATGAATTAAGCTTCCTATTTATAGAATTTCCAAGCTAGGGCTAGTTTAGTAATTTCGCCCCCTAACCTCCTTACTATTCACACCTCCTTACTATTCCCACCTCCTCACTATTCACATAGCTTCCCTGGGAAGCTTCGTGGTTCCGTCTTTTAGGTTTCGTCCGACAGTTTTAAAAATTGCGATTCTCAGAATCCAAATATTTTTCGATATTTTGTCTTTCCTTTACCGATTAACTTTTACATATTCTTCGAATTTCTGAAAAATTGAAAAACACTTTTTGGTGTCAAGTGTTTTCCTTCACGTTTTCCCTTAACGTATCTAAACGAATGAAAAGTACATAACAGTACTTTTTGTTATTTTTATTTCGTCTAATTTCTGTACATTTTAAGACAAACTTTTATCGGCTTACTTAACTTTTCACGATATATTATCGTCAAATCTTTTAACGGAATGTCATTTTGACATACCGAACTCTCGGAAAGGCTTAGGCTATTCAAACCCTAACCCTTAGGTTTCATTGTGTGAATAGTGCCTATATCGTCTTTTTCCCCAAAAATATTTTTATTCCCGAATTTTTTTTATTATCATCTTGAAAATTCTTACTCGTTCAATCTATCTCGTAGCCAGAATCCTCCCGACTTATAATCATCATAGGTTCTAGAATGATTAATAAACACATAGCACATAATATTATTAATAAAAATTTATTTTATTAATAACTAATTCTTTAAACTTAAATTCTGAACGATCCGAATTTTTGGGTCGTTACACTCTTCCCCTCTTATAAAAATTCCGTCCTCGAAATTTCTTAACACCACACCCATACCCGGGACATCACATTCACCCCTTCTTCTTAGAATTTTGTCCTCGAAATTTTAGCCTACCCCTCTCCTCAACTTCTCTTCAAAGAAGTTCTTATCTTTCAAACATTCTCTCACCTTCACAACTTATCAAGAATTATGAAGTAGAATGAACAACGAGGAATATAAGAATTCCTTTAAAACATTTCATATTTTTTGGTGAGGGGTTAAATTGACCAAGAACTCTTACTAGGTTTAACAACATAACGCCCTAACCTTTCTTTCCACGGTCAGTTTACAATCACCAAGAAAGTAAACTACCTCTTTCATACGTAGGCGATCAACCCATTGTATAACCCCATTTCGGGGTGTGTTCACCTCAAACTTAATCATTAGATTCCGAACCAAAACAATTTGGATTGGCACAACTTCTTCGAAGAAAGCTCGATTTTCTTTTAAACATGACACACTATTCGTCTTAGCTAAATCAAGTATCTTAGACCATATCAATAAATTGGATATCAACTTGAAACATTCGTCTAGTCAACTCAATTGACATCGACTACTTCTTTAAATTCTTTTTCAATTCATCAAAACATTTTATGACGTCATGATACTATACTTTTCACAGTACGTTGAGGACATCATCATTTTGTGACTTCGTCATTATACATCATACCATAGCGGGTTGTTGATCGTAAGATCACATCTAACACTAGGTTCAATTGCATTAATAACTCCATCTTTTTACCATCCTTGCATCAAATGCACGGATGATATAAAATTCATTTTGATATTTCAAATTAATTTATGTCTAGCCGAAACAATTAGCATAGATATACCAAGAATAGTTCTTTTAAAAATCTATTAGTTCCAAAAGTTGAACCAATTCTTTCCTTTTTCAAACTCACACATAAGCACGATTTCAATAAATTTCGAAATCTAGCATAGCAAGATGACTTGGAATATCCTATTCTCCATCTTCCTTCATTGTCTTACCTGCGACAATACTTAATCTTCTCTAGCACCATCAATATTAAGCCTACTAAAAATAACTTGTTTTCAATCTAAACATCCCTATACCTTAGTACAGTTCATCAACTTACCACACATTATGAGTGCAGGAACCTTTCACAATAATATGAGTTTAAGAACTATCCCAGATAAATTATAAACGTCCATTCGCTGAGAAGTTCAAAAACCTACCATATCATTATGAGTCATGAACGTACCATAAGTATGAGTTTCAAGAACTCGCACCTACCTTATCGTTCTCTACCTATCAAGTATATACATGAGAAAAGATTCACTTTCTCGTCATATACATCTTCACAGCGCGACCAATTCTAATGATTATCACTGTAATAAGCTACGTAGTTGTTACACCAAGCACAAACCTCTGCCCATAACAAAGGTTCATACAACTCAGCCATCACATGAGTCCTCAATTGAAATTTTACAAACTTTTAAATTTCTCTTTACTTAATACGAATTTTCATTAATTTGTATGTTATCCTTTACAACTTAATCTGAGTTCTTCTTCTCTTACTACTTCGTAGTACTATAAATTATTCATCGTTTAACAGCTCATCTATTACTATGATTCACTATGATCACATGGTGATCTTCTTATCCCTCTATCTACGATTATAGTCTTAAGTACTCTTACCTAAGATTTATAACCTATTATCTCTGATACCAACTTGTAACTCCCTGATATCAGGTCTATCTTCACACCCGAATTTCGTACGTCGCGAGTACATCATTCATCCAAACATACATCATTATATACTGAAATATAACAACATATATGCTAAATTCCTAGGTTCTTAAACCTTATAACTCCTTTCATTACAAATAATGATAATTACATTATTCTTTACATCTTACACGAGTGACTTTCATCCACCACGAAGGATACATTATAGTTCATTAAACTAATCTAAAGTTCATTGAACTTATTTTATATTACAAGTCTTCGTTCGAACCTCTTGCTCATTCCCATTCTGAATGGAACTTCATCAGGATACTGTCAGCTTGATCTTTACGGGATCCTTAAGTTCTTCTAACATCGTTCGTTAAAAATGTTTTTCATTTAAAGCAAGTGTGAGCATTTAATTTCTTAGCAAGTCATAGCAGTTGAACAAACAACTTCAAGAGTTTAAACATTCCTTTAGAACTTCAATAACTGAACAAAGGTTATGAAGCAACTTGAATAATAAGAACGATCTCGATTCCTATCATTTTAAAACAATATTCACTTTCATTTTAAAATACTCTCATTCTTCTACCTTTTTCATACACATTCTGTCTGGCTAGAATCATTAGCACAGACTTAACAATAACGGATCATGTATAAACAGAGCATTCTCTTATTGAACAGTTAAATCACAGAACAGTTCATATCATAAAAACACCAAAGTTTTCATATTGTGTCACAAGGCCTCATACGTTCTACCACCTTGTACAAATATCGTACATTCGTACATAGACAGAACATCTCAAGTTCAACATTTGAGAAGTTTAAGAAACTAGCATTCATTTAAAATATGAATGAAGTTAGAAAACTTGCCTTACGTCCAGCTATAGCTTACGCTGAACTGCTCATTCCAATTCCTATGTAGCATATAAGAAAAACAACACATACACCAATTAGTCATGTATATTTGACTTATGCATTAGTTTGGTTAACTTTACTTCTTAGGGTTCGCGTTATTGCAACCTAAGTTTACGCGACCACTTTCATTACCGTTCTACGACTTTATGACATACGGAGATGTCTTACTTATACGTTCATCATCTTTAATGTTTTACATTCTTATCTTATTTTTATAACTTCTCTAGGACTCTGCACACATCGTTTCTCTGCTAGTAGTCCATATGGTACTCTGAGTGGTTTCCCACAAAAAACCAACAAACAAGTTCCCGTCTCGTTTACACTGCCATCACAGCGAGTTAGATCAGTTGCCAGTTTTGTATATACCTTCGCTCTCTGAAGGAATTGTTTAGCCCAGCTCCCATATGTTAACCATAAAAGGTTACGATTTTACCACAACCTAAACTTATCTTAACTTATACGAACTATTAAACGATTATGTTCGCTAAGTCAATTTCTTATTTCTTATGGCTTTCTGACAAATAAATGTCATACCTCAGGATTCATTCTTTATCATCTAAGTCATATAGTCTTTTGTATACTCAGAACGATCACTCAAGTTAATCATTAACTCGGCTTCTTTACGTTAAATGTACTTGTCTTTAATTCAGCTTCTTCACCATTCATGGTTTAATCATTGGTCTTCATTATCTTATGGTCAAACCATACACGGGGCGTAGGTTCTATCCGATTAATATGTGCGTACACCCAACCTTCACGTTGGTTAAAATGTTCTATACTTAAAATTTTTCTAACTCTTAAATCCAGTTTGAGGCGCTTACTTCCTGCTTCCATAACTTATTCGCTATAACTCAAAACGATGTCGTCCCAAAGCCATTCTCTTCCTTATCTTATTTACTTCAATCCCCCTTGGATAGAACTTTGTTGTGAATCTGTTAACTTGCCATTCGATTGGCTTAATCTAACCCTTCATTCTTTTTATGTTTTTAACCCTCTTCGTTTGTTTGTCCGTAATTTGGTCATCCGAACTCAAAACTCATTCGTTCTTGAGTCCACGACTCACGTTTTATTTGTTCTCTTACTTTCTTATGAAACCCTATACATTCGGGTTCATTTACTAACTTTCTAATTCTCATTCGTCTTTTACGAAATTTTTGCCATAACTTCGTTATAGCTCAGTTTTAATCCATTCTTCATGAACGTTTCTACCGTTCCTAACCAAGAAATAAGCATCTAACTTATACACGATGGTTTTAAACTTTTCCATCAACAACAATTATCATATGATGGTTTTAAATTTGTCCATCAACAACGTTCTTCGTGTTCTTCGTGTGTTCTTCGTTTGTTCTTCATTTTAATCGACATTTTGTGTTACAATTTCACTTTTTATTGGAATTTGATGTTATAGAACATCATTCCTTACTTATTTCACCAACTTATTTATAAAATACACTCAGATCGTTCTAATTTATTACGAATCTTATACTTCCTTAAGAAATTTATAAAATAAACTTCTAATTCTTATTTCTTCATTTTCTTACAATTTCAACCATATGAAATCATTCCTAACATCATTTACTTCTTATTCTTATTAAGTTATGTTATTAACATATATG
Organism: Panax quinquefolius; assembly: GCA_020205615.1. Classification (NCBI taxonomy): domain Eukaryota; kingdom Viridiplantae; phylum Streptophyta; class Magnoliopsida; order Apiales; family Araliaceae; genus Panax; species Panax quinquefolius. Next base: position 76,038,187 of record CM035155.1, on the reverse strand, counting down.
ACTTAAAGAGAAATTAAATTTGACTAGGTTTTAGGTTACCTCTCTTCTTTATTTTTCTTCCGCTAGACAAAACCGGCAATTCACAAGCTTTTCTATTTCACGCTCACCTTCGATTCGATCATCCATACTCATTCTCTTTCTTCTTCTCTCTTCATCTGAACCCTCTCTCTCCTCTCTCTCTCTCTCTCTCTAATAATGTGTAGGATTTTCAAAATCCCAAATAAATGAATTAAGCTTCCTATTTATAGAATTTCCAAGCTAGGGGTATTTTAGTCATTTTGCCCCAAACCTCCTTACTATTCACACCTCCTTACTATTCCCACCTCCTTACTATTCATGTAGTTTCCCTTAGAAGCTTCGTGGTTCAGTCTTTCGAGTTTCGTCCGACAGTTTTAAAAACTACGATTCTTGGAATCCAAATATTTTTGGATGTTTCGTCTTTCCTTTACCAATTAACTTTTACATATTCTTTGGATTTTTGAAAAACTGAAAAACATTTTTTGGTGTCAAGCGTTTTTCTTCACGTTTTCCCCTAATGTAGCTAAACGAATGAAAAGTACATAACAGTACTTTTCGTCATTTTTATTTCGTCTGATTTCTGCACGCTTTTTGATAAAAACTTTTATCAGCTTACTTAACTTTTCACGATATATTATCGTCAAATCTTTCGACAGAATGTCATTTCGACATACCGAACTCTCGAAAATGCTTAGGTTTTTCAAACCCTAACCCTTAGGTTTCATTGGGTGAATAGTGCCTATATCGTCTTTTTCCCCAAAATATTTTTGTTCTCAAAATTTTTTTATTTTCATCTTGAAAATTCTTACTCGTTCAATCTAGCTCGTAGCCAGAATCTTCCCAACTTATAATCATAGGTTCTAGAACGATTAATGAACACATAACACATAATATTATTAATAAAAATTCATTTTATTAGTAACTAATTCTTTAAACTTAAATTCTAAGCGATCCGAATTTTTGGGTCGTTACATCTTTACTATTCATTACTTAATTACCAAGTTTACTTGCTCATTACTCTTATTACTTGGTCATTACATAAGTTTCTTGGCCACCACAACACTTATCTAATACTTGGGCACCAAGATCATCCATGGGTTGCCCCATTGTTCAAACTTACCCATTGGATCATTACATAGGCTTAAGTTTTAATTAACTTTGCTTATTCATTTGGGCTTGCATTAATTTGATTTGGTCTTTACATTAACCAACACTTGGGCTATAACATTATTAAATCTTGGGCTTTCATATTAATTCAATTGAACTTTTCCATTAACTCCTATTAGGTTTACAGTTCCTACACAATCCAACAAATTCATTTCCTTTGGATTAAAGCCTTATAACATATTTCTTATGTATTATTCTCGTATTCTAACTTTTATACTAATTTGTAATATACGATATTCCATCCTTCATACATACTCGTATAATACATCGTATCATATTCGTATTCATTACCTCGTACAATATATATGTATCATACGATCATTACATTCACTTCTTTAACGCTTTATTTTCCTAACATTCTCGAATTACGTCTGCATGCGAAAAATTTCATTTTCCATACTTGAATTATTATTACATAATCCAACTAACTTCGATATTCTATCATTAGGTATTTCTTGGAAGTTCAAAAATAATTCCCGAGCAGAAATTAATGAATAGTGTTTTTTGTAAAATTTCTCGAAAAACTTTTATTTTTGTCTTGGAAATTCAAACACTTTAATTCCCTCACGTAGTCAAAATACTACGATATTCAGACAGTGTATCTCTCTTGATAGTCCCCATAGATTCATAAAAGAGAGATCGCATGAGTAACTATATCATGTAGGCAATGAAATGTACGAGACTTGATGTTGATCAGTCATATTCTGGTGAAGTTCACTATGAGTCAATGAAAAACATCTTAAAGTACTTAACCAACACTAAGGATGTGATCATTTCATGGTGGGTCTAAATTAAAACTAGAGGGCTGATTAGACTCAAGTTTTTCAGATAGACCAAGACGACAGAAAATCCACTTTAAGGTAAAGTGTTACCTTGAACGGTGGTGCAGTGAATTGGAAAGGTTTCAAATAGCAAAGAGTTGCTAGTTTTAGTGATAAAGACAAAGTATATAGCTATAAATGAAGTTGCAAGTTGATTGTTTGGATGAAAAGTTCATTATAGAACTAGGAATAGTTCCTAAGTCTCATCTTGGATCTAAACATGTGTTGTGGCACTTTAATTTAATTATAGGAATCATTGAAAGATGGAAAATTACTATAGAGATAGTGGACTCTCAAGAACAACATTACATATCCATTAACTAAAGTTTATTCAACAGCACGATAATCGTCACTTAGAGAAGAAGGGAATGAGATACCATGGCGATTGGCTTTAGTGCAAATGGGATATTGAAAGTAGTATGCACACAAGCCAATCATGTTTGATGATAAAGCATATACTTTGTAACAATCTTATTCATTTATTAATAAAAAGTATTAATTTATTAAAAGCTTTTAATTATCTACATGATGTTGTTTTATAATATGTGATAAACCCATAGTTTTAAACAATGCTTTTAGAATAATGATGATGATCATTCTAATGAGATCTAAATTCTTAAAAAGCTTAAAACTAAAATAGTTCCCAATCGTTGGATTGCTAAATTGGGGATTAGTGAATCTTGATAGATTGGTACATACCTTACTTGCTCATTGGATGAAGATGATTGATCTCATGATCATTTGTGTGGAGACACTAAAGCAAGTATGTAGGTGCTTATTAGAGAATAAGTTCACTGAACGTGGCTCGCTAAGGAATACCTATTAGAGTTTTACTTGCATGTCAATAGTAATTCCGGTAATAATAGTAGTACAAGTGATCCTTGGACTTGAGATCATCATAGTATCTAGCGTATGATGAGTTATACTTTGACTTATTCCTTAAGACCCTTAGGGTATATCAAAGGGTATGCTTGGGTATAATAAGTTGTACATGGAGATAATGTATGATCAATAAAGAATCTACCGTTTCTCGTAAAAGAAGAGAAATATCCTATATGATTCGATAAATGACAACGTAGTAGTCCTTGGCTAAGGCAGAATGAAATTAAAAAGGAGTTTCTAATTTGCATTATTTGGAATTGTGCATTTAAGAGTCGAAATACATATAATTAAATAAAATAAGACATGACAGTAATTTCATGTCTTATATTTAATTGGGACATTGTATGGTGGAAGGATTGAATTGTACGGTAACTATTTACTCAAAGGTTCTTTTATGATTAATGTTGAAATCTATATTATCTAGAAAGTCGTTAATCGCTAGGTAGGCTTATCCCTATTGTAGAATAAATATTATTTATTTAAATAAAATTAGAATTATTCTACTTGATTTATTCACAACCGGTTTAATATGGAGAACCTAAAGGGTCACACCATAAAAGAAAGAATAATTATTTAAGAAGTTAATGGTATAATCGTAATAATAAGTTAAGTATATTTAATTTAATCTATGGTGATAGAATAAATTAAATAGCTTAATATTTTTATTTAATATTTTAGAAATATTAAATATAAATTAATAAGAGGAGTCTTATTATTATTATTACTATTATTATTATTTAATTCCTAAAAGAGTTTGGGAATTAATGAATAAAATTACTCTCATATATTCCTAATAAGATTAGGAGGTTAAATTAATTAAAAGATTTTAATTAATTATCCCTAATAATATTAGGGAGCTTAATTAATTAAAGGAATTTAATTAATTAAATACTACCCTATTTTCTAATTAGATTAGAAGGGTTAACTGATATCTTTATAAGAAGAGTCTTATATCAAATATCAAAATACATGATTCCAATTGTTGGATTGTACGCTCTTTTTCTATAAGAGATAGAAAAAATAGGATTTTTCCAAACACCCATCTTCTTAAATTTTTGTTCTTCCTTGGTGGATCACCTCTAGAGGCCAAACACTTGGGTGGCTAACGTTGATCAAAGAAAGGAACCAAACCTAGTGGATTCAAGTTGAATGCGAAAAGGATTTGGAGGTGAACTTGTACCCGAGGAAGCTCGAATCTTCAATGGTATTATTCTTGTTCTTTATCTTTTCGTTTATTTAATAATTATGCATAAAGGATGATCCGGGTATATGGTTTGTAAAATTTTAAAAAACTCTTTTTCATGCTTCCGTTTATTTTATGCAATTTGATTGCGTTCATGAATATTACAAACCTAACAAAAAGTCGAGTAACGAAGTTATGACAAAATTTACGAGATGAGGCGTTAAACGTTAAAATCGTAGAACTTCCGGATTAGTAGTCAAAACTCACCGTTTAATTCGAAAACCATAGTTTTTGATGGCGTAACGTAGAACAACGTATTTAAGAGTCGTGGACTCAAAAATTGTCGAATTCTGACTTGAAACGAAGAAACGAGTTACGAACGTTCAAAAACGTTAAACGAACGCGTAATAGAACGTTAAATAGTGAATTCTTTGTTAACAAATTTAAAAACTACTTTTATCTGGATGAAATCGAAGTACATTTAATGTGTAAGATAACGGATTTTTAACGAGCCAATTCCGACTTATAACAACCAAGTTAAGAGTCCGAAAAGAGTTGAACTGGAAAATTTAAACATTTTTCAAGGGCTCAAGGTAAAGCCTAGCAATACGCTTCCCCAAGCATATATCACTTTCGCGCCATACGAGTGCCATGTTGGGGAGTAGCTACTTACTCAATGAAATACAGTAATTTCCACTTGTTTATAGAAGTCTCGCGCCATGATCTTAGAGATTTGAGGTTTTAACAACTGTTAGTTGGTGCCGTAGCTCCAATGTTACACTTAAGGATAGCGCCGCAGTGCCTGTAAGGAAGAACAGTTGACCAAGTTAATTTTTAAACCTAATTGTTGCAAAACAATTATGGGACATGGGTATACTTAATATACATTATAAGACCATTCTTAAATCACATGTATAGTGATGACTTTAGGAAATGAATATTGTTTAATAGTAATTAAACGAAGATCATAAAATGTGAAAAGATAAATCATGTTCAATTACTATGGTATTTAACCAAGGGTCATTGATTATTGGTTTAGGGACATGAGAACGTTAATAAGCCGTAAGAAAGACTAGTGATGTGAATCAAGTTTATTAATGAAATAAATTTGATTAAGTTATAAAAGAGAATGAAGTTGGTAAAATTAATATGAATAGATTGTTTGGTAGCTAATTTGCAGTGTGCTATGTGAATATATCATGTATAAACTGTAAAGATCAAAAACTATTGAATATTTAATTGAAGATGCTTGAAGGCAAGTTTTCTTAACGTGTGTCTAACCTTCGTGTTAGCCAAGTTTTCTGTGATTTATGTTATAAGATGCTTGAATTGTTTTATGAAGAGTCGATGCCAGTTTTAACTCGACTAGACTAATCTTAAGAGTTTGATTGATTTGTTTACATGTCTTTCGATATAGTATTGTTAACGCTATTATATGCCAATTGTTTGGTACGGATTCAAAGGTAAGCTTGAGTATGAACAAACAAATATATACTTTACATCGATTATTCGATGGGCACGTAAGGTTGCCAAAACTTAAACGTAAATACTGGCCTCTAATTCGAGCTTAAATTGTGTTAATTCTTTGTTTTTATGTTTCGTTTTTACTTGTATAGTGTTTTTTTTGTGTTTAGGTGTGGAGGAGTGGAAATTGGACTTGAAAGGTGGAATTATAGCAAATTTTAACAAATATTATAGGCTTGGGAGCTGTGTTAGCGACTAATGGTATGAAAACATAAGGAAAAGTAATTCGAACATCTTTTGGAGTAAAATATGCAAGCAAATACAAGAAGGGAATATTGCATAGCTTTTAACACCAAATTGGATTCATGTTCTTAGCTTGGAACTTGGATTATACTGTAGAGCTTCTTCTTAGCTTTCCAAAATATCTTGAATCATCCCAATCAGAGTTCGGATGTGAAAGTTATGGTCATTTTACCAGAGGACACGGTAGTAGAAAAAGGACCCCCGCCGGGGCGGGCTTTTTTATGAAGGAAACCCCCGTCGGGGCGAGGGTATAAGTTCAAAAATAGTAGTATAGCTCGCCGAGGGCGGGCATATTGGTGTAAAAACCCCAGCCGGGGTGGGGGTACGCGTAGAAAAAGTGGTTTTTGTCAGAATTTGAGTTCAAGAAGGATTGGTTCGAGCTGTTTGATTCAAGGACTTCTAGGAGGACTTAAAGACATATAAAGAGGCATATAAAAGGAGGAGAATTTCAAGGATTAAAAGGGAGAGAATTTCCATTAGTTTAGATTAGAGTAGATTAGGACAAAACCTTAGTTCTTATTAGATTTAGAGATTGATGCAAGTTGGAAACCATTGAAGATCAAGAACAGGAGCTTGAGGAAGATAGAGATTTGCTGACAACAGATTTACTCTTCACTGTACTCTTATTTTTGTTTTTTAATGTTATTTCAATTGTGGATTTTTAGTTCTAATTCATTAATCATGAACTAAATCTTTTTTTTAAGATTACAATGGACCGTATTGTATAGTTTATTTTAGTATGCTTATCTATTAATTATTGTGATTATTCTTGGATTGTCTATTATTGTTTGTGATGAATTGCTTAATTCCCTAGCTAACAATTACCGTGATAATCTATACGAACTCGAGAGATGAAGTGTAGATTTAGATCTGATCATAATAGTATGTGATTATGTTTTCTGCATGGCTTTAGAATTCATAATTTATGTCTAGGATAGAGATATACGTATACATCGCATGTAATCTGATAAAGAACTTGTGCTTTAACTCCTCTTTAATTGTAATTCATATAGAGATATAGTGAATTTGTTAATTAGGGTGTTCTTCTTAATTCTATCATTTGTGGATTTAAGTTGATTTGAGTATAATGCATTAAGAGATGGCCATATATACTTATGTGTTCTTGATTAACAATTCAGAATAGTGAGCTTAATTGATAAGAAGTGTATTAATTTAAATGAAGCAATAAGTGGAGTTGTGATCTTAAATCTCCATAATCTGATTTTTAATTAGTAGAAATTAGAATTAGTGTAATTAAATAATTTAATTCATAATCTTAAATTGATTATTTAAATAAAATTAGTTTGATTAAGAGTTAGTATTTGGTAATTTGTATTAACAATTCCTCGTGGGAACGATACTCTACTTACACTTTATTACTTGTTGACCACGTATACTTGCGTGTTGTACGTAACTAGATTTTACCCAACACGTTTTTTGCGCCGTTGCCAGGAAATTAATTTAATATTTTTTTTGCCAATATTAGCTTCAATCAAATTAGTCTTAATTTAAATATTTTTTTCTTTCTTTAATTTCTTTTATTTTATTATCTTCCTATTTCTCTATCTCGTTTCAGGTACCATGGTTGGATGCAATTATCAATGGCCATATACAAATATGACTCTACCAAGGGACACATGAATTGATGGACTCAATGCATTTTCTGCATTATCAGCACAGCTTGAGACACTTTCGAGGAGGTTGGACGTAGTTGCAGCCTAACATAATCGAAAGATAGCAGTTACTTGCAATTATTGTGCTGGCAATCACCCGAGTAATTAATGCACCATCAGTCTTGGGCCGGTACAGTATGGTGGTAACTACCTCAACCAGTATGCATATGCCAATTATCAAAAGATTGGGGGTATCACCCGGATTCGTCATGGAGATACAATTATCAAGATCAATACTCTGCTCCATATCCAACATACATGTAGACACTCAAAATTTTTAATTCCTGTTACTAACATTGCAGGAGGGAAAATTCGTCTTTTAGAGATAACCCTGGAGGTCAAGACAGTTCCAGTTCCGGAAATCCCACCGGAGAAGCCTTTTTCGTCTCGGAGATAACCCCGAGATATTCAATTGCAAAAATAACACCGAGAGTTTCAGTCTCAACCTCGGAGATAACCTCGAGGATTGCAGTTACAGTTCCGGAGATAACCCCAGAGATGGTTTTTCCAACCTTTGCAGTCAGCTTCAACCTCGGAGATAAGCCTGAGGCACTCAGTCCAAAACCCGAAGATAATCCCGAGAGGTCAGGCACACCTCAGAGATAACCCTGAGGATATCCAGTACTTGCAGCAGACCAATTTTAGAGATAACCCTAAGCAACGACTGCTCTATCAGCCCAAACTGAAGATAACCTCGGTGAGGGGCAAAATTGTTATTTTGCCACCTCAATCCCATATGCGCGCCGTCTCCACACATTTCAACATACATTCTACACAGCAGTGTCCTACAAGAACCAAATAGCTGCAATCCCGAGTGACTACTACACAAGATAGCACACCTGATAGAATTTGAAGTTTGAAGACCAACGGCATGGTCCCATCTTCCTGACTTCTTATAACGTCTAATCCCATGTCATTTGTGTAGCTCTCGACAACAGCACTCCAAAACAGGTCTTATACACCTTGATCGGATTCCCAAATTGAAGTTCTGAAAGTTCAAGCGGACATCACGTTGCATGCGTGCATATGCATTTTGAGACTAAGAAGACACGTGAGCCCGGGCACCCCAGTGCAACATGATGCATCACGTGGGCGCCGCAGTATTTTCTGTGGCTTCCCCCTCTATAAATAGAGGGCTTGGGGTGGCCATTTTGCAAGAGAAAACGGTGAGGAAGCCCTGTCCAATTTAATCTGTACACACTATAAACTGAGTGTTTTCTCATTTTAAACACTTGTGAGCTCATATATTGCTATATTTTTACCGGTTGAAACCGAGTGTTCATCCATTTAAAGCTATAGAAGTCTTCTTTGGCAGTCCACTGTAAGCCTTCTTACACCTTTCAAAGTCTTTTTTCCACATCTTGCACACATCGTTCTTCACATTGAGAGTTGTGTTGCATGTATATGCCCGAACTTCGGTCCGTGGCTTTTATTTTCTTTTGTATATATTTTATATATATATATGGACTAACATTATCGAGTTATGTCTCGATTGAGCCTGGACTCACGTCCGAAGCGTTTAATACTTTTATATATATACTTATATATAAACTGTTGTCGGACTCTATTCGATGAGCCTGAATTTTATATCCAGAGCCTTTATTGCTTATATATGTATATATATATATATATATATATATACATATATATATAAAAACTATTTTCGAACTCTGTTCGACGAGCCTGTATTTTATATCCGGAGCGTTTACTACTTTTATATATATAAATACTTATATGTATGTTATACCCATCAAACTTTGTTTGATTAAGCCTAGATATAATATCTGATCCGTTTACCGCTTATATATATATATATATATATATATATACATTTATATTAGGCTTGGAGTTTACTTCGTGGCCTTTTACTGCTTTATTTTTATTTTTTGTCCCTCCTGGAGTTTACTTCGTGGCGGTTGATCATTTTTAATGCTTTATTTACATTTTTAATCCCCCATGGAGGTGCTTCGTGGTGGTTGATCGTGTCTCTATATATATATTTACCGCTTTTATATATTTATTTTTTCGCCTCCCATGAAGTTCTCTTCGTGGTGGTTGATGATCTGTATATATATATTTACAAACTTTTATATATATAATCGCTAGCGACTTTTCATATAAACTGCTACATCATGTGAGCCTAGGAATTATGTGATCACAGATCCAGTCTCCTGAATCTAGATTCGGTTCCCGTGATGAACATTTTCGGCTATAGACAGCTTGTACATTATTCACGGTGTCTGAATTTCCTTAGATGGCTCTCATGCCCACAAGGATTTATGCACTGCTATATATCTTATTTTCTCGAAGATGGTTCGCATCTCAAAAATAAAAGCAATCAAGGCGAACATTTAATAAAATGGAAGTATCAAAGGCCTCAATTAGTATTGAGCACATGGTATGAAAAAACCTCCTTTATAAAACATCACTGCTATATCTTGTTAAAACTGAATTTTTACATAAATTCAAACCCTTTGTATATAGGTGCGAACTAGGCATAACACTACTTCCTGTGACGCCCCCAAATCCGAGTATCTTCCAATCCGATAGATGGTGCTACACGGTACTACCATTCACACATACATTCAATTGAAAAGTCTCAAAAGAACGAATATGTCTTCTATATATTAGAAATAATATTACATTTCCCCAGGTTCTTTATAACCCATACATTTGTTCTTGTCATAATAACAAATATATTACAATCGATCACCTATACTATTACATCAAAACTCTAAGGGTTCGTCTTCGCCTTGCCCCTATTCTTGCCAGAGCCTTCGGTCCGCTCAACCTTAGCTATGTTCATATGGTTCAAGCAAGAGTAAGCATGACTAGCTCAGCAAGTACTACAATTCTAATAAACAACATGCTTGAAACATAGAAGTCATACATCTTCAGTAACTAAACAATAGTTATGAAGTACTATCGATAATTTAAAATAGCACTTCTTTTCATTCAAAACGTTTTACAACAACAATATTCAGTAAAACATCACTTCCGGTCCAAGACCTTGAGCATTTCATAAGTTCTTTTGAAAAGGACGACTCGACACTAAGTTCGTAAGTCAGACATTACTTACGAGCACTTCTAGGTGATCAGCCCATAGTACTCTATGTTGATCAACACTACATTCATTAAACGTGTATACATTTAAGTTATGGCAACCTCACGTGCCTGTCGTTAAACTACGAAAACATTTTAGCATACTCAGTCTTCGATTGAAAACTAAACCAATATAACTCGGTAAACATTAATCATGCTTGACAGATTCATAATACAAGTCTAGCCAAAAGAATTGGCTTTAACTTCATCATTCAAGACTTCATGCGAAAGAATACATGAATTACAAAGCTTATCCAGACTGAACTGGAACAAAGGTTAGAATACTTGCCTTCAGCGTCTGCATACTGATTATCACATATACACTTCAAGTCTCTAAGTCTCTACAACACATGATCATATAACGTACCACATTAGGTCTTTTATAATCAAGTAGGTATATTATTATATCTTACCCTTCATCTCAATCTAAATCCTGACTTAGATCTGTTATTATAGTTTCCGGCTTTTCATTACGTCATTCACATTACGTTCACATTCAATTGGTTATTAACTCTAATCATCATACATAAGGTTTAAAAGTACCTTACAATATCTTCTTAAGTTCCTCAATTTATTATTATTGAATTACTGATCAAGTTGTACTCATAAACATTCATTATTGTTCAACTTCCTAGGGTTGGTGTTATGCGCATACCCCATTACTCTTCAAGCTGCTACCGCAAAGACGAAGTTAACAATGAGCCTATATTTCGACTCGGGATTCACGACACGAGTCTTTACTCTCTAGGTCACGCCAGTGGCGAAGTTAGCATTGTGGTCGACACTCGATCAAGGCCACTGCGGTACCACTCATTTGGCCTTGGGTTGGCACCGCGGCGCCAACTCTGTGCCTTAGAAAATTTGCAGCTTTTATAAATTCAGCGAAACTCCCGGACGCATAACTTCTTCGTTATAAGTCCGAATTGGGTCGTTCAAAAGCCTACGGTTCACAAATTACATACTCTATGCGTTCATACAAGAATTTTATATATTTGACTTCGTTTGCTAAAATTTCACCTATTAGTTCATTTTTAACGAAAACGATAAACGTTCGTGAACGTTCAACGCTCGTTTCTTCGTTCTAAGTCAGAATTTGGTCATTTTCGAGTCCGTAACTCTATAATGCCAAATATGACTTGTCTCCATCGAAAACTAACGTTTCCAACTTCAAACACAAAATATAACTTCCATTCTGAGAATTTTACGAATTCGACGATTATCGTCCAATCGTGTGAATTCCGGCAAAACTTCATTCCTAATGATTCTAAATGGATTTTAACCAACATATGAACATTTCAAGTTACTTATTACACCAACTTATTGACAAAGTATGTTTTGACTTATTCTCATAAGTCAATGACTTATTTAGCTCATAAACTACAAATTCTCACGCTTATGACTTACTATGAACATAAGTCCATCAATCAATGTTCTCATACTATATTCAACATACTAACATCATATGACAAACATATGATAAGTTCTTCATAATTCTATCAACTTATTAGAGTTCAAGTTTCTTATTCAACTTATTCGGCTTAAGTTCAGTCATTAATAACTTATTACATGTTCTTAACAAACAATCCCCCTTCTCTATCAATCCTATTATAGAAGAGATGAAGATAACAGATATGAGTCTTACCCTTGAAGACTATTACTTCACTTCACTTTGGAAAATCTAGCAAAGGTTGAAGTGGCTAATAAGTGCTTATGTGGCTTATTCTCTCTACCAAATAAGTTGCTTATCTTGAGAGGAAATTGTTGGATGAAATGAAATAACCAACAAATGAAAAATCAAGCTTGGTATTTATAGGCTACTCAAAGTGAGGGTATTATGGACATAAAGCCATCCCACCTCCTTTAATCCACCTCCTCAACCTCCACCTCCTTACTATTCCTTTCTTGTCTAGCATAACACTTGCTCATCACACAATTTGTTTGCCCATCAAGTCTACCCATTTCTCTCTTGGTTTGCCCCATGGATCATGGCTTAGTCATTGGGCTTGCTAATTAATCTAGCTAATTCCTTATTGGGCTTATGATTTATCAAACACTTGGGCTTGAGTATCACATTCTATTGGACTTCTATCATTAAGCTAATAATCCTACAAGTCCATTACATTTAATTAACAACTTAACATATATACACCATGTATAACTCGTATGCTAGCTCGTATATTTATTTGTAATATACATTATTTCATTCTCCATTCTTAATAGTATAATACGTCGTATTATACTTACATTCATTACCTCGTATAATGCATGCGCATCATATGATTACAACTTTCTTTCCTTTACGCTTAATAAACCTAACGTTCACAAATTAAGTCCATATGTGAAATATTATGTTTTCTATACTTAGATTATTATTACATAATCAATATCACATTGATATTATAACGTTACGTATTTCTCGGAAGTTCAAAAATAATTCCCGAGCAGAAGTTGATGAATAGTGTTTTTCGGAAAATTTCTCGGAAAGCTTTTATTTTCGTCTTAGAAATTCAAACACTTTAATTCTCCCACGTAGTTAAAATACTATGACGTTTCGGGGTTTCTAGGTTATAGAACGACATTCATCTTACGAATACATAATAATAATAAATAATATTATTTTATTCATTATTAAAAGTATTTACAAAAGGTTTGATTTTCTGGGGCGTTACATTATCTCCCCCTTATAAGGATTCTGTCCCCAGAATCTCGTTATATAAAAAAAAATTACACAAATAATTGAGGGTAATTCTTTTTCATCATTTCTTCTAACTCCCACGTTGCTTCTTCTGCATCGTGGTTCTTCCATATCACCTTCACGGAAGGTATAACTTTATTCCGCAGAACTTGTTCTTTTCTATCGACAATTTGAATCGGCGTTTCCTCGCACGTTAAGTCCTTCTCGATATGAATAGGTTCATACTCTATCACGTGCTTATAATCAGGCTTATAAGGACGCAATACCGATACGTGAAATACATTATGTATTCGTTCTAGGTCTAAAGGTAATGCTATCATATAAGCTACCTCACCCATCCGTTTTAATACCTCAAAAGGTCCTATAAACCTCAGACTTAACTTTCCCTTCTTTCCAAAATGTGTCTTTCCTTTACAGGGAGATACTTTTAGAAATACGTACGAACCTACTTCAAATTCTCTATTCTCTCTATGCGAATCCGTAAACTTCTTTTGTCAGTCTTGAGCTGCTAAGAGACGCATTTGTATCATCTTGACAATGTTCGCTATCTGTTGTACCAATTCGGGTCCCAATATTCAGCGTTCTCCTGCCTCATCCCAATACAGTGGTCTTCTTCATTTCCTCCCATACAAAGCTTCGTAAGGCGGCATACCTACGCTTGCATGATAACTATTGTTATACGCAAACTCCACTAATGGTAGATGATCATCCCAACTACCCTTGAAATCCATAACGTAAGATCTTAGCATATCTTCTAACGTCTGAATTGTCCTCTCGCTCTATCCATCCGTTTGTGGATGATACACCGTACTCAAATTCAACTGCGTTCCTAACTGCTCTTGTAGACTCCTCCAAAAGTTTGATGTGAATCGTGGGTCACGATCTGACACAATCGATACTGGTACTCCATGTCTGAAAATTATTTCCTTAATATAAAGTCTAGCTAACTGGTCTAAGTTACACTTGACCCTAATTGGCAAAAAGTGAGCCGACTTTGTCAATCGGTCTACTATTACCCAAATCGCATCATACCCTTTGGTTGTAGTCGGAAGTCCCACCACAAAATCCATCGTGATATTTTCCCACTTCCACTCCAGAATTTCCAACGACTTTAGCGAGCCACTTGGTTGTTGATGTTCGGCCTTAACTCTTTGACAAGTCATGCACCTACTCACATACTCGGCTATCTCTCTCCTTTCATGTTCGGCCACCAGAAACTCTATCGAAGATCTTGATACATCTTAGTGCTACCAAGATGAATCGAAAACCTTGAACTATGAGCCTCTTGTAGAACCTGCTCCTTTAATTTTGTCTCATTCGGAATCCAAATTCTTCCTTCAAATCTCAATAATTCCTCATTATCAAGACTGTACTTAGTATCTTTTTCATTGGCCAACCGCTCCTTCATCTGGTCACACTCATCAGTTATGAGCTGCACCTCCTTGATTCTCTCTACGATAGTAGATTGCATCTCTGTCGTAAAAAGTATCTGCCCCGATTCACTTGGCAACTTCACTTCTATCTCCATCCTAGCCATCTCTGTTATTAACTCAGTTTGAGCCGTTAACAAGGACAACTTTTCCCGATCCTTCCTACTTAAGGCGTCGCAACTACATTGGCTTTTCCAGAGTGACACAAGATTTAACAGTCATAATCCTTTATCAACTCCAGCCATCTCCTCTGCTTCATAATCAACTCCTTCTGTGTGAAGATATATTTTAGACTCTTGTGGTCCGTGTATATCTCACATTTTTCTCCATAAAGATAATGTCTCCATATCTTTAAAGCAAAAACTACAGCGGCCAATTCCAGATCATGAGTAGGATAAACTTTCTCATAATCCTTCAACTGCCTAGATGCATACGCAATAACCTTGCCATGCTGCATGAGCACGCAACCAAGTCCTCTATGCAAAGCATCGCTATAAACTACAAAATTTCCTATGTCATCGGGCAATGACAAAATAGGCGCTTCACTCAACCTCTTCTTCAGTTCTTGAAAATTGTCCTCACATTTGTCAGTCCAAGCGTATTTTACCGTCTTCCTCATCAAGTTAGTCAACGGAGTAGCTATCTATATGGTTTGTAATATTCATGAACGCAATCAAATTGCATAAAATAAGCGGAAACGTGTAAAAATCAGAGTTTTAAAATTTTACAAACCATATACCCGGATCATCCTTTATGCACAATTATTAATTAAACGAAAAGATAAAGAATAAGAATCATACCCTTGAAGATCCGAGCTTCCTCAGGTACATGTTCACCTCCAATCCTTTCGCGTTCAACTTGAATCCATCGGGTTTGGTTCCTTCCTTTGATCAACGTTAGCCACCCAAGTGTTTGGCCTCTAGAGGTGATCCACCAAGAAAGGATAGAGATTCAAGAAGATGGGTGTTTGGCAAAACCCTAGTTTTTCTATCTCTATAGAAAAAGGAGCGTACTCTCCAACAATTGGAATTACGTATGTTGTGTAAAAGTCAACAACCACTACACCCATAATAAGACTCCTCTTATTTATAGATGTAGGCAACCCTCCTTAACAATTAAGGAATTGGGTTTTATTTTAATTAATTAAACTCCTTTAATTAATTAGGCTCCTAATGTTATTAGGAATAATTAATTAAAATCTTTTAATTAATTTACCTCCTAATCTTATTAGGAATATATGAGAGTACTTTTATTAATTAATTTTCAAACTCCTTTAGGAATTAAATAATAATAATAGTAATAATAATAATAATAATAATAATAATAAGACTCATCTTATTAATTTATATTTAATATTTCTAAAATATTAAATAATAAATATTAAGTTATTTAATTTATTCTATCATCATAGATTAAATTAAATATACTTAACTTATTATTACGATTATGCCATTAACTTCTTAAATAATTATTCTTCCTTTTATGGTGTTACCTTTAGGTTCTCCATATTAAACCTAGGTTGTGAATAAATCAATTAGAACAATTCTAATCTTATTTTAAATAAATAAATTAAACGATTAATTTATTTAAATAAATAATATTTATTCTACAATAGGGATAAGCCTCCCTAGCGATCAACGATTTTCCAGATAATATAAATTTCAACATTAATCATAAAAGAACCTTTGAGTAAATAGTTACCGTACAATTCAATCCTTCCACCATACAATATCCCAATTAAATATAAGACATAGAATTACAGTCAAGTCTTATTTTATTTAATTATATGTATTTCGACTCTTAAATGCACAACACCAAATAATGCAAATTAGAAACTCCTTTCTAATTTCATTCTTCTTTGGCCAATGGCTACTGGGTTGTCATTTATCGAATCACATAGGACATTTCTCTTCTTTTACTAGAAGTGGTAGATTCTTTATTGATCATACATTATCTCCATGTAGAACTTATTATACCCAAGCATACCCTTTGATATACCCTCTTAAGGAATAAGTCAAAGTATAACTCATCATATACAAGATACTATGATGATCTCAAGTCCAAGGATCACTTGTACTACTATCACTACAGGAATTCCTATTGACAGGCAAGTAAAACTCCATTAGGTATTCCTTAGCGAGCCAATGCTTCAAAGATGAACTTATTCTCTAATAAGCACCTACATACTTGCTTTAGTGTCTCCACACAAATGATCATGAGATCAATCACCCTCATCCAATGAGCAAGCAACGTATGTACCAATCTATCCGAATTCACTAATCCCCAATTTAGTAATCCAACGATTGGGAACTATTTTAGTTTTAAGCTTTCTAAGAATTTAGATCTCATTAGAATGATCATCATCATTATTCTAAAAGCATTGCTTAAAACCATGGGTTTATCACATATTTTAAAACAGCATCATGTAGATAATTAATAGCCTTTAATAAATTAAAACTTTTTATTAATAAATGAATAAGATTGTTACAAAGTATATGCTTTATCATCAAACATGATTGGCTTATGTGCATACTACTTTCACTATCTTCGAAAAATCTTGGATGAATCTCCGATAGTAACCCGTTAACCCTAGGAAACTCCGCACCTCAGTCGACGTTTTCGGTTGTTCCCAATTCATCACGGCTTCCACCTTCGTTGGATCTACTGAAATCCCCTCATAGTCAATGACATGACCTAAAAATTGTACCTTCTCTAGCCAAAATTCACACTTCATGAATTTCGCATACAACTTCTCCATTCTTAGTGTCTCCAACACTAATCTTAGGTGTTCAGCATGATCTTCTGGCATCTTAGAATAGATTAGAATATCATCTATAAACACCATGACAAACTTGTCCAAATATTGTTTGAACACTCTGTTCATCATATCTATGAATGTAGCTGGTGCATTTGTCAACCCAAATAACATCACCAGAAACTCGTAATGACCATAACGAGTCCAGAATGATGTCTTTGGTACCCCGTTCTTAAATCTATTTTTAAAAAATACTTAGCCCCTTTCAACTGATCAAAAAGATCATCGATCCTGGGCAATGGGTATTTATTTTTTATCGTTAACTTGTTCAACTCTCGATAGTCGATACAAAGTCTTAACGATCCGTCCTTCTTCTTGACAAATAGTACCGGTCCTCCCCACGACAAAACACTCAGTTGAATGTACTTCCTATCCAACAGTTCTTGTAACTGCACCATCAACTCCTTTATTTGTACTAGCGCTATACAATACGGTGCCCTGTAAACTGGTGTCGCTCCTGGCACGATGTCTATTATGAACTTTGTCTCCCTATTCGGCGGAAGACCAGGCAATTCACTCAGAAATACATCGGCGAATTCTCTCACTACAGGTATTTTTTCCATGGTTGCTACCACTCTCTGGGTATCAACAACATGGCACATGTATCCTACACATCCCTTCCATAGTAATTTCCTAGTTTGTGTCATGGTTAGAAAACACGAACGTCCCGGCGATCTATTCCCGTAAAATACTACCTAAGGTTGTTTTAACGTCTTAATGTTCACACATTTCTTTTGACAATCTATAATTGCCCCATGGTTCACTAACCAATCCATTCCAAGAATTACGTCCAATTCTCCTAACTTTATCGGTATCAAATCTACCGATAATTTACAACCCCATATATCTATGCAACAACTCCTATGAACATCTTCAACAGGAATTATTTCTTCGTTTGCTACCTTAATATTTAAAGGTATAGGACAACTTTTCGGGAAGTAATTCTAATCGTCTAGTAAAATCGCATGCTATAAACGAACAAGTAGCACCCGAATCAAACAACACGTAAGCATTTATGTCATTGATCGGAATAATACATGCGACGACGTCCCCTGATGCAACTGCATCTTAGACTATCATGTTAAAGGTACGACCCATCTACTACTCCTATTTGTCTTTGGTCCACTAATAGCTAACTTACCGCTATTAGTTCCCCAGTTCCCGTCCGTCCCCTTCTTGGCGATTCTTTGCCATGTGGTCGGTTGACCCACACACAAAGCATCCATGATTCTTCTTGGACTTTCTTACAGCTTAGGCATGAATGTGCCCTCCCGTCTCACAATTATAGTAACAGACGGCCTTCCCCTTGAGACAGACTCCTAAGTGAGTCTTCCCACAGGTCTTGTAGTCCTTCATCCTTCTCTTTGGGTCTCCTTGCTTCACTCCAGTATTCCCAGAGCTAAACACCTTCCTCTTCAACCCTCGCCACTACCACTGAGTCCTTCGATCTTTACTCCCCCATCTACTTTCCCCTTACTCTTCTTGTCATTGTGGTATTGACTCAGAGCCTCACTACCACCCTCGGCGATTATCGCCTTCTCTAAAATGGTTCCAAAAGAAGTACTTTAAAACACTGAAATACGGTTTTAGAGTCAGGGTTTCAAGCCCTGCTCGAACCATCGCGCCTTCCTAATCCCGATATCTACTTGGTGTGGAGCGAACCTTGCCAATTCATTGAACTTGCCCCGTATTGGGGAACCGTCATGTCCCCTTGTTTCAACTCAAGAAACCGCATCTCCATCCTCCCCTGCATACTCGTGGGAAAGTATTTCTCGAATAATATCTCCTTGAACCTCTTCCACGTTAGATTCGCTATCCCGGCCCTAGCTTGATTGGCTTCCCACCAAAAGTTGGCCTTTCCCTTCATCATATAGGTTAAAAAGGCAACCTTTTGGGCCTCGTCGACATTTGCTATCACAAATTCCTTCTCTATCTCCTTAACCCACGTTTGGGCTTCAATAGGGTCCGTAGTTCCTTTGAACTCTGGTGGACCAACGCTCTTGAAATCCTTAAAGGTCGTAGCTCGTGCTACTCCCAGATTTACGGGGATATTAGCCCCTGTTCTATTAAATGTGACTGTTATTAAATTAACAAATTCCTGCATGGGGTTTAATGGACCTCCCTCTTGCTGATTCGCATTAGCACCTTGGTTTCGTTGCACTCTTCTTGGCGGAATTTTACTGATATGATAAACACATTTCGTTATTATTCCTTCCTTTATTAGTTATTATTTACTAATAAACAATAACTTCAACATCCATTACTCATTGATTTCCATAAAAAGACTTATATTCATTCTTTGTAGTATAATACTACATCGGTCACATTAAACAGCCTAAGCTGATTACATTACTTTTCCGTTATTGCTTTCCAAAAATTGGGATTTACAAAAGACTACCCTTCACTATACAAAGTGGGCTTTATGTTACTACTAATTACAAAATATTTACATACTGAAACTACTCTAGCTACTACTAGTCTACATCTGCCTCAAGGCATTATTGAAATATGCCTTGGCAAGAACGGAAATAATATCACGGCTGATAGTATGCCGCGTCTGCCCCACCTCTACAGGATAACCAACTACCTGCTGCTAGAAATCTGTGTGAGAACTCCTATAGATATAGGACATTCTCCCTATCTTCTGTACCTTGGTCTTTAGCTCCTCCTTGAGCTCAAAGACCTCATGCTTTAACTCGTGGACTTTGTCGTTAGCCAAAATTCTCTCATCATGTTCTTGCTCCCACATGGACTCGACATCAGTCTTGTCCTCTATTACAGTTTGGAGCTCTGCCTTCAGCTCCTTGACCTCCTAACAGTAATGAATATTTCTATCCAATATTGACATGAACAGAGACATCATCGACCCCCCAGGAGCTATCTCTGATGCTATAGCTATTGGATTAAAAGACACTGTCTCCACTTCTTCCTCTATCATCCCATCGAATACTAACATGTAGTCAGCATCATCTGAGTCTCCAGACTCAATAACTACCACCTTCGGATCTGCTGCTATGGGGTTCGATAAAACCTCTATTTGGTTCACCGATTCTTCACTAATGGCTTGACCACCTACAAACATTTCGTTTACTCCTGACATCTACACAAAACAATTAAGTTGATTAGTACACGTCAGTAGAATAGTAAAAACACATAACATAATCATAATGCATTTTTATAAGGTTATTTTCTTCTTGTACTTCTTTAACTTCTCTTAAGGTTATGACTTAAGGTTTTTAATCCCCCCTTAAGTTTTATAACCTAATGCTTTGATACCAACCTGTGACGCCCCCAAATCCGGGTATCTTCCAACCTGATAGATGGTGCTACACGGTACTACCATTCACACATACATTCAATTGAAAAGTCTCAAAAGAACAAATATGTCTTCTATATATTAGAAATAATATTACATTTCCCCAGGTTCTTTATAACCCATACATTTGTTCTTGTCATAATATCAAATATATTATAATCGATCACCTATACTATTACATCAGAACTCTAAGGGTTCGTCTTCGCCTTGCCCCTATCCTTGCCGGAGCCATCGGTCCGCTCGACCTTAGCTGTGTTCATATGGTTCAAGCAAGAGTGAGCATGACTAGCTCAGCAAGTACTATAATTCTAATAAACAACATGCTTGAAACATATAACTCATATATCTTCAGTAACTGAACAATAGTTACGAAGTACTATCGATAATTCAGAATAGTACTTATTTTCATTTAAAACGTTTTACAACAACAATATTCAGTAAAACATCAATTTTGGTCCAAGACCTTGAGCATTTCATAAGTTCTTTTGAAAAGGACGACCCGGCACTAAGTCCGTAAGTCCGACATTACTTACGAGCACTTTTGGGTGATCAGCCCATAGTACTCTATGTTAAGCAACACTACATTCATTAAACGTGTATACATTTAAGTTGTGGCAACCTCATGTGCCTGTCGTTAAACGACGAAAACATTTTAGCATACTCAGTCTTCGATTGAAAACTATACCAATATAACTCGATAAACATTAATCATGCTTGACAGATTCATAATACAAGTCTAGCCGAAAGAATTGGCTTTGACTTCATCATTCAAGACTTCATACGAAAAAATACATGAATTAAAAAGCTTTTCTAGACTGAACTGGAACAAGGGTTAGAATACTTGCCTTCAGCATCCACTTACTGATTATCACACGTACACTTTTAGTCTCTAAATCTCTACAACACATGATCATATAACGTACCACATTAGGTCTTATATAATCAAGTAGGTATATTATTATATCTTACCCTTCATCTCAATCTAAATCCTGACTTAGATATGTTATTATGGTTTTCCGCTTTTCATTACGTCATTCACATTACGTTCACATTCAATTGGTTATTAACTCTAATCATCATACATAAGGTTTAAAAGTACCTTACAATATCTTCTTAAGTTCCTCAGTTTATTATTACTTAATTACTGATTAAGTTGTACTCATAAACATTCATTATCGCTCAACTTTCCTAAAGTCAAGTATGTGGCGCCACCCATTACTTTTTCAAGTCGCTACGTATGCGAAGTTAATAAGAGAGACCTGAGATCGGACTTTGGTCACAAGCGGCATGAAGTCCTTACTCTCTAGGTCATATTATATGAGTTAGCGAAGCAGCTGCGTGCTCAGACATCTTTATCTCAAGGCCATGGCACACACTCATTTGGCCTTGGGTTGGTGCCGCGACGCCAACTCTATGCCTTAGAAAATTTGTAGCTTTTGTAAATTCGGCGAATCTCCCGGACGCATAACTTCTTCGTTATAAGTCTGAATTGGCTTGTTCAAAAGCCTACGATTCACAATTACATACTCTATGCATTTATGCAAGAATTTTATCTATTTAACTTCGTTTGCTAAAATTTCACCTATTAGTTCATTTTTAACGAAAACGATAAACGTCCTTGAACGTTCAACTCTCGTTTCTTCGTTCTAAGTCGGAATTCGGTCATTTTTGAGTCCGCAACTCTATAATGCCAAATATGACTTGTCTCCATCGAAAACCAACGTTTCCAACTTCAAAAACAAAATATGACTTCCATTCCGAGAATTTTACGAATTCGAATATTATAGTCCAATCGTGTGAATTCCGACAAAACTTCTTTCCTAATGATTCTAAATGGATTTTAACCAACATATAAACATTTCAAGTTACTTATTACACCAACTTATTGACAAAGTAGGTTTTGACTTATTCTCATAAGTCAATGACTTATTTAGCTCATGAATTACAAATTCTCATGTTTATGACTTACTATGAATATAAGTCCATCAATCAATGTTCTCATACTATATTCAACATACTAACATCATATGACAAACATATGATAAGTTCTTCATGATTCTATCAACTTATTAGAGTTCAAGTTGATTATTCAACTTATTCGACTTAAGTTCATTCATTAATAACTTATTACATGTTCTTAACAAACAATCCCACTTCTCTATCGATCCTATCATAGAAGAGATGAACATAATAGATATGAGTCTTACCCTTGAAGACTATTACTTCATTTCACTTTGGAAAATCTAGCAAAGGTTGAATTGGCTTATAAGTGCTTATGTGGCTTATTCTCTCTACCAATTAAGTTGCTTATCTTGAGAGGAAATTGTTGGATGAAATGAAATAACCAACAAATGAAAAAATCAATCTTGGTATTTATAGGCTACTCAAAGTGAGAGTATTATGGACATAAAGCCATCCCACCTCCTTTAATCCACCTCCTCAACTAACCTCCTCAACCTCCACCTCCTTACTATTCCTTTCTTGTCTAGCACAACACTTGCTCATCACACAATTTGTTTACCTGTCAAGTCTACCAATTTCTCTCTTGGTTTGTCCCATGGATCATGGCTTAGTCATTGGGCTTGCTAATTAATCTAGGTAATTCCTTATTGGGCTTATGATTTATCAAACATTTGGGCTTGAGTATCACATTCTATTGGACTTCTATCATTAAGCTAATAATCCTACAAGTCCATTACATTTAATTAACAACTTAACATATATAAACCACGTATAACTCTCGTATGCTAGCTCATATATTTATTTGTAATATACGTTATTTCATTCTCCATTCTTAATAGTATAATACGTCGTATTATACTTATGTTCATTACCTCGTACAATGCATACGCATCATATTATTATAACTTTCTTTCCTTTACGCTTAATAAACCTAACGTTCCCAAATTAAGTCCATATGCGAAATATTACGTTTTCCATACTTAGATTATTATTACATAATCAATATCACATTGATATTATAACGTTACGTATTTCTCAGAAGTTCAAAAATAATTCCCGAGCAGAAGTCGATGAATAGTGTTTTTTGGAAAATTTCTCGAAAAGCTTTTATTTTCGTCTTAGAAATTCAAACACTTTAAGTCTCCCACGTAGTTAAAATACTATGACGTTTCGGGGTTTCTAGGTTATAGAACGACATTCATCTTACGAATACATAATAATAATAAATAATATTATTTTATTCATTATTAAAAGTATTTACAAAAGGTTCAATTTTTCGGGGCGTTACACTTCCAAATAATTGCACATTGACCCACACACACACACATTTATATAACAGTTTAATTGAAAAGTGGCGGTCATCGTGGTAACACGGATGTCGGGGGTGCCTAACACCTTCCCTCCACATAGGCAAGTCTCCGGACCCTAATGAATGTCGGTTTCACAGACCAGTTTAACAGTGTTACATCACGTGGTCAATGTGAAAACCTTTTCTCGGTTGAGTTGGTGTAACCATTTAAAAATACCAACTGGCGACTCTTACAGTCCAATCATCGACATATAAATGTCGGACCTTTTCACAACTTGTTTTTTCAAACAAATCTCACCTAACACGTGAACACCAAAAGAAAAAAACAGAAAAGGGACAGTAAAAATCCCGACGTTGACAAGTTGTGACTCCGCTGGGGACACCAGTAAGAGGACTTAAGCCGCTACTACAAACTTTTCAAAAAAATGTTGTATGCTTATGTGTGGATGTTGCATTTACATTTTTGATGAATGTGTACAAATGCATTTACTTACTGCACTTAATGCTTTACACTATATCTATATATGATATTAGTGCTTCACACATGTCATCATTCCCATAACGGTGAGACACGTTACATGTGAATGTATGTTGTGTGGTTCATCCACCAGGAGGCTATCCTATCGGTGTTTGATTACTGGACTCATAAGGAGACTAATTCTAACGAGGCTTAGGAAAGTCACCACCCAGATTCGCTCCAGTTGAAAGACTGGATTAACTTCCCGTCAAGTAAATTGTTATGATCTGGGAACCTTCATGCCACAAAGCCGCGAGAGTAACCTAAGATAGGTCAGCCTCTGATAAACCAAACGCGGAGGAAAGTCTCTTCATGCTTTCCATTTTCAATTACTTGTAAAGACAATTACTTGTAATTTCATTCCATGTTAATCTCTATGTAATGGAAAATATGAAGAATATGTGTACATACATATTAGATCTTACCATGCTATCTTACAAGTAACTGGCATCCATTTTGTAGGATAATACTCCTAAAAAAGGATAAATTATGATAGCATGTAAAAATTTATACAATCCCTAAAACTAAACTACATATGTTTTTGTAGGGAAACAATTGGGCCTGTTACTCGCTCAAAATCCAAGAAGTCCATGAGCCTACAGCCAATTATATCTTCATCTGATCAAACTAATCTTGCTCCCGTCTCTCGTGAGGAGTTTGTCGGATTAAGCAAACAAATTACATATTTGGTTGTTCTGCTTAAAGAACTACACCAGTCTACTCAGGGTCTACGCATAACCGTACAAACAGAATCCTCTGCACATGGAGGAACACAAGGTGTGGATCAAGCAAATCCAATACCTGAGCTTCAGTTGGATAAATCCAACAAAATTCCTGAAAAACACCCATCTCAAAGAAGATCCAAACACCGGTGATATCAGGAAAAAAGTCCTTTAAATGGAAGAGACCATTTGGTCTATAAAAGGGATTCGAGCACACGGGATTGTCTCATATGCCGACCAATGTATATTCCCTGGTGCTCATTATCCAAAGAAGTTCAAAACTCCTGACTTTGAAAAGTATGATGGGTTGGGAGATCCTTACACACATTTGAAGGTATTCATTGGAGAACTCGGATCTTATGCCGAGGATCAGAAGCTTAGAATGCAGCTATTCCAAAAGAGTCTAATTGGAGAAGCCCACTCATGGTATCCAGATTAGACAATTCTAAGATCCATAGCTAGGAAGAGCTAGCTCATGCTTTCCTCAGTCAGCACAGTTTCTAGTCTCAAATGGCTCCTGACCGGTACCAAATTACCAAGTTCAAGAAACAGTCTAATGAGTCTTTTAGAGAGTATGCTCAAAGGTGGAGGCGCATTGCTGCTCAAATTATTCCTTCTATGATAGAATCAAAAATGGTGATGACCTTCATACACATACAAGAAGATCCTTTCTATGAGAGAGTTTTAGCTGACATTGGTAAACCATTTTCTAAAATGATCAAACACGGAGAGATGGTTGAGATGGGATTGAAGTCGGGAAAGATCCAAGACCTAGTCGCTCTAAAAGCTGTTGCTGAGCACATCCAGTCCGGAACTTATGGAAACAACCCCCGGAGGGTCCATAAAAAGAAAGAGGAAGATGTTTCCTTGATACTATAAGGTCAGAAAGGCAGTCAGAATATGCCTATCCAGAGGAGAAACTACTCCTCTTTTCAAGAGCAGTCTTCCAACCCTACATTGCCAAAGGGTGGAGAAGTCCAATGCAATCGAGTGTTCACACCCCTAGGGGACTCACTCGAGAATATTCTCAATCTTCTGACTACTCAGAAGAAATTTACACATCTTCTTCTACCAAAAAAACATGAATGGGAAGGGTTTCAATGATACCCAAAAATGTGCCTATCATGCTGGAGGTCCAGGACATGATACTCAGGATTGTTGGGCCTTGAAACACAAGACCCAAGATTTAATTGACAACGGGGAGATTGTGGTGACTAAACTCGACCAACTTTATGTGCAAGACAACCCTCTTCCTCAACACAAAGAAGAAGATGTTAATATGATTAATTGGAGCAGTGGACAGAGTTCCAATTACGTTATTGAATCTTCCCAAACCAGCAAGGACGGTGCTGAGAAATGAGATTATGCACAGTTCCAGGTTGTGATGGAACGAAAGATGAAAGCTCTTTGTAAGCAAGTAGACCAATTGGCAGAATTGGTGATCCATCAACACCAAGTCACACGCCAATTAGTCAGTTAGGAGCATGCTAGTCTCCTTCCTTTTGTTATGAATACTCCATCATCGCCTTTAGAAAGTGAAACACTGGAGGATAAAGTTGCAAAAAGAGCAAGTGCCAAAGCCCGTCGGGATTTTGCCGATAAGAGGGAATTTACATATCTGGGCCAACCTATGGAGGAGATATTTCAGATGCTGATCAATGATGGAAGAATTGCATCCCTTATACCTCTAATCAATCCCCCTTCAAGACGATTCAATCTAATGGAGTATGCCAATATCACTCCCACTCTCGCGTCACAGCACAGAAGAATGTTGGGCACTCCGCAACCTCATTCAAAATTTAATTGACAGCGGTATCCTGTAGATGGCAGATGATGACACTTTGTTACTCGAGAGTGGGAACACATGTCCTATAAAATGGAAGGACGTCATAGTAGTTATATCCATTAAGGATGATTTGGCTGGCAGACCACCCACAATACAATAAATTCCAATCAAGGGTGTTGACAATCCTTTGAAAGTGGTTGCACCGAAGCCCATTGCATTACCATATAGGCCACAGTATCCTGTTGGCAGCATGAAAAAAGTTTCATGGAATAATGGAGAGGCTGAAGGATCTACATCACACACAACTGTCACAATGTCGAAGGAAAATCCACTGTATCTTCCCCACCGGGTGATGAAGCCTACCATCAAATCAAAGGGGAAAGTTCCTATGCAAAAAATTGAAGAGTTCATCAGTACTATGGGCCATAACGAAGCCAAGGTGGTTTTAAGCTTGAGAGAAGCTCCGCAACAAATTTCCATACTGGACTTAGTTTTCTCTTCCGAAGATCACAGGAAGATCTAGCTAAGGGTCTTGGAAGAAGCCCATTTGCTGAAATCATTGGATATGGAAAAATTCCAACATCTGGTTGATCACATTTTTAACAACAATGTGATATCTTTCACTGATGATGACATACCTCCCAAAGGGACTGGTCACTTCAAGCTGTTGCGCATAGAGGTGTCGTCCTCCGGATATATGGTGGGAGGAGTTCTGATAAATGGTGGGTCATCTTTGAATATCTGCCCTTATGGCACCTTGGAGAAAATGAATATCAACCCTAAGAGGATCAAAAGCAGCCATACAGTTATCAAAGCTTTAGATGGATCCCGACGAAATGTTGTTGGGGAAATTGAGCTACCTATGGAGATTGGTCCACATACATTCAGTGAATCCTTTCATGTGCTCAAAATTGCCACAAGATACAACATGCTTTTGGGAAGACCGTGGATTCATATGGCTGGAGTTGTCCCTTCCACCCTTCATCAACAACTTAAGTACATTATCAACAATAGCCTAATCATTGTTAATGCTGAGCCGGAATGTCCTGAACAAGGTGACATACCACTGATCAGCTTCAACACAGAAGTTGAGCCGGTCAGTTTCCATGCCCTGGAGGTGAGCAACACTCATTACCATCCCATTAAGGCACCACCTCTCACACCCAAGATTTCTGTCGAGGTAATGTCGGCCACTCAAGAGATGATGTCATTGGGTCATCAACCTGGACAAGGGTTGGGCAAAGATCATCAGGGCATTAAGCGCCCAATTTAAGTTCCCAGTCAAACAAGGACAGTTGGATTAGGTTATTCTGCTAGCTCCAGTCACAGGAATCCTCACAAGCACAAACAGATTCCTTCATCTTTAGCCATACGGCGATTATCTCTACCTACAGATCCTAGCCTATACAGTCTCCTATAAAGGTTCCTGCCCATGTTATAGCTATGATATTTCCCAAATCGATATCAGTTAAAGAAAAAGAGGTCCTGATTCCTGATCTCAAAGTGGAAGAAAAGGAACAAAGACGTAAACAAGACATCGCCATGAATTTGTCTCACTTACGCATCCTTTTACATGATGAGCACACAAATAGATACACTCCAGACGATGATTGTCCCGACATTATGGTCATTATTCGGGAGAAGGAGGACGATGATAGCCACTTCATCACTGCCGTCCATCAGGAGTTCACCCTTGAGAATTGGAGCAGCACTCCTTGCATTTGTCGCCAAGGGTAAAAATGGTAGAAACCCCATCTTTCCTGTAGATAGCTTTAACTGCTTACTTTACTGTACAATATTAGCAGTTATTTTATCCGTACATGCTAACACATTGTATGATTGAACAGTTTCATATATTAAGTGAAAACATATCTTGTTTAAGGACTCTAAACTTAGATGTGCCTATACTTGCTGATGAGGTGCCTTTTCTCCACAAGGACTGTAACTTTGATGAAAAGTTGAACTCAAACTTGATGGAAATACAAGAGGACGTTGAGATACCTCATGAGATCAAAGAATGGGTCGAGGATAAACCCAAACCAAATCTTGATCAAACCATCTCATTTAACCTCGGAACCTTAGAAAACCCTAAGCTAATCCAGATTGGTACAGACCTCACTCCAAACCAAAGGAATAACATGGTTGCACTATTAACCCAATTCCGGGATGTGTTTGCATGGTCTCAAGAAGACATGGTGGGTTTGTCCACTGATATCGTCATCCATCGCCTTCCCATTAAAGAGGGATTTAAGCTAGTCAGGACAAAGCTCGGGCGATTAAAACCTGAGTGGAGTTTAAAGGTTAAAGAAGAAATTGTGAAACAATTTCAAACTAGCATCATCATGGTGTCCACATACCCTGAATGGATATCCAACATATTCCCCGTGCCTAAACTGGGAGGAAAGGTGCGAGTTTGCATAGATTACTGGGATCTGAATAAAGCTTGCCATAAAGATAGCCTTCCCGTGCCATTTATCCACATTCTCATTGACAATACTGCGCAATACAACATGTACTCCTTTGCTGGTTATTTTGCGGGGTACCATCAAATTATTGTTGCTGAAGAGTATCGTCAGAAAACTGCATTCATCACGCCTTGGTGAACCTTTTGCTATAGACGATTGTCATTCGGCCTCATCAATGCCGGATCTACCTACCAACGGGCCATGATGGCTCTTTTCCATGACTTAAAGCATAAAGAGATAGAGATCTACGTGGATGACATCATTGTCAAATCCTGAAGGGAAGAAGAACACATAGACCATCTCAAAAAGTTCTTCAACAGGTTGTGTAAGTACAACTTGAAGTTGAATCCAACCAAGTGCGCCTTTGGCGTTAAATCAGGCAAGTTGCTAGGTTTCCTAGTCAGCCACAAAGGGATTGAGCTAGATCCCACCAAAATCCAGGCCATCACGGAAATTCTCATTCCTCAGATAGAGAAGGAAATACGAGGATTTTTGGGAAGAATTAACTTCATTAGCAGGTTCATTTCCCAACTCACAGCAACCTGTGAGCCTATCTTCTAGTTGTTAAAGAAGAACTCCTCCATGAAGTGGAACGATGAGTGTCAACAAGCATTCCTTACAATCAAAGAGCAGCTGGTTAACGCTCCTATTTTGGTACCACCCAGGGATGATGTTCCCTCTGTTCATGTACATGTCCATTAATGACAATGCCATGGGCTACATGCTGGGACAAAAAGATGATAGAGGCCACAAACGAGCTATCTACTACCTCAGCAAAAGATTCAGCAACAGTGAACCAAAGTACACTCTGATTGTGAAGACTTGTTGTGCTTTAGCATGTGCTTCCATGAGGTTACATCATTACCTTCATGGTCACACAACCCATCTCATATCCCACGTAGATCATCTCAAATACCTGTTCAGTAAACCCATGTTAAATTGTCGGCTGTCCAGATGACAGTTGATACTACAATAATTTGACATCGTCTACGTGACGCAAAAGTCTATTACAGGTTAAGGAATTGCAGATCAACTGGCCATTGCACCTTTAGGGGATTTCAAACCCTTGGAAACATACTTCCCCAATGATGGGATAGTGACAGTCCAGCAACACCATTAGTACGATACACACCAATCATGGAAAATGTATTTTGATAGAGCTGTTAACATGGAAGTTTCTGGAGCTGGAGCAGTTCTAGTATCCAGTACGGGGGAGCAGTATCCCGTCGCTGTCAAATTGCAGTTTATTAGTACCAACAACACAGCTGAGTATGAAGGCTGTATTATGGGACTCAAACTTGCCCAATCATTGGGTATTAGGCGGTTAACTGTCTTTGGGGATTCAAAATTGGTAATCAGACAGAACATAAGATTCTATCACACCAAAGAGCTACATTTGCTGCCTTACCATCGGCAAGTTGTACAGATGGCTAAGGAGTTCGAAGAAGTAACCTTCCTCCACATTCCTCAGAATAGGAATGATTTTGTGGATGCGCTTGCAACTTTGGCCTACTTGATCAACATACATGACAAGGAAAACATGCCAAACATCCCATTTGCCCTGCAAAAGGCTCCAGCCTATGGGAATTACATTGGAGAAGTATCGGATGAGCTACCTCTCATCCAACACCTTGGTATTAGTACATCAAGGAGTACTTGCGAGATGGATCTACACCCGCTAAGGCGAGCCCGACTAAAAGAAGGCGAATCCATCGACTGGCTATGAAATTCTACCTGAGCGAAGATGCACTCTACAAAAGAGATGCAGGACTAGGTCTCCTCTAATGTCTGGACAAGGACCAAGCTCAGAGACTTATGGCCCACAAATGAGCGGCCCCCTAATTGTTAAAAAGATCCTTAGAACAAGGCATTATTGGCTCTCGCTTAAGGCTGACTGTGATGATCATGTCAAGAGATGCTACCAATGCCAAATTCATGGGAATGCTATCCACGCCCCTCCAAGGGAGCTCCACATTATGAGTTCACCTTGGCCCTTCTCAATGTGGGGAATGGTCATGATCGGGCCCATCGAGCCCAAAGCCAGTAATGGGCATCGATTTATCTTCACCATGATCGACTACTTCACAAAATAGGTAGAAGCATCCTCCTTCCCTAGGGTTACCAAAGAAGTCATCATTACTTTCATCATAAACAATGTCATTTGTCGATATAGACAACCAGAGGTGATTGTGTCAGACAATACTAAGAACCTCAATAACAAAATGATGGAGGAGTTGTGCAGTAAATTCCACATCAAACACCTTAACTTTGTCATCTACCGTCCAAAGATGAATGGTGCTGTTGAAGCGTCTAATAAGAACATCAAGAAGATCATGCAAAAGATGTCCGCCAATCATAAAGAATGGTCTGACCTCTTGCCTCTGACTCTATTAGCCTACAGAACTTCAATACATACTTCCACTGGGGCAACCCCTTACTCATTGACCTATGGGATGGAAGCAGTGCTCCCCATGGAAGTGGAAATGGAATCCCTTAGAGTGTTGATAAATGCTCAGTTGGATGAAGACTAATGGTTACAAGATAGGTATCACCAATTGTCTCTAATAGACGAAAGGCGAAGTGATGTTATCTTCCATGGTCAGTTATACCAACAGAGGATCGCCAAATCCTACAATAGAAAAGTCTAGCTACAGCAGTTTAAACAACATGACTTGGTTTTGAAAAAGATCTTTGACAACCAAGATCAGTCTTAGGGGAAATTCTCTCCAAAATGGGAAGGCCCGTTTATTGTCAAGGAGGTATTGACAGGAGGTTCTCTCAAATTACAGAAAATGGACGGTGATGAATTTCCATAGCTCATCAACTCAAACACCGTGAAATGGTACTATGTCTGAAGTTACCATTAAGCAAACATCCTAGTTTTGGATTACCAGATCATCAGTCATTTTAGGTTTTCTAACCCTTACTACATACAACCTTTCTTCATACCCATTTGCCCCATCAGGGAAACACACTCTTCAAATTAGCAGCCTGGTTTTCAGATCCTCAGATCTTTCACTCCACTTCGTTTCATACCCGCAGGTTATCCCACCAGGGATAGAAACTTTCACACCCGCAGTTTCATCCCACCAGGGATAAAACTTTTCACACCCGCAATTTTGTCCCACTACGGATAAGACTTTTCACACCTCCAGTTTGTCCTGAACATGGGATGAAACTTTTCCCCCGCAGTTTATCCTGAACATGGGATAAAACTTTTTTCAGCTACAAATCGTCCTGAACATGGGGCAAACTACATCCACCTAATCTCCCCGATACCTAGGAGTACATAGGCAACCATTTTATATGACCCAATCGCAATAAAAAAAAAAAAAAAAACAAAAACAACAAAAACATTTCTACACCCTCTTACACTTCTACACCCTTCTACACCTTATCACATACAGCGTTGAACCTCTTACACCAGGTTCGAACTACGCAGACCTGATCTCCTCTTCAATAGGAGTACGTAGGCAGCCATTTATGGTTCGGTCTTACCCCTACCAAAATAAATACTTGTCAACGGTACTGGGATCAAACATTAATCCACCACATTTCATCGGTTTCAGACCAAAGGGATGGAACTACCTGACCTCCCCATACATGGGAGAGTTGGCGACCATCTATGTTATGGTTGATTCCTCAAAGAGCAACACCAATCCATAAGAGATGGAACTATTTGGGATCTATTCTTTAATAGGAGTACCGACAACCATCTGTGGTGCGGTGAATCTCAGAGAGGAAAAGTCACACTCCTCTCCACCTTTACATACAGAAACCAGTCCCAAGACACCAAAGAGGGTAGGGATACACACAAATCAACTATCCATTCTAAATAATCCTGTGACATTTTAATGACCACCCATCAAGGATAAGTTCAAAATACATCAAGATCACAAGCTCTAAAGAAACAGGTAAATATCAAACAAGTAGCAAGGCACAACTAAAAAGGAAGTGAATCAAAATATATTTCCCTGCCATATATAATGTTGTTTGATATATACAATATGTGTTGTACATGACAAAATGGCTAAGCTAGTCTGTGCAGGAAAATACAAATCTATCTACAATCCCGTGGATATACGAACTATCAAGTCCAACATGGCATCTCTCTCCGAAGAAGGAGGCAATGCTGCAAGCTCCTGCCTAAGGGTATCTACATGAGCTAACAGATCCATATCCAACTGCATGGTGGCAGGATGCTCATCAATATATGTAGTCATATCGGTAAGCATGCTAGCAGTAAGGGATCTCACTGTAGTACTATCTGTAATGGTTACATCCTGGGCAGATATGGAAGCATCCCGCTCAATAATCAATGCATCTCCGGATGATATGGCCTCATCACGCTCAGTAATAGCGGTGTCTCTATGAGCTACAGCCTCCCCTTTCTCTAATAGAGCGATATCTCTCCCAATCAAGAGCTGTCAACATCAAGGCTCTAGTGTAACAATTCAGAATTTTATTTATAATTTTAAATATTTATTGAATTAAATAAATATTTTTAATTTATGTGTTTGTTGTTTAGTAGATATTTATTGGATTATTTATTAGTAAGTAAATAATCCATGAGTTATAGAAATTAACTTAATTAAGATAAAAGAGTGAAGAATGTGACGATTTGATTATTTGAGTTATGATTCTAGGGACAAAATTCTTGTAAAGAGGGAATGATGTAACGATCTAGAATTTCAAATTATAATATTAAATATTTATTAAAATATAAATATTTATTTGATGTGTTTATTGTTGAAATTGATGAGATAAATGTTTTATTGATGTTGTAACGACCGAGAAATTCGGATTTAATTGTAAAATAATTTTATTAAATTAAATAATAAATAAAATTATATTCTATGTGTTATCAAGATGGTTGTCATTATATAACCTAATGATGTTAGAATGTCGTAGTATTTGAGCTGCGTGAGGGAATTATAGTGTTTAAATTTCTAAGATGAAAATAAAAGTTTTTCGAGAAATTTTCTGAAAAACACTATTCATCGGTATTTGCTCAGGAATTATTTTTGAATTTCCGAGAAATACGTAATGATAAAATGTCGAGGTAAGATGGATTATGTAATAATAATCTAAGTATAGAAAATGAAATATTTCGCTTGCGGACTTAAATTGAGGATGTTAAGGAAAGTTATTTATTAATAAGTTAAGTAATAATCGTATGATACGTGAGTATTGTACGAGGTAATGAATACGAGTATAATACAATGAATTATATGAGTTTGTATGAAGGATGGTATATCATATATAACGAAGTTGTGTATGAATTAGAATACGAGAATGATAAGTCAACAATACGTATATGTATTGAGCAATGATATTGGACTTGCAAGATTGGTTAGGAATTTGTTCAAACCCAAGTGAATTAATGGTGAGGCCCAACTATTGATTAATGAACAAGTTAGTGTTTGTTAATGCAAAGCCCAAAGGTTAAGTTAATCTAATCCCAAGCTAGGATCCAATGAGTTGATTGGCCCATGGAGCAAACCATGTTAATGTGGTTAATCTTGGTGATCAAGCATATTGTGTAATGACCAAGCAAGATATAAGTGTTGTGCTTCGCAAGTAATGAATAGTAAAGAGGTGGCTTAAGGAGGTGGGTTGGTATATTGACCAAACTACCCTAACTTTGGGAATTCTATAAATAGAGGGAGAATGCTAGTCATTTGCTATTTGTTCAAATCATCCAACAAACTTATAAAGTGCTTAAGTGTTAGAGAGAATAAGTTACTTCCATTTGTAAGAAGAAGAAGAAGACTTTTTACAAGAACTTCAAAGGGTAAGCCTTCTTCTCCAATTATCTTATATCTCTACCATGATAGGTTGATAAGAAAAGTATGGATTAAGGAACATAGATGTTAAGAAGTAAGAAGAATGATTAATCAATGGACTTAAGCCGTATAAGTCAGAAATAAGTTATTTAAACTTGCATAAGTTATGAACTTATGAAAAAGCTATATGAACTTGTTATAGGTTAACCTTGAGAGTTTGTATAAAAGTAAAGAATTTGTATGAATATGTATCATGTATACATGAATGAAACTATGTATTGAGAACATATAAAGGTGATGATTAATAGATTTTAATTATCATAAGTGATGAACAAAGGAGCTATAAGTAGTTTATACTTTAATAAGTTATAAGCTCACGAAAGAATAAGTCAAAATCCAACATGAAAAATAAGTTGTTGTATTATGTATGTTGAGATGTTCGCATGATGAATTGAATTCATTTGAAGTAATGAACAAATAATAAGTAATGAAGATTTACCGAAAATTGCACGATTATACGATAATCGTCGAATTCGTGAAATTCTCGGAATAGAAGTCAAATTTTGTGTTTGAACTCGAAAACGTTAGCTTTCGATAGAGATAAGTCATATTTGGCATTATATAGTTGCGGACTCGAAAAAGATGAATTCCAACTTAGAACGGAGAAACGAGCGTTGAACATTCACGAACGTTTATCATTTTCATTAAAAATGAACCAATAGGTGAATTTTTAGCAAACAAAGTCGAAAATATAAAATTCTTAAATGAAACACGTAGAGTATGTAATTTGTGAACCGTAGGATTTTGAATGAGCCAATTCGAACTTATAACGAAGAAGTTATGTGCCCGGGAAATTTGCAAAGTGGAAAAACTGTCCAAACTATCTGGTGCACAGAGTTGGCGCCGCGGCGCCAGCCCAAGGCCAATTTGTCGCGCCGCAGCACCATGAATAGTTTATAACCTACTGGAAAGTGGCGCCGCAGTGCGGACCACTGAGTAAGGACTCGCGTTGCAGCGCCAAGTCTGGGACTTTGCTCTTCAGAATCTCCTTATTGCGGTAGCAAGCTTAAGAACAAAATTTGCCGCAGTTTCACTGACCCTTCTAGAACAATGATAGTAAAGAATGTTTATGGGTATAAAGAAAGGAATGTGATTAATTCAAATTGAACTTTCCTTAAGGAACTTGAAGTAACATTGTCAAAACTTTGTTAAACCTTAAGGATAGTACATACAGGTTGATGATAACCTATTCAAATATGAATGCGAGTATAATGACAAGCCGGAATTAATAGTAAACAAATCTATTACATGATTAGATTGAGATGAACGGTAAGATATAGTCGTATAAATACTTGATTATATATGACCTAATGTGAGGCGTTATGTGATCATGTATTATAGAGACTTGAAAGACTCAAACATAAAGTAATTATACCATAGCAGACGCTGAAGGCAAGTATTATAAACCTTGTCTCAGTTCAATCTGAACAAGCTTTGTAATTTATGTATCCTTACGCATGAATTGATGTGTGATGAAGTTAAAGCCAATTCTTTCGGCTAGACTTAATGCATTTGGTGGATTATTGATAATCTATCCATCTATTATCAAATGTTGTTATCTTTTGTCAACTACTCGATATGGTTTTCAAAAGAAGATTGAGTATGATAAACAAATGTTTTGTCGTCTTACGACAGGCACGTGAGGTTTCCACAAATTAAATGTACATACGTTTAATGAATGTAGTGTTGATCAACATAGAGTACTATAGGATGATCACCTAGAAGTGCTCGTAAGTAATACCGGACTTACGGACTTAGTGTCGGGTTGTCCTTTTCAAAGAAAGAATGAAATAATCAAGGTCTTGGACCGGAGTTTATGTTTTACTGGATATTATTCATTGTTAAACAATTTGAAAGAAAGATGAAGTGCTATTTTGAATTATCAATAGTACTTCATAACTATTGTTCAGTTATTGAAGATATACGATTCTTATGTGTCAAGCATGTTGTTATTGAATTATCATACTTGCTGAGCTAGTTATGCTCACTCTTGCTTGAACCATATGAATGCAGCTAAGATTGAACATCCCGAAGGATCGAATAAGGATAGAGGAAAGGCTAAGGCAGATCGTTAATCAGTCTATGTAATAGTCTAGGTTTATTGTTTTAATGTATTTTGATATTATGACAAAGAACCTTTGTAATGGGTATAGAACCTGGGAAATGTAAATATTACTTTGAATATATAGAAGTCATGTTCGTTCTTTTGAGGCTTTTCAATTGAATGAATGTATGAATGGTAGTACCGTATTGCACCTTATGTCGGGTTAGAAGATACCCGGATTTGGGGGCGTTACAGGTTGGTATCAAAGCATAGGTTATAAAACTTAAGGGGAAAATTAGAACCTTAAGTCATAACCTTAAGAAAAGTCAAAGAAGTAAAAGATGGAAAGTAACCCTATCAAAATGAATTATAATTATGTTATGTGTTTATTTTACTAACGTGTACTAATCAAAATATATTGTTTTGTTATAGATGTCAAGAGAAAATGAAATGTATAGAGATATACATGTAGTAAGCGAGGATTCGGTAAATTGGGTAGAGATACTACCAAATCCCATAGCAGTAGAACCAGAAGTGGTGGCAATCAAGTCTGGAGACTCGGACAACTTAGACTACATGTCTGTGTTTGATGGCATGCTAGAGGAAGAGGTGGATATGATGTCTTTTGACCAGATAGCACCTACAGAAGAGTTGACTTCGGGGGAGTCAATGAAGGCATTATTCATGTCAGTATTGGATAGAAACGTCCAATATTGTAAGGAGGTTAAGGAGTTATAAGAGGAAATCCAAGCTGTCCGGGAGGACAAGACTAGTATGGAGGGTATATGGGAAGAGGAACATGATGATCGAATTTTAACCAAGGATAAGGTCCACGAGCTGAAATGCGAAGTCTTTGAGCTCAAGCAGGAGCTAAAGACTAAGAAATAGAAGGTAGAGAGGATGTCCTATATATATAGGAGTTCTCATGTGGATTTCCAACAGCAATTAGTTGGGTATCCGATAGAAGAATGGCAGACCCAACATACTATCAATCGAGATGTTATTTTCGGTCTGGCCAAGAAAGATTTTGAGAATGCCCTACGGCAGATGTAATCTAACAATAGCTAGAATAGTTAGATATGTAAATATTATGTATCTAGTAGTGACGTAAAACCCTCTTTTGTATATTAAAGGGTAGTCTTTTGAAAATCCCAACTTTTGGAAAGCAACTGCGGGATAGTAATGTAATCAGCTTAGGTTGTACAATGTAAGCAATGTAGTATTATACTATAAGTAATGAATCAATATAAGTCTTTTATGGAAAATATTGAGTAATGGGTATGAGTTATTGTTTAAATCATAAATAATAACTAACCAACAAGAAAAAAGTAATAATGATGTGTTGTTTTCTTAACAACAAAATGCCTCCAAGAAGGAGACAACGAAATCAAGATACTAATGTTAACCAACCGGAGGGAGGTCCGGTTAATCCAATGCAAGAGTTCGTTAATCTTTTAACGGCCGCATTTAATAGAACTGGGGCTAATGTACCCATAAATCTTGGAGTAGTACGAGCTACTACTTTTAAAGGTTTTAAAAGTGTCATCATGGGAGTTCAAAGGAACTACGGACCTATAAAGCCAGGACTTGGGTGAAAGAGATTGAGAAAGAATTTGTAATAGCAAATGTTGATGAAGGTCAGAAGGTTGCCTTTGCAACCTATTTGATGAAGGGTGAGGCCAATTTTTCCGGTGGGAGGCAAACCAGGCTAGGGCCGGTATAGAAAATCTAACGTGGGTAATGTAAGACCCCAACTTATTATGAATAAAATTAAATTTTCTCTATTTATTATCTTGAAATATTAAGGAGTTAATTTGATATAATACATTGGTTATGGGTGAAATGTGCAAAATTTACAAAATAAGCAAGTGGTTATAAAATATTCATTTTTGTCGGGGAATATTCGTTTGGTCATGGAATATTCTTGTTATCGGAGAATATTCATACGACGGCGCAGCCATTCGTGGGCCTCAT
This sequence comes from Panax quinquefolius, assembly GCA_020205615.1. Taxonomy (NCBI): domain Eukaryota; kingdom Viridiplantae; phylum Streptophyta; class Magnoliopsida; order Apiales; family Araliaceae; genus Panax; species Panax quinquefolius. Next base: position 75,998,693 of record CM035155.1, on the reverse strand, counting down.
AACAGAATAACTGTCGGATGAAGAAAACGACAAGTTTAAGTTTTTATAAATAACGGCGTAATCGTTACCGTTACACTGTTGGAATACTCGGTGGTTAAAATGCAGTAATATGCGTGGTTGCATAGTGGCACACGGTATTGCACAGTATGGTTGAATTATTGATTCATACGTAAGAAGGCACTACTCAATAATTATTACAGTAGTTACTGTTCAATATTTTATTTTATTGATTCAATAATTGCTGCGTTGATATTTTATATTATTATTGTTGTCTCTGCACAGTATTTCCCATTATCCGATCAATAATTCATATTATTTGAATAATATTATTGGATAGCATTATTGGCAATGTCTAGAAAGTTACATCTAAGGAAAGAGGTTTGGTCACCTAATTGCTTGCTACCAATAAGGAGAAATCCTTATTGAAAGCCCCTCTTTCTGAGAAACGACTGTTATTATAATTGTGATTCTGTAATATTATTTGTGAATAATTAATTATTGATTTATATGATAATGAAATATTTATTTTATGTGGATATAATTGAAGGAATTAATGTTGAGGTGTTTTATCAGTATTAATTTCTGTCTAAATGGAGGTATTAAAAATCAAAACAGTATTTTTTAGATATATTGCATGATTTATAATCCGACCGTTGGATCATTGTGATTTTTGGATATGTTATACATATATAAATTGAGTATATGTCCACAAATTTTGAACCGTTAAAAATGAACGTATGATTTGTTATGAATTTTAAGAGGTGACTGATTCGGAAATTATGTTATAAATGATTTTTGGTGGAAATTCTAGAATTGAGTGGGCCCCACTTTTGGTTAGTAAGAAATGTGCTCAAATTTTATTTCAAATGTGGTGGGTGGAAATAGTAGCAGGTAAAGCCATCAGGTAGCAGGTCAAGTCTGCTTCGGCGTGCTAACATTTTCCTATAAATAGAGGGCTAAGTTAGAATTAAAAATCACACCAAAAACAAAGTTTTCTCTCTTTCTCTCTCTATATTATCGAGCTTATTTTGTGGGTATTTAGATACTTTGAGAGTTGCTATTCAGTACAAGTTTCATTCAGCATCACATCCGACCTTTCATTCTGAAGTACTGTCTTTTGAGGTAAGGGATGTTATTTTCTTCTTAAATGATATTATTTTCTTCAATATCATTATTCTGAGATATTGTTATGAATTTTATTGTAGAATTTCTACCTTTTTGTGTCGGGGTTAATATTCACGTATACGGCACTATTCACGTATACGGTACTATTCACAAATACGACACTAGTCATCGAAAAATGAAATTTTCTCTTTTCCTCCCAGATGTCTTTTATGGTTACTATCTTTGATTGTATCCATGTTTTGATCTTTATTTTTGAATTCTACTTCACACTTGGGTATTATGGAGTATTATTGAATTTGGATAAACCGAAACACGAATCCCTAATATTTGTCCTTCCGTCTCACTGGATTCGTTCTCTAAAATGTTTTTCATCATCCTCAGTCTGTAATGATGATACTTGATGAATATCTTTGGCCCGTAGTGCAAAGATGTATGATTACCTGATGAATATCTTTGGCCCGTAGTGCAAAGATGAATAGGTGTTGAGATGAACATGACCAACTGGTGATACAAATGAATATCTTTGGCCCGTAGTGAAAAGATGAATATTTGATTCAAGATGCATATTGATTGATGTTACAGGGATAAAATATTGATGACTGACTTTTAAATTCATAGATGATAGTAGATTTTATTCTCTACTTAACTCTTCTAATGAATTGTTGTTTTCGCTGCAGTTGTTGATTTAAAACTTGTTGTCTATTGTATTCTATCAGATTTTTCCCTGTTGAAGACTAAGGATAATTTGTTGTATATTATCTTAGTCATAATATTCTTTACTGGGCTAGTTGAGCTCACCCTTTTCCTTTTTGTTCCATTTTTCTTCTTAGGAGGTTAGAATTTAGCAGGGACTAGCCGAGGTATGGAGTGATGATTCAAGATAGCTGTTTTAGTAGTCCTCACTATTTTGTAAAATAGTGCATCAATAATTGTAATGAGGACTTTATTTGGGTGTGGATATTGTCTAGAAGATAGTATTGTATTTAAACTCACAGTATGTGTTGTCGTATTTTGCACGACAATTGTATTAATAAAGTTGTAGTTGTTTTTCTGTACCATGTATTTGGCGACTCAAAATGGGTGATGTATACCTATTTTGGGGGCGTCACAGTTGGTATCAAAGCTTAGGAATATGGTCTCTGGCAGAGATCGGGGAATAGTACTAGGAGGGGAGAGACGAGTAAATCCTTCGCTAGTGTGTCCTACCTAAGCTTATTTGTTGGTCGGTCATAATATAGGGATATTATGTGATATGTTAATTTGTTTAATTAACCCCTGTTTTATGGAAGTTTTAAGAATGGCAGCTGAGAACGTTAACAATGGAGTCTATGAGACTGTGGAACAACCTTTGATTACCAACTAAGAAAACGTGCAATAGGAAGGAAATATTCCTCCTGTAAACAACACTACCGAGCAAACGATGAATGATGCGATGTTTAGAAGCTTTTTGCAGTTCATACAAAATCAGACGAGGGAGACTCGTGTACAAATACGGGTGGAAATGATAGCAACGCGCGGTTTATCAAAGCCAAGCAGTTCAAGGAGTTGGGACCACCAGATTTCTGGGGAAAACCTGATCCGATTAAGGCATAAACGTGGGTTAAGCAAATTACTAAGATATTCGATGTCTTGGGTTGCATGGAGGAACAAAAGGTTCCATTCACCACCTTTATGTTCCGTGGTGAGGCAGATTACTGGTGGGAATCTGTGAAGTGTACCCAGCCAGCCGCACTCAACATGTCTTGGGAAAAATTTCAGAAACTATTCAATGACAAGTACTTTCCTGAAAGTATTCGTCATATGAAAGAGGTAGAGTTTATTAGACTAGAATAGAAAAACATGACGGTGTCCCAGTACGAGGTGAAGTTCGCGGAGTTATCCAGGTTTGCACCTCATTTGGTAGAAAATGAGGAACGTATGATGGCGGATGTTTACGAGAGTCAAAACCCGAGATTCGAAAATATCTTATCTCTCATAAATTTTCTTTATATTTAGATGTTGTAAAAAGGGCTCAATTATTAGAGCGTGATAATGAGTATGTTCAACCGAGGGACCACAACCAGGGTCATACCGATGACAACAATCATCGGAGCGATGATAACCAGCGAGGAGGGAAGAATACGGATAAAAGCGGTAACCACTCGGGTGGAAATCGTGGCCATGATAATAGGAGAGGTGAGTCAAGTGGAAATTTCAAAAAGAGGAGATTCAACAATGACAGGAAGACATCAGCAGCAGCACCAGCACTAACAACAAATTTTAGGGGAGGAGAACGACCGCCAGTTAGATGATACAGATGTGGAGATGAGGGAGACATAAGTCCAAACTGTTCATAGCCTTCCAAGGTATGTTTCAATTGTGGAAAAGACGTTCACATAGCCCAATTTTTTTCGGTAGCGAAGTCAAGTCCAACTAGGATGACGGCACTAAAGGCAACTACGGACAAAACAAAGTCGGTGGTTCAAGGAAGGGCGTTTGTCGTGACTGGCCAAAATGCGAGAAACCCGAACGAGGTGATCACGGGTAAGCTAATCTTGAACTCTTGCAAAGTTTATACCTTACTAGATACCGGTTCTACCCATTCTTTTATCTCTCCTACTTGTGCTCAACGTTTAAACTTGACTCTGGAGAAATTGGACTTTAACTTATCTATTGAAACTCCGTTGGGTGAAACCTTTTTTACATCTATAGTTTATAAATCTTGCTTGATCCAAGTTGGCACAATCACATTACATGTTGATCTTATCTCTTTAAAGATACTTGCATTTGATTTGATTTTAGGGATTGATTGGTTAACCACTCATCATGCCAAAATTGATTATTTTCGTAAGGTTGTTAGTTTTCATATTCCTAACCAACCTGTTATACGAATTCAAGCAACTAAACCACTAAAATCAGTCACTATCATATCAAGCCATAAAGCTATTCGTTTATTGAAAAATGGATGTCAAGCTTTCTTAGCCCATATTATGGACTTGAACAAAAACACGTCAAATTTGAATAATATTCTTGTTGTTAATGAATTTCCTGATGTATTTCCGGAAGAACTTCCTGGTCTACCCCCAGAACGAGAAGTTGAATTCTTTATTGATCTTGAATTGGGTACAAAGCCCATTTCTAAAATCCTATATCGAATGGCTCCTATTGAACTTCAGGAGTTAAAAGTCCAACTACGGGAATTGTTAGACATCGGTTTCATTCGTCCTAGTACATCTCTTTGGGGTGTTCCTGTTTTATTTGTAAAGAAAAAAGACGGGAGTATGCGACTTTGTATTGACTATCGAGAGTTAAACCATGTCACCATTAAGAATAGGTATCCCCTACCTCGTATTGATGACCTGTTTGATCAGTTGAAAGGAGCACAATTCTTTTCAAAGATCGATCTTAATTCTGGATATCATCAGCTGAAGATTAAAACTGAGGATATTCCAAAAATTGTCTTCAGAACTCGGTACGGACATTATGAATTCTTAGTCATATCTTTTGGATTGACTAATGCTCCTGCTGCTTTCATGGATATGATGAACCGTGTATTCAAGGAATATTTGGATCAGTTCGTTGTTGTCTTTATTGATGACATCCTCATCTATTCTAAAATCCGTGAAGATCCTGAGCGCCATTTAAAGCTGGTACTTCAAAGACTTTGTGACAATAAGCTATATGCCAAGCTAAAGAAATGCGAGTTCTGGCTTAAGGAAGTAGCATTCCTTGGGCACGTGGTGTCAAAACATGGAGTATTTGTTGATCTGGCGAAGATTGAAGCAATACAAAGTGGGGAGCAACCGAACTCAGTGACCGAAGTGCGTAGCTTTTTGGGTTTAGCTGGTTATTATCAGAGATTCGTGGAAGGATTTTCTCGAATCTCTACTCCGTTAACTCAAATTTGACTCGGAAAGATAACTCAACATGCGACAACGACGTTGGCTCAATCTGTAACGCCCCTAAATCTGGTCTATCTTCACACCCGGATTCTGTGCATCACGAGTACATCATTCATCCAAACATACATCATTATATACTAAAATATATAATATACGTTCTAAATTCCCAGGTTCTAAAACCTTATAACCTTTCTCATTACAAATAATGATAATTACATTAATCCTTTCATCTTACAATAGTGACTTTTATCCGCCACCAAGGATACATAACAGTTCATTAAACTAGTCTATAGTTTAATTTTCATCTTTCTACATTACAAGTCTTCACTTGATCTTCTCGTTCATTCACATTCTGAATGGCACTTCATCTAGATACCGTCAGCTTAATCTTTACGGGATCCTTAAATTCTTCTAACATCGTTCGCTGAAAATGTTTTTCATTTAAAGGAAGTGTGAGCATTCAATTGCCCAGCAAGTCATAATAGTTGAACAAACAACTTCAAGAATTTAAACATTCTTTTAAAACTTCAATAACCAAACAAAGGTTATGAAGCAGCTTGAATAATAGGAATAATCTCGATTCCTATCATTTTAAAACATTAGTCACATTCACTTGGAAATACTTTCATTCTCTACTCTCTTTCATACACATTCTGTCTGGCTAGAATCAATACCACCGACTCAATAATAACGGTTCATGTATAAACAGAACATTCTCATATTGAACAGTTCAATCATAAAACAGTTCATATCATAGAAACTCTGAAGTGTTCACATTGTGGCACAAGGCCTCATACGTTCTACCACCTTGCACAAATATCGCACATTCGCACATAGACATAACTTCTCAAGTTCAACATCTGAGAAGTTTAAGAAACTAGCATTCATTTAAAATATGAATGAAGTTAGGAAACTTGCCTTACGCACAGCTACAGCTTACGCTGAACTGCTCCTTCCAATCCCTATAACACATAAGGAAATAACACATACACCAATTAGTCATATACTTGACTTACACATTGGTTTACTTAACTTTACTTCTTAGAGTTCGCGTTCTTGCAATATAATTTTACGCGACTAACTTTCATTACCGGTTTACGGCTTCATGACATACGGAGATGTCTTACTCAAAACGTTCTTCATCTTTGATGATTTACATTCTTATCTTCTTCTTATAACTTCTCTAGGACTCAAAGACATCATCTTCTTCTCTCTTTGGTAGTCCATATGGTACTCTGAGTGGTTTCCCACAAACAACCAACAAACAAGTTCCCATCTCATCTACACTGCCATCACAGTGAGTTAGATCGGTTTCCAGTTTCGTATATACCTTCGCTCTCTGAAGGAATTGTTTAGCCCAGCTCCCATATGTCAACCATCAAAGGTTACGATTGTACCACAACCTAAATTTATCTTAACTTATACGAACTATTAACTATAATGTTCGTTAAGTCAATTTCTTATTCCTTTTGGCTTTCTGGCAAGTAATTGCCATACCTCAGGACTCATTCTTATCCTACTCACATTCGGCTTTCAATACACTTATTACCGTTCGCTACGGCTTTCTCGATAATTCATATCTAACTTACTACCTTTGTTAACGTCTACGTCATACAACCAGGGTATACTTAGAACGTTCGTCCAACGCAAATACGATTCACGGGGATCGTTTACGTATTCAACGTTCAGGTTGCTCGTCTTTTAATCTCTCATTCAACCTTTACTCAAGGTTTTAATCGCTTTCGATCGTTATCCATCCCCTGAACCCCATGTTCATTATTCTTTCTTAATGTCAAAGCTATACCGATCTTTGTATGCTAAGACCGATCGTTCATCGCAACAACATTGCGTTCATAGCGTCTATATGCTTTACATTCATCTCGCATTACTATGACATAACATCGAAATGTTATTCATTACCCTCGTCACTCAACATCTAAGGAATCACAATCATAGCAATCCCTCACGTTCGTTTATCGCGACTACGATCCCCGGATCTCGGTTTTGTAATCCGCAATTACATTCTTTTAATCTCGGTTAATCTTTTTGTTCAACGTTCATTAAAGGTTTAAAACACTTGATTAAGTGTTACATTAGTTGAACATTATGTTCTTTATCTTTCCTTACACTTCCCCAAAGAATTGAAAGCGATTAAAAACTCTTCTGGCTTTTTTTCCTTCATTTGGCTTTGGACGCCACTCTCTTTTCTTAAGACTCATCTCATGCGGCACTTAGTTAGCGATGTTCGGCTCTCCGATCTAACGCTTTGGCGCCACCTTACAAGGCATGGATGGCGCCATGCTGACTGAAGTCCTTCTTCTCAAAAATTTTTCTAAGTGTTAACTTCATTTTGAGACGCTTACTTTCTGATCTCATAACTTCTTTGTTATAACTCGGAATGAGGTCATTTCAAAGCCATTTTCTTCCTTATCTTACGTACTTCAATTACCCTTGGATAGAACTTTGTTCTGAATCCGTTAACATGTCATTCAATTGGCTTAATCTTTGTTATTCATTCATTTTATGTTATTAACGTTCTTCATTCGTTCGTCCGTAATTCGGTCCTCCAAACTCGGAACTCATTCGTTCTTGAGTCTACGACTCACATTTTCTACGTTCTCTTACTTTCTTATGAAACCCTACACGTTCAACTTCATTTACTAACTTTCTAATTATTGTTCATCTTTTACGAAATTTTCGCCATAACTTCGTTATAGCTCAGTTTTAATCTGTTCTACATGAACGTTTCTACCGTTCCTAACCAAGCAATAAGCAACTAACTTATACGCGATGGTTTTAAACTTGTCCATCAACAACAATTATCCTAAGATGGTTTTAAATTTGTCCATCAACAACGTTCTTCGTGTTCTTCTCGTGTTCTTCAAGTTCTTCATTCGTTCTTCGTTTTTAATCGATATTTTGGATTATGATTTTACTTTTTCTTGGAATTTGATATTATAGAACATCATTCCTTATTTATTTGACCTAATCATTCATAAGATTCATTCGGATCGCTCAAAATCCTTACGAATCTTACACTTCATTAAGAAATTTATTACTAAACTTCAAATTCTTATTTCTTCATTTTCTCATGAATTCAACCATATGAATTCATTCTTAACATTATCTACTTCTTATCTTCATTAAGTTATGTATTTGAACATAATAAACTTAAAAGAAAATTAGAAGAACTAGGGTTTTGGGATTACCGTTTCTTCTTTAATCTCCTTCCGTTCGGATAAAGTTTGCTCACGAGCTTTTCTTTTCCTCTCCTCTTCTCTTCTTCTCTTTCCTTCATCCAACCTCTCTCTTTCTCTCTCAAGTGTAGGATTTTCAAAAATCCAAACAAATGAGCTTAAGCTTCCTATTTATAGATTTTCAAAGCTAGGGGCATTTTGGTCTTTTCACCCCCCCTCCTTACTTATTCATTCACTTAGCCACTTTACTTGGTGGCTAAGTTAACTTAGCCCTCATCTCCTCACTTAGCTTCCTTAGAAGCTTCGTGCTTCCATCTTTCGGATCTCGTCCGACAGTTCAAAAACTGCTAGTCTCGGAATCCAAATATTTTTGGATATTTCGTCTTTCCTTTACCGATTAAATATTTCGTATTCTTCGGATTTCTTAAAAACTGAAAAACACTTTTTGGTGTCAAGCGTATTTCTTCACGTTTTCCCCTAACGTAGCTAAACGAATGAAAAGTACATTACAGTACTTTTCGTCATTTTTATTTTATCTGATTTCTGTACGTTTTTCGAGAAAAACTTTTATCGGCTTACTTAACTTTTCACGATATATTATCGTCAAATCTTTCGACGGAATGTCATTTCGACATACCGAACTCTCGGAAAGGCTTAGGTTATTCAAACCCTAACCCTTAGGGTTTCGTCAGGTAAATAGTGCCTATTTTGTCTTTTTTTTGAAAATTTTTTTCTCGAAAAATTTTATTTTTTCATCTTGAAAATTCTTACTCGTTCAATCTAGCTCGTGGCGAGAATCCTCCGATTTATAATCATTCTAGGTTATAGAATGATTAATAAACACATATACGTAATAATATTAATAAAAAATTTATTTTATTAATAACTAATTCTTTAAACTTAAATTACGAACAATCCAGATTCTCGGGTTGTTACACTTCCCCCCCTATAAAAATTCCATCCTCGGAATTTCTTCAAACCACACCCATTCCCAAATCTCACATTCACCCCTTCTTCACAGAATTTCGTCCTCAAAATTTTAGCCTACCTTTCTTCTCAACTTCTCTTCAAAGAAGTTCTTATCTTTCAAACATTTTCTCACCTTCACAACTTATCAAGAATTATGAAGTAGAATGAACAACGAGGAATATAAGAATTCCTTTAAAACATTTCATACTTTTGCTGAGGGGTCAAATTAACCATGAACTCTTACTAGGTTTAACAGCATGACGCCGTAACCTTTCTTTCCACGGTCAGTTTACAATCACCAAGAAAGTAAACTACCTCTTTCATACGTAGGTGATCAACCCATTGTATAACCCATTTTCGGGATATGTTCACCTCAAACTTAATCATTAGATTCCGCACCAAAATAATTTGGTTCGGCATAACTCTTCAAAGAAAGCTCGATTTTCTTTTATTCATGACATACCATTCGTCTTAGCCAAATCAAGTAGCTTCGACCATACCAATAAATTAGACATCAACTTGGAAACATTCGTCTAGTCAACTCAATTGACTTTGACTACTTCTTTAAAATCTTTTACAATACATCAAAACGTTTTATGACGTCATGATACCGTACTTTTCACAATACGTTGAGGACTTCATCAGTTTGTGACTTCGTCATTATACATCATACCATAGCGGGTTGTTGATCCTAAGATCACATCCAACACTAGGTTCGGTTGCATTAATAACTCCATCCTTTTACCATCTCTGCATCAAATGCACTGATGATATAAAATTTATTTTGATATTTCAAATCAATTTCTGTCTGGACGAAACAATTAGCATAGACATACCAAGAATAGTTCTTTTAAAATCCATTGGTTCAAAAAATTGAACCAATTCTTTCATTTTTTAAAATGCATATATAAGCACGAATTTAAGAAATTTCAAAATCTACCATAGCTAGATGACTTGGAATATCCTATTCTCCATCTTCCTTCATTGTCTTACTTGTGACAATACTTAATCTTCTCTAGCACCTTCAATGCTAAGTCTACTGAAAATACTTACTTTCAGTCTAAACATTCCTATACCTTAGTATAGTTCATCAACTTACCACACTTTATGTGTTTAGGAACTTTCCACAACCATATGTGTTTAAGAACTTATCTTCGCAATATGTAATCCAAGAACAAATCAAGGACTATCCATATGCTTAGGGCTCAGAAACATAGCATATAACTATGAGTCACAAACTTTTCATAAGTATGAGTTTTAAGAACCCGCACCTATCTTATCATTCTCTACCTATCAAGTATATACATGAGAAAAGATTCACCTTCTCGTCATATACATATTGATAGCACGACATACTATTCCAATGATTATCACTGTAATAACTAAGTAATCACAAACCCCCTCCCATTCGAAGGTTCATACTACTCAGCTATCACATGAGTCCTCAATCGAAATCTTAGAACTTCTGACTTTCTCTTTACTTAATACGAATTTTCTTTAATTCATATACTATCCTTTACAACTCAATCTGAGTTCTTCTTCCCATACTACTTCGTAGTACCATTCATTCATAACATTAGCTATAAATCATTCATTGTTTAACAGCTCTCTTGTTACTACGATTTACTATGATCACGTGGTGATCTTCTTATCCTTCTCTCTCTACGATTATATTCTTAGGTACTCATACCTAAGATTTATAACCTATCAGCTTTGATACCAACTTGTAACGCACCAAAATCCGGTCTATCTTCACACCCGGATTCCGTGCGTCATGAGTACATCATTCATCTAAACATACATCATTATATACTGAAATATAATAATATACGTTCTAAATTCCCAGGTTCTAAAACCTTATAACCTTTCTCATTACAAATAATGATAATTACATTATTCATTTCATCTTACAAGAGTGACTTTTATCCGCCACCAAGGATACATAACAGTTCATTAAACTAGTCTATAGTTTAATTTTCATCTTTCTACATTACAAGTCTTCACTTGATCTTCTCGCTCATTCACATTCTGAATGGCACTTCATCTTGATGTCGTTAGCTTAATCTTTACGGGATCCTTAAATTCTTCTAACATCGTTCACTGAAAATGTTTTTCATTTAAAGGAAGTGTGAGCATTCAATTGCCCAACCAAGTCATAGCAGTTGAACAAACAACTTCAAGAATTTTAACATTCTTTTGGAACTTGATAACCGAACAAAGGTTATGAAGCGGCTTGAATAATAGGAATAATCTCGATTCCTATCATTTTAAAACATTAGTCACATTCACTTTGAAATACTTTCATTCTCTACTCTCTTTCATACACATTACATCAGCTAGAATCAATAGCCACATACTTAATAATAACGGTTCATGTATAAACAGAACATTCTCATATTGAATAGTTCAATCATAAAAGCAGTTCATATCATAGAAACACCGAAGTGTTCACATTGTGGCACAAGGCCTCATACATTCTACCACCTTGTACAAATATCACACATTCGCACATAGACATAACTTCTCAAGTTCAACATCTGAGAAGTTTTAGAAACTAGCATTCATTTAAAATATGAATGAAGTTAGGAAACTTGCCTTACGCACAGCTACAGCTTACGCTGAACTGCTCATTCCAATCCCTATAACACATAAGGAAATAACACATACACCAATTAGTCATATACTTGACTTACACATTGGTTTACTTAACTTTACTTCTTAGGGTTCGCGTTCTTGCAATATAATTTTACGCGACTAACTTTCATTACCGGTTTACGGCTTCATGACATACGGAGATGTCTTACTCAAAACGTTCTTCATCTTTGATGATTTACATTCTTATCTTCTTCTTATAACTTCTCTAGGACTCAGCACACATCGCTTCTCTGCTGGTAGTCCATATGGTACTCTGAGTGGTTTCCCACAAACAACCAACAAACAAGTTCCCGTCTCATCTACACTGCCATCACAGTGAGTTAGATCGGTTACCAGTTTCGTATATACCTTCGCTCTCTAAAGGAATTGTTTAGCCCAGCTCCCATATGTCAACCATCAAAGGTTACGATTGTACCACAACCTAAATTTATCTTAACTTATACGAACTATTAACTATAATGTTCGTTACGTCAATTTCTTATTCCTTTTGGCTTTCTGGCAAGTAATTGCCATACCTCAGGACTCATTCTTATCCGACTCACATTCGGCTTTCAATACACTTATTACCGTTCGCTACGGCTTTCTCGATAATTCATATCTTACTTACTACCTTTGTTAACGTCTACGTCATACAACCAAGGTATACTTAGAACGTTCGTCCAATGTGAATATGATTCACGAGGATCGTTTACATATTCAACGTTCATGTTGCTCGTCTTTTAATCTCTCATTCAACCTTTACTCAAGGTTTTAATCGCTTTTGATCGTTATCCATCCCCTGAACCCAATGTTCATTATTCTTTCTTAATGTCGAAGCTATACCGATCGTTGTATGCTAAGACCGATCGTTCATCGCAACAACGTTGTGTTCACAGCGTCTATACACTTTACATTCATCTCTCATTTACCATGACATAACATCGAAATGTTATTCATTACCTCGTCTTTCAACGTCTAAGGAATCACAATCATAGCAATCCCTCACGTTCGTTTATCGCGACTACGATCCCGGATCTCGGTTCCAATAACCGTAATTACATTCTTTTCTTTTAATCTCGTTTAATCTTTTCATTCAACCTTCATTAAAGGTTTAAAACACTTGATTAAGTGTTACATTAGTTGAACATTATGTTCTTTATCTTTTTCTTGTACATCCCCCATAAATTGAAAGCGATTAAAAATCTCTTTTCTGGGCATTTCCTTCACACTTGGCCTGTGGCTATGCCACTCTCTTCACTAAGACTTCGTCTTTGCATGGCGCGAGTTAGCGATGTCTGACTCTCTCGTTTGGCTTTACGAAAGCCACCTTACTAGGCATGGTATGCACATGTGGCGCCAAGACCTTCTTCTCAAAAAAATTTTCTAAGTGTTAACTTCATTTTGAGACGCTTTACTTTCCGATCTCATAACTTTTTCGTTATAACTTCGAACGAGGTCGTTCCAAAGCCATTTCTTCCTTATCTTATGTACTTTGATTACCCATGGGATAAAACTTTGTTACGAATCAATTAACATGCCATTCAATTGGCTTAATCTTCGCTTTTCGTTCATTTTATGTTTTTAACGTTCTTCATTCGTTCGTCCGTAATTCGGTCATCCGAACTCGGAACTCATTCATTCTTGAGTCTACGACTCACGTTTTCTACATTCTCTTACTTTCTTATGAAACCCTACATGTTCGGGTTCATTTACTAACTTTCTAATTCTCATTCGTCTTTTACAAAATTTTTGCCATAACCCGTTATAGCTTAGTTTTAATCAGTTCTTCATGAATGTTTCTACCGTTCTAACCAAGAAATAAGCATCTAACTTATATGTGATGGTTTTAAACTTGTCCATCAATAACAATTATCCTACGATGGTTTTAAATTTGTCCATCAACAACGTTCTTCGTGTTCTTCGCGTGTTCTTCGTGTTCTTCATTCGTTCTTCATTTTTTTAATCGATATTTTGGATTATGATTTCACTTTTCTTGGAATTTGATGTTATAGAACATCATTCCTTACTTATTTAACCTAATCATTCATAAGATTCATTCGGATCGCTTCAAAATCCTACTGAATCTTATACTTCCTTAAGAAATTTATTAAATAAACTTCAAATTCTTATTTTTTCATTTTCTCATGAATTCAACCATATGAATTCATTCTTAACATCTCTACTTCTTATCTTCATTAAGTTATGTTTTTGAACATAATAAACTTAAAGAAAATTAGAAGAACTAGGGTTCAGATTACCGTTCTTCTTTAATCTCGTTCCGTCGGATAAAGTTTGCTCACGAGCCAACTTTTCCTTTTTCTTCTCCTTCTCTTCCTTCATCCGAACCCTCTCTCTTTCTCTCTCAAGTGTAGGATTTTCAAAAATCCAAACAAATGAGCTTAAGCTTCCTATTTATAGATTTCAAAGCTAGGGGCATTTTGGTCTTTTCATCCCCACCTCCTTACTATTCATGACTTAGCCACCAAGTTTACTTGGTGGCTAAGTAGCCGCCCCACCTCCTCACTTAGCTTCCCTTAGAAGCTTTGTGCTTCCGTATTTCGGATCTCGTCCGACAGTTCGAAAACTGCTATTCTTGGAATTCAAATATTTTTGGATATTTCGTCTTTCCTTTACCGATTAAATATTACGTATTATTTGGATTTCTGAAAAACTGAAAAACACTTTTTGGTGTCAAGCGTTTTCCTTCACGTTTTCCCTAACGTAGCTAAACGAAAAAACGAATGAAAAGTACATTTCAATAATTTTTTTAATAACGTTTTATTTTATCCATTTTACGCGTTTTTCGAGAAAAACTTTTATCGACTTACTTAACTTTTCACGATATATTATCGTCAAATCTTTCGACGGAATGTCATTTCGACATCACGAACTCTCGAAAAAAGGCTTAGGTTATTCAAACCCCAACCCTTAGGTTTCATCGAGTGAATAGTGCCTATTTCAGCTTTTTCCCCGAAAATATATTTTATTTTCTAAAAAATTTTTTATTTTCATCTTGAAAATTCTTACTCGTTCCATCTAGCTCGTGTGCGAGAATCCTCCGATTTATAATCATTCTAGGTTATAGAATGATTAATAAACACATAACACGAAATATTATTAATAAAAAATTTATTTTATTAATAACTAATTCTTTAAATCTTAAATTACGAACAATCCGGATTCTCAAATTTACTCCAAAAAATGAAGGATTTATATAAAATTCATTATCATCCTAAAAAGCAAGCGTCGTGCGATGCATTGAGTAGAAGATCATATGCGAATGCAGTGCGATGTTGTTAACACAAAGCCCATTTTATACGACTTACAAAGGATGGAAATAGAGTTAAAGACTCTAAGTACCCACGCGATGATATCAAACATACGAGTAGAACCGACTTTAATCGATAAAGTTAAAAGTTGCTCAAACTACGAGACAAGGAGTGATGTGTATGAAGAATAAAGTGCAAGAAGGTGTTATTCCAGAAGCAGGAATCGATGAAGAAGGAATACTTTGAGTCAACTCCAGACTTTGCGTTCCTAACGATCCTGACTTGAAGCATAGAATCATGATGGAGGCACATAACACACCATTTGAAATCCATCCTGGGAGTACCAAAATGTATCATGATCTTCGACATACATTTTGGTGGAACAATATGAAAAGAGAGATCGTAGAGTTTATCTCGAGGTGTTTAACCTGTCAACGTGTAAAGGCAGAGCATCAATTGCCAAAGGGTCCATTGCAACCACTCTAGATTCCAAAATGGAAGTGGGAACACATTACTATAGATTTCGTTACGGGTCTTCCCAAGGTTTCTCAAGGTATAGATGCGATTTGGGTTATTATTGATAGATTAACCAAGTCGGCTCATTTCTTGCCTATACGTGAGACTTATCCCCTTGAACGTCTTGCTAGTATGTATGTGAATGAGATTGTTAGATTGCATGGCATGCCAGTATCCATAGTTTCAGATCGTGACCCAAGATTCACTTCACGATTTTGGGTTAGCTTGCAAAAAAGCTATGGGCACGATTCTGATTTAGTTGGCATACCATCCTCAAACGGACGAACAATCGAAAGGGACTATTCAAACTCTTGAAGATCTATTAAGACTCTGTGTCTTAGACTTCAAAGGGAGTTGGGATAAGTATTTACCACTAGTGGAATTCTCCTCAACAACAGCAGTTATCGAGCTAGTATAGGTATGGCTCCATTTGAAGCCTTGTATGAGAAAGAAAAGTGTGTAGCTCTCCGGTATGTTGGGATGAGGTGGGTGAAACAACATTGTTGGGACTAGAGTTGAGTATGCATGACTACTGAAAAAGATCCAAATGATCCGACAACGTATAAAAAACCTCACAGGATCGATAAAGAGTTATCGCGGATCTTCATCGAAAGGACGTGGAATTTGGTATTGGGGATCGCGTCTTTATTACGTATTGCTCCATGGAAGGGAGTTATAAGATTAGGAAGAGAGGAAGCTCAATCCACGATTTATTGGTCCATTTGATTCTTGACCAGAGTAGGAAATGTGGCCTATAGACTCGCATTACCTCCAAGCATGTCTTGTGTTCATAATGTTTTTCACATATCTATGCTTCGTAAATATGTGAAAGACCCAAACCACATTATTGAGTTAGAACTAGACGAGATAGCCGAAGATTTAACTTACGAGGAGGTACCTGTTAAGATCTTGCATAGGAAAGAGCATGTCCTGCGCACCAAGGTTATACCACAAGTTAAGGTTTTGTGGAGGAACCATGCTATTGAAGAAATGACTTGGGAATTGGAATCAGAAATGAAAGTGAGGTACCCTCACCTTTTCGAAACACCAGGTACGTACATTAATTTCGAGGATGAAATTTCATAAGGAGGGAAGATTGTAAGACCCCAACTTATTATGAATAAAATTAAATTTTCTCTATTTATTATCTTGAAATATTAAGGAGTTAATTTGATATAATACTTTGGTTATGGGTGAAATCTGCAAATTTTAAAAAATAAGCAAGTGGTTATAAAATATTCATTTTATCTGAATATTCTTGTTGTCGGGGAATATTTTGTTGCGATGGGGAATATTCGTAAATGACCATTCGTTTATGAGCCCATATAATGTAATAAGCTGTAAGATGAAGAAAATGACAAGTTTAAGTTTTTATAAATAATAGCATAATCGTTCACAATTAACACTTTGTTGGAATACCCGTGTTAAAATATAATAATCTGGCGTGGTTGCCTGATGACACACGGTATTACAGCAATATTTTGAATTATTAATTAAATACGTGAAGAAGGCACTACTCAATAATTATTACGATGAATTACTATTCAATATTTTATTTTATTGATTCAATAATTGTTGCGTTGATATTTTATATTATTATTGTTGTCTGTCTCCTGACAAAGATTTCCCATTATCCGATCAATAATTCATATTATTTGAATAATATTATTAGATAGCATTATTGGCAATGTCTAGAAAGTTACATCAAGGAGAGGTTTGGTCACCTAATTGCGCGCGATGATGAGAGAAATCCTTATCGAAAAGCCCCTTCTTTCTCTAAAACTGCACGTTGTCATTATTGATTCTTATTATTTGTGAATAATTATTTATTTTATATGAATAATTAATTATTAATTTATATGATAAAATGAAAAATATTTATTTTATGTGGATATATTTGAAGGAATTAATATTGAGGTGTTTTATCGGTATTAATTTACAGCCGGAATGGGGGTATTAAAAATCAAATCAATATTTTTAAAGATATATTATGAGTTAGTTATAATCCATTTGTTGGATCGTTGTAATTTTTGGATATGTTATACATATATAAGTTGAGTATATGTCCACAAATTTTGAGCCGTTAAAAATGAACGTATGATTTATTATAAATTTTATGAGGTATTAAAATCATCCGATTTAAGGATTTGAATTATGTTATAAATGATTTTGGTGGAAAATTCTAGAAATTAAAATTTGGCCCCACTTTTGGTTGGTGAAGAATGTACTCAAATTTTATTTCAAATGTGGTGGGACCCACTTTTGTTTTTAATAAACATGTAGCGAGTAAGATGGCATCGTGGTCTTGGATGGCTACCATCGTAGAATGAAGTCTAATATATTATATTATTAATTTAGTGCGTCATTCTACATTTTCCTATAAATAGAGGGCTAAGTTAGAATTGAAAATCACACCAGAAACAATGTTTTCTCTCTTTCTCTCTCTATATTATCAAGTGTATTTTGTGAGTATTTAGATACTTTAAGAGTTTCTATTCAGTACAAGTTTCATTCAGCATCACATCCGACCTTTCATTCCGAAGTACTGTCTTTTGAGGTAAGGGATGTTATTTTCTTCTTAAATGATATTATTTTCTTCAACATCATTATGCTGAGATAGTGTTATGAATTTTATTGTGGAATTTCTACCTTTTTGTGTTGGGTTACTATTCAAGTATACGGCACTATTCACGTATACGGTACTATTCACAAATACGACACTATTCACCGAAAAATAAAATTTTCTCTTTTTCGTCCCAGATGTCTTTTATGGTTACTATCTTTGATTGTATCCATGTTTTGATCTTTATTTTTGAATTCTACTTCACAATTGGGTATTATGGAGTATTATTGAATTTGGATAAATCCAAACACGAATCCCTAATATTTGTCCTTCTGTCTCACTGGATTCGTTCTCTAAAATATTTTTCATCATTCTTAGTCCGTAATGATGATACTTGATGAATATCTTTGGCCCGTAGTGCAAAGATGTATGATTACCTGATGAATATCTTTGGCCCGTAGTGCAAAGATGAACAGGTGTTGACATGAACATGACCAACTGGTGATACAAATGAATATCTTTGGCTCGTAGTGCAAAGATGAATATTTGATTCAAGATGTATATTGATTGATGTTACAGGGATAAAATATTGATGATGGACTTTTAAATTCATAGATGATAGTAGATTTCATTCTCTACTTAACTCTTCTAATGAATTGTTATTTCGCTGTAGTTGTTGATTTAAAACTTGTTGTCTATTGTATTCTATCATATTTTCCCTGTTGAAGAATAAGGATAATTTGTTGTATATTATCTTAGTCACAATGTTCTTTACTGGGCTAGTTGAGCTCACCCTTTTCCATTTTGTTCCATTTTTCTTCTCAGGAGGTGAGAATTTAGTAGGGACTAGCCAGGGTATGGAGTGATGATTCAAGATAATTGTTTTAGTAGTCCTCACTATTTTGTAAAATAGTGCATCAATAATTCTAATGAGGACTTTATTTGGGTGTGGATAATATTCTATTTAAACTCACAGTATGTGTTGTCGTATTTTGCACGACAATTGTATTAATAAAGTTGTAGTTGTTTTTCTGTACCATGTATTTGGCGACTCGGAATGGGTGATGTATAACTATTTTGGGGGCGTCACGGGTAAGGTTCAAGGAGATTTTCTTCGAGAACAACTTTCCCACGAGCATGCAAGGAAAAATGGAGATTCGATTTCTTGATTTAAAGCAAAGGGATATGACGGATCCCCAGTATGCTGCCAAATTTAACGAACTGGCAAGGTTTGCTCCACATCAAGTGGACACTGAGGTAAGGAACGCTAGACGATTTGAGCAGGGCTTGAAACCCTGGCTCTATAGTCGAATTTCGGTGTTCTAAAGTACTTCTTTTGGGACCATATTAGAAAAGGCAATAATTGCCGAGGATGGGAATGAGGCTCTTAGCCAGTACCACAAAGATAAGAAAAATAAGGGTAAAGCTGATGGAGGAATAAAGACCGAGGGAGTCAACGGTAGTGGCAACGGTCAAAAGAGGAAGGGATTTAACTCTAGGAATACCGGAGTAAAACAATGGGATTCTAAGAAGAGGATGGGGGCCTGTATAACCTGTGGGAAGACTAACTTAGGAGTCTGTCTCAAGGGAAAGGCAGTATGTTATAACTGTGGACAAGAAGGGCATATTTCGCCTAACTGTCCAAATCCAAAGAAAATCATGGATGCTTTGTATATGGATCAACTGATCACATAGCAAATAACTGCCTGAAGAAGGGGATGGATGGAAACAAGGGCACTAATAGCGGTAAGTTAGCTATTGGTGGTCCAGCACACCGGGTAGGCCAATGGCTCGTACCTTTAATATGACGGTCCATGATGCGGTGGCATCAGGGGATGTAGTCGCAGGTATTATTCCAATAAACAACATTAATGCTTACGTGCTGTTTGATTCTGGTGCTACTTGTTTGTTTATAGCATGTGATTTTGCTAGACGATTAGAATTATTTCCCGAAAAGTTGCCTATACCTTTGAATATTAAGGTAGCGAACGAAGAGATAATTCCTGTTGAAGATATTCATGGGAGTTATTGCGTAGATATACGTGGTTGTAAATTATCGGTAGACTTGATACCGATAAAGTTAGGAGAATTCGATGTAATTCTCAAAATGGATTGGTTGATTAACCATGGAGCAATTATAGATTGCCAAAAGAAATGTGTAAGCATTAGGACGTTAAAACAACCTCTTGTAATATTTTACGGTAATAAATCGTCGGGATGTTCATGTTGCCTTACGATGACACAAACTAGAAAACTATTAAGGAAGGGGTGTGTAGGTTATCTGTGTCATGTTTTTGATACCCAGTGAGTGGGAGCGACCATGGAACATATACCTATAGTGAATAAATTCATGGATGTATTTTCAAGTGAATTACCGGGTTTACCGCCGGATAGGGAGATCGAATTAGTAATAGACATTGTGCTAGGAGCTGCACAAGTCTCTAGGGCAATGTATCGTATGGAGCCTGTGGAAATGAAAGAGCTAATGGTTCAATTACAGGAACTATTGGACAGAAAGTACATTCAACCAAATGTTTCCCCGTGGGGGGCACCGGTATTATTTGTCAAAAAACACTACAAAAAAATGGGCCTTTAGCAACGATTTTTCGGGCAACAACTTTATAAGTCATTGCTAAAAGTATATGTTTAGCAACGAAATTTGTCCTTCGTTACAGATTGTGTCAGGCTTTCACTTTTTGCAACGAAATTCATAAGTCGTTGCAAAATTTCATTGCTAATTCATTGGCGGGAAAAAAAATCGTTGCAAAATTTTTGGCCACTTGATTTCCCATCATCGTGGGCAACAAAAGTTTTTTTGTTACTAAAAATAGGGCTTTAGCAACTATTTTTCAGGCAACGACTTTATAAGTCGTTGCTAAAAATGTATGTTTAGCAACGAAACTTTTCCTTCGTTGCAGATTGTGTCAGGCTCTCACTTTTTGCAACAAAATTCATAAGTCGTTACAAAATTTGAAAACAAAATTCGTTAGAAATTCGTTGCAAAATTTCTAACCACTTGATTTCTCCTCATCATTGGTAACGAAAGTTTTTTTGTTGCTATATTTCGTTGCCTAATACGGACCACATTCATTGGTAATAATTTTTATTTTCGTAGTAAAATAATAATTGTAATAATTATTATTGTAATAATAATAAATTTTAAATAATTAAAATAATAATAATAATTAAAATTTTAAATAATAATAAAATTATTATTATTATTATTATTATGGTACTAATCCTGCAAAGCACGTGAGTATTAAAACTGGAACAAAATACAAAAGATGATATATTGAGATATAAATTTCAACATAGATTTCTCAGCCATGAAATAAGTCGTCTTTCAAGATGCGTACAGCGCATTTACCAATGTTAGAAACTAAAAAGTGTTCACAAGACAAAAGTGTTTACTAATGCGATAATTAAAATTTTAAATAATAATCAAATAATAATAATAATAATAATAATTATTATTATTATTATTATTATTTTAATTATTATGATTATTACAATTATTATTATTATTACAATTATTAGTATTATTATTATTATAATAATAATTGTAATAATAATTATTATTATTTCAATTATTATTATTATTATTATTATTATTATTATTATTATTATTATTGTAATAATAATAATAATAATAATTTTATTATTATTATAATTAAAATAATAATAATAATTAAAATTAAAATAAGAGTGATCCGACAAATTGTCTATATTAAATGTCAATGTATATGAATATATGAATTGAAAAAAATTAAAAGGACTCGCACATCATTTGTGACGCCCCCAAAATAGGTGTACAACGCCCATTCTGAGTCGCCAAATACACGGTACAGAAACAACTACAACTTTATTAATACAATTGTCGTGCAAAATACGACAACATATAAACTATGAGTTTAAAAGCAAATATTGTCTTCTAGACAATATCAACACTCAAATAAGTCCTCATTACAATTATTGATACATTATTTTATAAAAATGGTGAGGACTACTAAAACAACTCTCTAGAACTATCATTTCACACCCCGACTAGAACTCGCTACATTCTCACCTCCTGAGAAGAAAAAATGGAACAAAAAAGAAAAGGGTGGGCTCAACTAGCCCAGTAAAGAATATTATGACTAAGATAATATAGAACAAATTATCGTTAGTCTTCAATAGGGAAAAATTTGATAAAATACAATAGACAACAAGTTTTATATCAATATTTGCAGCGGAAATAATAATTCATAGATGAGTTATGTAGAGAATGAAATCTACTATAATCTATGAATTTAAAAGTCCATCATCAATATTTTATCCCTATAACATCAATCAATATACATCTTGAATCAAATATTCATCATTGCACTACAGGCCAAAGATATTCATCAGTTGGTCATGTTCATCTCAACACCTGTACATCTTTGCACTACGGGCCAAAGATATTCATAAGAAAATCAACCATCTTTGCACTACAGACCAAAGATATTCAGTAATATCATCATTTAGGGCTGAGGATGATGAAAAATATTTTAAAAAAAATGAATCTAGTGAAACAAAAGAACAAATAATAAAGATTCGTACTTTAAACAGTCCAAGTTCAAATATACTTCATAAATAACCATAGTGAAGTAAAATTCAAGAATGATCAAAACATGGATACAATCAAAGCTACTATACATAATAGATATTTTGGACAAAAAAATGAAAATTTAATTTTTTTGTGAATAGTGCCGTATTCGTGAATAGTGTCGTATATGTGAATAGTAACCCCGACACTGAAAGACAAGAATTTCACAAGAAAAATCTTTCCAATATTCCATCATAATGATATTGAAGGAAATAATATCATTTATAAAAAAAATATCCCTTACCTCAAAAAGAATAGTACTTCTGGCTGGAAAATCAGATATAACGCTGAAGGAACTTGCACCGTATAGCAACATTCAAAGTATCAAAATACTCATAAGCATACGCTCGATAATATAGAGAGAGAAAACTTCAGTTTCTGGTGTGATTTTCAATTTTAACCTAAGCACCCTATTTATAGGAAAATGCTTAGAACACCAAAGCAGAAAATTTAATAAATTAATAATATTTTCAAAACTTATTCCTACGCACACCTTAACAGCTGATTTCAACCATTTAACACATGCCCACAAATGAAAAAAAATGTTTTTCTTTTAAAAAATATTTAAAACTTCAAAAATCAATTATTCCGGAACTTCAATACCTCATAATAAATAGATCTTTTATCAAAAAAAAAATCGCATCTTACTTCCATTCCATAGGAAAATTAATTATCTACAACTTTGCAGAAGAAAGTTTTTCTAAATTCCAAGCCGAAGTTGATCAAAATCCACATACGGACGATTTTACAGGCTATAATCAAATTTCAGTCAAGAAATAGGGTCCACGAACATAAAAAACATGTTTTAATTATTATTAGTAACAAAAATACTCCTCCTCCTCATATACTCATATATCCCACATTCATTGTAAAAATATCACCATTTTTATATTATTAAATTATAATAATATATTTAAATGAATTATTTATCAAAAAAGATAAAATATTAATTTTTCAACAATTGTCACTTTAAAATTTTCTCTATCTATATCCACATAAAATGAATATTTTTCTTATCATATAAATCAATAATTAATTATTCACAAATAATATTACAGAATCACAATAGTGGCAACCAGGCCGTTCCCAAGAAAGAGGGGGCTTTCCAATAAGGATTTCTCCTTACTGGCGCGGAATTAGGTGACCAAACCTCTCCTTAGACAGAACTTTCTAGACATTGTCAATAATTATATCTAATAATATTATTCAAATAATATGAATTATTGCTCCGATAATGGAAAATATTGTGTAGTGACAATTATTGAAATAACAATAATATAAAATATCAACGTAGCAATTATTGAATCAATAAAATAATATATTGAACAATAATTACTGTAACCATCAATAATTGGTGCAATACCGTGTGCTACTGTGTTTTAACCACCGGGTATTCCAACAGTATTAACGGTAACAACTACGCCGTTATTTATAAACAACTTTTACTTGTCATTTTCTTCATCCAATCGCTTTCTATTATGGGGCCCACACAAGGCTGTGCCGTCGTACGAATATTCCCCGACAACAAGAATATTCCACGACCAAACTAATATTCCCCGACAACAATGAATATTTTATAACCACTTGCTTATTTGAAATATTTACGCACTTTACCCATAACTAACCACATTAATCAAATCAACCCTTACTATTTCAAAATAATAAATAGAGGAAATTCAATTTCATTAATAATAAGTTGGGGTCTTACATCATTATTCTATCTTATCCATTAGTGTGTAGTTGTAATATGACTTTATTATGAAATTTAACGATAAATATATTGTTTTTAAAAAAAAACTAATTGTAATTGTAGTGAATATTTTTAATCATTAAACTCTCAGCAAATCTTTCTATTATAAATATTTGTTATTCGATAAAGTACTCATCTTTGTAATTTATTAGATCGATTCTTATACTTACCCATGGGGTTTTAAATTTAAATTTAATTTGATCAAGTCCTATAACAATAAAAAGAAAATCTATCAAAATATTAAATTTTATTCAAAAACATTGATACCCACGTAACTAGTACAAAAAAAACAAAATAAATTTTGATTCAATGGTTAAAAAAGCTTTGAATGTAATTTTATATTTAGGGTATTTAATTTTAACTCGCTTTATATTATTTTAGGGTATTTTAATTATTATTATTATTTTAAGTATTTAAAATTTATTATTATTAATACAATAATAATTATTACAATTATTATTATTATTACAATTATTACAATTATTATTATTATTATTACAATTCCTAGTACAGTGGCCAAAAAGTGTATTATATCATCTTTACATGCATAGAAACGATGCTAAGTGGTTTAAATATTAGTGTTACATAAATTCTAGCAAGATAGGTAGTTGGTCCAGTGGTTTTTGTTGGAATATAAGTTTTCTAGTTTGGAGAGGTTTGGAGTTTGATGCTCGTGAGCAATATTTTTTTAAGGAAATTTTCTTTAAGTTCTTAAATTAAACAGTTTACATTGAATATGTGATTATTTTATTTTTTTTAAAATATTTGATTAAAACATTAATAATATGCTTATAGTTAGTTTCATTTATTATTTAACCTCAATATATATTACTTTTTTATATTTTGTTATACGTAACATTTATAGGGAGTTTCAGGTTATAATATATTGTGTAATAACTCTTCAAAAAGTCTATAGAATAAAATTTTTAATTAATTTAAGGATATTTTAAACATGAACAAATGAAATGTTACATATGATTAAAACTAAATTGTATGTAGTTAATAAGGTTATATATATATATATATATATATATATATATATATATATATATATATATATTATTCAATACAAATTTTATACAACTTTTTAAATTACTATTAAAATGTTGCCTTAAATTAAGATAATAATAATAATAATAATAATAATAATAATAATAATAATAATAATAATAATAATAATAATAATAATAGTAGTAGTATTAATAATAATTATTATTATAATAATAATAATAACAATCATAATAATAATAATAATAATAATAATAATATATATATATATATATATATATATATATATGAAAATATTCATAGTTACGTTATATAAATATTCATAGTTACTTTATATATATTTAGTTTAATGTGGAGATTTAAGATGGGTATATATATAGATGGTAATAGAATTTATCTAATACACAAAAAATATAACATAAGAAGCAAAAATATCACAACTAGGTATCGAACTAAAGACCTATGGGTTATTAGGCCATTAAGCTACCACTGAACCATTCTAATTTATTAGTTAACTAAACTACCGCCATAACTTGTAGCGGTAAACAGTGTAGCACATGAGCAAATGAGAGGCAAATGAGTAATTTCTCATGTCGCTACAGCCTGTAGCAACAAGAGAAAATTCATTTCTATCTGTGCCATCCAATGTTGCGGTCAACGGTATAGATTATAATTGTTGAAATAGTACCCATGACAATCGTTTGCCAATCATGTTAGTTTCGGGCCTCCGACCCAAATAAACCAAACCTCATCAAATCTGATTATTATATCTATGCTTCCCAATGTTTCCTATTTCTAGATAGAAGCATGATATACTTACAAGTACTCCCTCACTCCGAGAATGAAAGTGATGATTGATTTTATGCGAATTTAAAAAAAATGTCAAATGATAAACTTATTCATATTTAAATTCTCATCTAATTGCATATTTTTCTATACATGACTAGTGATATTATATAAATATTTATAAATAATAAAAATATGACATTTAATACTAAGGATATTACACAAAAATTATTGTAAAAAAAATAAATTATTTAATATAAGTAAATATTTAACTTGAGATTACATAAAACACTACAAGAAATTAAGGATGTAGTGAAGAAAATTTTGTGAAGGAATTCATTCCTTCACATAAAGAGTTTTCTAGCGAAAAGAACAAAGAAGAAAAAAAATATAGTGACAATATACTTATTAGCGAAAGGAACATTCTTCACAATTTATATTTTTTCTTTACATAAAATTGAGGCGATAGAAGCATATTTAGGCGCCCAATTTATGATAAAATTTTATGAAAAAATAATCTATTAATGAATTATTACTCACTATATATTATTGTTCAATTTTTTTTACGAGAGATAAAATTAGTCACTTGCTTTTATTCAAAATAATTTTTTAAATTAATTGTGGTAAATATAAATTTTAATATAAATACATTAAATTTTTTATAGTAATAAAATTATTTTTAATAACACTTTTAAGTAACTTACAATATCGACTATTTCTTTTAATAAATTATAAAGTAAATAACTTTACACTTACGTTAAAACTTTTAAATATCATACATTGATCATGACAAAAAAAAAGGAAAAATAATAAGATAGTGACACTTTTTTGTGGAATAGAGTACAAATTCTAAAAAAAAACTACTATATGGTTTATAAAAAGAGTTAAGTTTGAGTTTTTTCTTTAATAATAATTTTTAAGTAATTTATAATATTAATTGTATAACTTAAAATATTAAGTTACAATAATTTAAAATTTAAAATATTATAAATTAACAATAAACAAAATTATAATAATTATGACTCTTTTTGTGGAACAAATTATAAATGTTAAAATATTATGAAAATTAAAATGATGTTGGGTTCAAAATTATAGGTTGTTCTTGGGGCTTTCCATACAAATCGGGCCTGTCCATACATCTCGGGTCATATTAACATATATATATATATTCACTATATTCTGTATATAAGAAAGAGGAGAGAGAAAGAGGGTTCTTCTTGTTCTCATTTCTAACATTTTCTCTACGATAACAAACCGACCCACCATGGCCACGAACAATGGATTGAGATCCTGCACTTCAAAGCTACTTACAACCATCAAAAATAATTCTACCCAAATCAGTCCATACCCTAATATAATTTTTTTAATTTACAAATCAATCACTCTGAGGTTTCGCTATTTGGTCAGAAGATTTGGGTATTAGTTATTGATTTTTTGTATCTTAGCTAATGAAATGGGTGGTTTGTTATTTGATTGAAAAATTATAGAATATAATGTTCTTATATCTTAAGATTTGTTTTTTTATTGGTGTTAATCATGTGTTTCTTTGTGGTGTGTGCTATCTCGTTTTTGTGTGTGATCACAGATATTTATAGTAATTTGATTTGAGAAAATTATTGTGATAGATTAGAATTTATTTTTTAATGGATCAGTTTAAAGTAAGTTGTAGTAGTATATTTGTGATGTGGTTTTTGTGCCCATGTGTGCCCATGTATTTGTGAGAACTAAAATTTAAGCTTTGGTTAAATGGTTTGATTTCTCTGTGCTGGATTATTTGGAAATTTCATGGAGGTTGTGACGCCCCCAAAATAGGTATACATCACCCATCTTGAGTCGCCAAAAACATGGTACAGAATACAAATACAATCTTAAATATACAACAAGAGCTGTGAGTTTTAATACAAATATTATCTTCTAGACAATATCCACTCTCAGAATAAGTCCTCATTATAATTATTATCACACTATTTCATAGAATAGTGAGGACTACTAATGTTATCATCCGGACCACCACTCGCTCCCCGACTAGTCCTCGCTACGCTCTAATTTCAAGAGAAAAACGGTGAAAGAAAGGGTGAGCTCAACTAGCCTAGTAAGAAATATTATGACTAAGATAATGCAGATAAATTATCATTAGCCTTCAATAATGTTAAACCGATAAAATACAATAGATAACAAGTTTAAGCTGCGGTGAATAAGCAATCCATTAAAAGAGTCAAGTACGAAATAAAATCTACTATCTTTTATGATTTAAAAAGTTTTTCATCACTTTTATCATTGAAACTCGACAATAAATAATCCACATCATCCCTGCACTACGGCCAAGGATATTCATTAGTATCACGACCACAAATTATCCATGCACTACGGGCCAAGGATATTCGTGTATTCATCACTAGTCATGATCATGCCAACAACTGTCCATCAATGCACTACGGGCCAATGAGGACTTTTACCACATCATTTGTAACATTATGGTCATGATTATACCGAATAATCCCTGGTCATAATCATACCAAGTCCATCTAGGCACTATGCAACCACGCATATTACTGTACTTTTACTACCGAGTAGTTCAACAGTATTAACAGTAAAACTTCCGCTGTTATTTTCATAAAAATATTTTGTCTTTTTTCTCAATCCGATGATAATTACATTGGGGGTCCACTAATGATTGAGTAGTTATGCGAATATTCCCTGCTAAAACGAATATTCCCCAACCAATCGAATATAATACAACAACTTGCATACTTTACAAAATTTATAAATACTACCCATAATTATAACATTATCTCAAATCCACACCATAATATTCAAAAAAATATTTCGAGAAAATTATATCTTTATTCGTAAAATTTGAGATTTTACAATCTCCTCTCCTTATGAAATTTAACCCTAAAATTTACGACGCGATACTGGTATGCCAAATGATGAGTACACTTCACAAAATTCTAACTCCTGAGGTATAACCTTTAAGCGTAGAATATATTCCAGGATTTTAACAGGTATATCTTCATACGTTAAATTATCCGCTATCTCATCCGGTTCTAAATTAATAATGTGGTTCGGGTCGTCCACATATTTACGTAACATCGATACGTGACAAATGTTATGAACACGTGACATATTTGGCGGTAAAATGAGTCTATAAGCCATAGTTCCTGCTCGATCGAGGATTTTAAATAGACCAATAAAATCAAGGGTTGAGATTTTCTCTCTTCGTCGATTCTTGCTTCTAGAATAACGCCCTCTTGAACCTTCTTTTTCGTGTTCATCAGCTCCGGGTCTGTAGCTTGAGCGGCTTTAACTTTATCGATTAAAGTCGATTCTACTCGTATATTCATTATCTTCACATAGGTTCGTATATTCGCACTCTTAAATTCATATGATCTTCTACTCAACGCGTCAACTACCACGTTCACTTTTCCACGATAGTATTGAATGGTACGATCGTAACCTTCAACAGCTCGAGCCAAAGTCTTTGGCGCATATTACGTTCATTTTGGGTGAAGAAAATATTTGAGGGTTTAAGAAATGGGTTTTGTACTGGGGTCAATACAAAATTCAATTTCACGCTCTAGGGGTAGGCTAAGAAGTCTTCAAGAATACGTCAGGAAATTTATTAATAATAGAAATATCATTCAAAATTGTGACTCTTATCCAAGACTTGGATAGCACGTCACATTGATACCTATCAACTTGCCTTCATTATTCACGACGTCGCCTACAGAAAGTCTGGCTTCGGTGCATTACACACAAGGAAGTCAACAACGAAAGGATCAGGGCTCTGTACTTATGGCTTGATATGACAATGATTGACTTTAGTGGTTTGGTTGCTTAAATTCGCATAACAGGTTGGTAGGAATATGAAAGCTAACAACCTTACGAAAAGCATGATGAGTAGTTAACCAATCGATTTCTAAAATCACATCAAAGGCAAGTATTTTCAAAGAGATAAGATCGATAGGTAACGTGAAAGTGTTGATTTGAATCAACAAGATTTATAAACAGTGGAGGTAACGAAGGTTTCTACTAACGAAGTTTCAACCAATAAGTCAAAGTCTAACTTCTCCTGAGTTACATTTAAACATTGAGCACAAGCAAGAGAGATAAAAGAATGGGTATAACTGGTATCTAATAAGGTATAGACTTTGCAAGAATTTATAATTAACTAATCCGTGCTAACTTCATTCGGGTTACTCTCTTTTTGAGAAGTCATGAAAAACACTCTTCCTGAAATCATCGACTTTATTTTTGTCCGTATCCGCCTTTGGTGCCACCATCCCAGCTGGACTTGACTTCACTATACGACAAAATCGAGCTAAATGACCTTCTCTTCTTGAAATTTCCACTTCTATTATCTTGGCCATGTTTACCACCGAAGTGGTTACCATTCTTGCATGATAATTTCCCCACGATGGTCATCATTGTTCGATGGTCGTTGCCACCAGTACGATTATTATCGTGTTGTTGATCGTTGCCTTTTGGTTGTGCTGACTCATTATCGCGCTCCAATAACTGAGCCCTATTCACAACATCTGAATATAAACAAAGTTTATGAGAAATGAGGTATTGACGTATATCGGGTTTCAAACCTCTTAGAAACATTCGCGTCATTCGCTCCTCATTATCGATTAAATGGGATGCAAACCGGGATAACTCCGCAAACTTAGCCTCGTACTGCGATACGGTCATATTATTTTGTTCCATTGCTTATCTCAACATTTTCAGATGCCATTTTGAAATACTGCCACAAAACAAGGGTTAATTAACATATCACATATTATCCCTATACTCTGACCAACCAATTAAATAACAAATAAACTTAGGTAGGTCATACTAGCGAAGGAATTCCTCGTCTCTCTCCTCCTAGTTCTTGTCTCACATCTTAACCAGGGATCCTATCCCTAAGCTTTGATACCAACTATGACGCTCCCAAAATAGGTATACATCACCCATTTTGAGTCGCCAAAAATATAGTACAGAATACAAATACAATCTTAAATATACAACAAGAGCTGTGAGTTTTAATACAAATATTGTCTTTTAGACAATATCCACTCTCAGAATAAGTCCTCATTACAATTATTATCACACTATTTCATAGAATAATGAGGACTACTAATGCTATCATCTGGACCATCACTCCGTTCCCCGACTAGTCCCTGCTACGTTCTCATTTCCTGAAGAGAACAGTGAAAGAAAGGGTGAGCTCAACTAGCCCAGTAAGAAATATTATGACTAAGATAATGTAGGATAAATTATCATTAGCCTTCAACAATGTTAAACTGATAAAGTACAATAGACAACAAGTTTAACTGCAGCGGAATAAGCAATCCATTAAAAGAGTCAAGTAGAGAATAAAATCTACTATCTTTTATGATTTAAAAAGTTTTTCATCACTTTTATTGCTGAGACTCAGCTTAATAAATAATCCACATCATCCCTGCATTACGACCAATGATATTCATTAGTATCACGACCACAAATTATCCATGCACTACGGGCCAAGGATATTCGTGTATTCATCAATGGTCATGATCATGCCAACAACTGTGCATCAATGCAGGGCCAATTAGGACTTTTACCACATCATTTGTAACATTACGGTCATGATTATACCGAATAATCCCTGGTCATAATCATACCAAGTCCATCTATGCACTACAGGCCACAGATGACTTTCAATAAAATATAAACATGAGGATGATGACAATGATATAAGAATTCAATAAAACAAGTTCAAGAATTAATTTATCCTGGAACTAATAACGTCCAAATTGTCAACATGATACTTCTTTATAGAGTAAAATTCAAGAATGCTCAGAAGAATATTTCCATGAAAAGATACTGGATGAAGCACAAATATCAAGGATATTCCACTAATTTCATGGAGTATAGAAGCCAAAGCTTTAATCAACCGAGTATAATAAATAATATATGAAGCGCAAATGGATTTTCACCGCCATGCAGTAATCCACGATATCTGAGATCATTTCCACAATTTAATAAGGAATGAATACAAAGGATCATTCACCATGCATGTGGTAATCCACATGTATGCAAAGTTATTCCAATGTAATAATAAAGAATGAAATAATGTAAGGATTCACCATGCATGCGATAAAGACCGCATGAGCATGTGTTATTCCCAATGAATAATAAATAATGGAACCAGTCCCACAGAAAAAATGCATGCATGGATATTCCGGCGAATAATAATAAATACAGAATAATAAATAATGAAACCAGGTCCCAAATAAACGCATGAATAAGAGATATTCCGGCGTAATAATAAAGAATGGAATAACAACGAAATTTCACCATGTATGCGGTATTTCACAGATAAACAGTTATTCCAATGTAATAATAAAGAACGGAACCAGTCGAGACAAAATTAAGCACCCGACAAGATATTCTAACGATAATAATAAAGAATGGAATAATAGAAGAATTTCACCATGTATGCGGATTGCATATAAACAAAGTTATTCCAACATAATAATACGAATGGAATAATAGAAGAATTTCACCATATATGCGGTACTTTGCATAAACAGGTTATTCCAACAGAATAATAAAGAATGGAATAACAAAAGTTCTCTTCATGAATAAGAAAGAAATAATACCCCTTACCTTAGAAAAAAAACTGGATACTAGAATAGTGAAGTAGCAGAATACTCTTCTTCTTTCTCTCTATAATTTCTCTCTCTAGAGTTTTAGTGAATTCGTAAGAAATAATGAAGGAATGAGCTCCTATTTTATAGGAGAATGGATTGAATAGTAACTAATTCATGAACGGTCCAGATTGATTTACTTTTAAACGGACGGTCCATATTAAAACTTAAAGCAACGGTCCATACTGATTCACTATTAAAACTTTAAACCATCGATCCATACTGATTCACTATTAAAACTTTAAACCAGCGATCCATACTAAT
This sequence comes from Panax quinquefolius, assembly GCA_020205615.1. Classification (NCBI taxonomy): domain Eukaryota; kingdom Viridiplantae; phylum Streptophyta; class Magnoliopsida; order Apiales; family Araliaceae; genus Panax; species Panax quinquefolius. The sequence goes on along the minus strand of CM035155.1, from coordinate 75,965,427 downwards.
TTACTATTAAAACTTTAAACCAGCGATCCATATTGACTTACTATTATAAATTCAACCAACGGTCTGAAAAATTAGCACATCTCCTCATGGAATAATATTGTATCCAAAAATAATTTGGACTGAAAAGAAATATATTGTTCGGGTGAATAGTAACTCGTGAATAGTAACCCATGAATAGTGAATAGTAACTCATGAATAGTAACTTCGACACAAAAAGTGTCCCGAATACCCGATTGAACAATATAACCTCCAGACATCAATTATCATCGGAATAGATGTCGATTTCTACTAACACAAATAATTCCAACACAATGAAACTATCAAATTCATCTTTAATCAACACAAACTTATTCATCATTAATATTACAACTCACAATATTTAACAACCAGGTTGTTCCCAGGAAAGAGGGGGCTTCCAATAACGATTTCTCCCAATTGGCGTGCAATTAGGTGACCAAACCTCTCCTTGACAGAACTTCTAGACATTGTAAATATTGCAATTTAATAATATGAATAACTTTGTCGTCTCAATTATTGATTTAATAATATATCATATTATGCGTATGATATATTGTGACAATAATCGAATCAATAATATGAGAGATATGATGCGAGAAATTATCATAGCAATAATTGAGTATAACCTGAGTGATTTCTCACGTAAGCATCAATAATCACTACCGTGTGTGCTACTATGCAACCACGCCAGACATTACTCTACTTTTACTACCGAAAGTAGTTCAACAAGATAACGGAGAAACTTTCATTTGTTATTTTCATAAAAATATTTTTGTCGTTTTCTCAATCCGATAATAATTCATTATGGGGTCCACCAATGATTGCTTGTGCAGCATTTAATATTCCCTGCTAAAACGAATATTCCCCGACCAATCAAATATAATACAACAACTTTCATACTTTGCAAAATTTATAAATACTACCCACAATTATAACATTATCTCAAATCCACACCATAATATTCAAAAAAATATTTCGAGAAAATTAAATCTTTATTCGTAAAATTTGGGATTTTACAGAGGTTCTGTTATCGTTCATGGAATTAAGCTTGGCCTTTGTAATTTTGATTGTTCCTCGTCAGTTTACAGATTCGTTTAGTATTTATTTATTCTTTTTGTACTATCAAATGCTGCATTTTTGATTGCTTGCTGTTTTATAGAATATGGTAATCAAATGGTCTCTGTAATTTATAAAATAACTCATAAAATAATGCCATAGATGTTTTTTGTTTTGTGAGCTAATCTTGACAACTAGAGTTCTTCATTCGGTCATATAGACAATAAAAAATCATACAAGTATATTATTTTGTGGGAAACCAATACTACTTTGTGTTTCTTGATAGTTTTATTGCCATTACTGGGTAAATTCTGTTTTCTACTTTATTTTGCTCATTCACTGAAATAGACTTTCAGTATTTTGGCAAAATAAAAAATTTAAAAACTTTTGACTATTTGTTCTAACTTCTATGATTAAAAAAACCTGACTTCCTGGGTAAGATTGTTTATTTTTTGGTTTGTTGGAGAAAAACTTGTGACCTTTTAAACCGCTTTTTCTCTAGATTCAGGTAACTCATGTAGATTGCATTCATGAATGCTGATTTTCTAGTTTTAAACTCCAATTTTGTTTGTGACAACATGTGAAGGGCCCAGCTCTTTAGAGTCACTTCATTTAGATGCCTGCTATATTAATAAGCTGATTAGACTCTTAAGAATATGCCAGATTTGCCTGCTTTACATAAGTTGCGGTTTTGAGTTCGTAGCCTAAAATCTGTTTTCATTTTCTTGCATTCTTTTCTATATTGTCCAATGAAAATATAAGTGAAATTAATAGTTGTAGGACTTCAGGAAGACAATTGGACAATCAATTGGAAAGCTGACAACATGCCCTATAATTTGTCCCAGGTCTCCTTTATTTATTTATTATTATTTTTTTCCTCTAGCACTTGTTGCGGTGAGATTGTATTAGATGCTCCAGCAACTATATATTCATTTAGTAATGCAAAAAGTCAATTTTTGTGTTTCTATTTCATGTTTAGAATTTCACAAAGAAATTTCTCTTTGGGTCTGGAGGTGTTTATTGCAGAAGCAAAGAAAATTATTTGGATGTTTTGCAGTGGGGGTGCTAGTTGTTGGTAGTCAAATGATCAGGGCAGCAGTTGGCCTCATGACTTCATCATGGTGAGATGATGGTGATAGTGTGAGAAGCTACTGCTATCATGGCTGCAACAGTTGAGGGTGTAGTACAATGGTTATGACTTATGATGAAAGGGTTGTGGTGGTAGTGTGTCCCCTAAATTCAGGGACTAGCTCTAGTTTTACTTCTTTCTAAAGTTTTTCCTTCTCATCTATTTTTACCTTCGTCGCTATTGTGTTTTTATTTGAAATATTTTGTTCCGGTGCTGTTGTTTGTACATGTATTGTGTTGGAATGTAATGGTGGTGCATTAAAGAATGTGGATCTAGATAGAGGGGAAATGTTATAACACTCTGAGTAAGGATCTAGATAGAGGAGAAATGCTATAGCACTTTGAAGATGGATATTGGTAGATCGTGAATGCTATAGAGGTCTTACACTTTATAAGTTTTTGCTAATAAATCATTAATTTGAGGTTCTTTATGTTTACTAATGCTCTGCAGTTTTTCTGAGTGTCTGTTTTTCTTGCATGAAGTTGTTGGAACTGTTGAAGGGGGGAAGGCACCAACAAAAATAAAGACAGACCTGAAGAAACCTATTGTCAATCTTACTTGTCATCCTCGTCTTGCTGTGTTGGTAACATGTTTACTTTGACTCGGATAATTTTCATTGTTATTTGGTCTTCACAGAGTATCGCTGACAATTTTCTCCTTTTTCCCCCACTTTTCAGTATTTTGCTTATGTAGATGGTTTGATCCGTGCATACAATATCCAAACATATGCTATCCTTTCTTTACACGCTACAACGTAATATCGGAGAAACTTTTTTTTATTCCTTTCCTTTAGATAGATGAATACGCTCCCTGTAAAGCAAAAAACTTCTAATTTTCGATTAACTATTTTTGGTGTACTTATTGCAGTTGATAACACTATTAAGCTCATTGGTGCCGGTGCATTTGCGTTTCATCCAACATTGGAATGGGTTTTGCTGGTGATAGACGGGGTACGCTTCTTGCATGGGATGTATCAACTGAGAGACCTATTATGATTGGCATGTATGTGCTGTCACTATTTTTGAGCAATATTTAAGAGTTACTATGCTTTTATTGTACTCCTCTGTCTCCACTTAGATATCGCAATTGGGATTTCATGTATTTTAAGAAACATAAGGAAAATCTTTGAAGTTTATGTAATATTCTAAATTTAACCTTTCATTAATCCACCTTCACTAATGAATTTTTAAAATTGATGTGTGGTGAGTTGATGTGACCCGTAATGTTACTAGAGGTTGCACATGAATAATTTAAGGTGGAATTGTTGTTAGGGGATCCAAAAGTAAAGGACATTTAAAATGGGATGGATAAGTCACCATTTTTGGCATGCAGATAATAAGGATGACTGAGTAACAAAAGTAGTTGGTTCTCCATTATCCGTATACCATAAACAATTTTACTACATGGAATATTCATGCAATGGCCTTTGCTAAAAAGAGTCACTCAATGACTGGCAAACACAGGTTCTGACAATAGTTGTCAAATTGTGTTGGTCTTCACTCTCATCCTCTGTTCCAGGGAGATGGCAAGTATCCCAGTCTGGAAGCAACCAAGCCAGGCGAAAAGCCTAGGGTGGTTGTCCTTGGGACTGGATGGGCAGCGTGTAGATTCCTTAAGGGGCTTGACACCAAAATATATGATGTTGTTTGCATATCTCCAAGGAACCACATGGTTTTCACTCCTATGCTTGCCTCAACTTGTGTTGGAACCACCGGAGTTTCGATCCGTGGTTTGAGCCAGCTTAGTGGATCAATCTGCTTTGGCCCAGATCCCAATTCCTACTTTTATCCGGCTACTTGCATAGATGTAGACAACGACAAACATGAAGTGAGTAGCTCTAATAGCTCTGTTTCTCACCATGGCTATTCTGCAAGAACACACATACATATATATTAATGCATTGTCATAGTTTATGCCTACACTTATGTCCAATCCGTAATTATTATAAACTCAGAGATATAGTGCCCTAATTACATCAGTTTCACAATGTGCTAAAAAATAATTAGCAAATATTGCACTGCCTTCAATATATGCATAAAAATTTGTTAAAAACATTTCAAATTTAGTTTGAGCTACAAAGAATATCAAATTATACAACACAACTATGAAAATGCTCACTGATTTATGAATAAGATCATAGACATACAAAGAGATGGTCAACTATGAATATGTGCAACTTTCTTTCACTACATTCATTTTTGTTAGAAGTCTTATTGCTTCATTGAATCAGTGTCTTGTGAGACAAATTAAGCGATTCTGGATGCGCCTCATGAGCATTATCTGTTTAAAGTTGCATATGACAAGCTTGTCATCACCGGGTCTCGAGCCCTTGACCTTTGGTATAAAGGGAGTGAAGGAACACACATATTTCCTTCGTGAAATATATCATGCACACGAAATTAGGAAGAAGCTTCTGTTAAACCTGATGCTCTCACAAAATCCTGGTACTGAATATGATTTTTTGTTCTTGAATTGATTTCTTGCTCTTGAAGTGTTAAGAATATTCCCTAGGTGTGCAACTATATTTGTATTTAGTCAATCATAAGGCTATGCATTTGTAAAGCGATCTAGACAATGATAATAACTACGATTTGTTTCTCATCTTTCTTTGCATTTGTAAAGCGATAACTCATACTCATGTACGATGTTTACAACAGAGGCGACGAGATAGGATTAATGAAAAGATGCGAGCACTACAAGAACTCATACCCAACTGCAATAAGGTACATCACTTATATTAATGTTTCGTCTAATATTTGGATGTTCCCATTAATTTTATTTGCCATCTAAACTTGGATTTCATACTAGTTTTTAAATAGTAGTAGTGGTTAACTTCTTTGCAACAGTAAATTGGGCAATTAATACATGCTCTTTTGTGATGTTTATTCCCTATTATGCTAACAATTTTATTTACTTATTATAAGGTGGACAAAGCATCAATGCTTGATGAGGCAATTGAATACTTGAAGACTCTTCAACTTCAAGTACAGATTACTTTTCTCAATTTCCTTGGATTTATTGATATTTAATTTGATTTCTATTTCTTGAAGAATTTGAATAATCTATATAGCTCTACTGCTTTACTAATAGCGTGTCAAAATCTTTTTGCAGATTATGTCAATGGGTGCTGGATTGTATAGGCCTCCAATGGTGGCTGGAGGTTGGAAAGTTAGACTGTTTTGGAGCGGAACTGTTTTGGAGCGTATCTGGCAATTGGGATCGGAGATCTCGGATCGGTGGAGGGATGATTGGAGTGTAGAGAGAAAGGAACGAGAGGTGGGAGAGGGAGAATCATGGGCACGCGGAGAAGGATGAAGCTTGGGTACTGGTAAAGTTAATTACCAACTCTCTTGATTGTTCCTAATCCGATGACTAAAGAGAGGAAGTGCTAGCTAAAGATTCCCTGTGCCAACATCGAAGATAAATATTCCCTTGTTTTAAACCGGGTTTCAGGTTTTCAGTTGCCTAGGTAATAATCAAGCAGCCTTGGTCCTTATATGTCTTTTTATAAGTCTCATTCCTTATATATATTCTTTTGCCACTTATATCCATAGATTGATGCCCTTCTTGGTACAGTGAAGAGATTCGAGGGGAGATCCTGTTTGTTCTTTACAAAATATGTATCCTCCGTAACACATTTAAAGTTGATGATGGAACAGATGTTTTAATTGCACATCGCCCTAAGCTCTTTGCGCTTATCAACCGAATCCTCATGAAAACCCAATCAAGATGTTCGCTTGAATCGCATAGGTCTGTCAATTTCTTTTCTCTGATTCTAGCAACAACATGCACGTATATTTGATGATTCGCCTTCTAAATTCTAATTATCCTCCGAATCGGAAGCATGATGTGAGCATGTAAAACTTGGCTTAATGATGTTAATCTAGTAGAAAGTTATTCTATTGGGTTAAGGATTTGATTATATAGTTGGTATATTTTCTTGAAAGTACAATGACAAGTTTAATTTTGGCAGAAAATTAAAGAACTTATATCAGTGCTGGATCAACAGAAGGATGAATCAATAGAATATACCTTCAAAGGTGTTGCCATGCATTTTTGAGAAGTATTTTCTAAACTTGTGCAACATGGTCACGGTCATTTGGTTATGATGAAGAAAAAAGGTATTTTTTTAGCTTGTTTGATCAAGTATGAGCTAAGAAGCAAAAATTCTTTTGTAGTTCGGCAAATCCCCGAATCTCAGTGTCCCAGAATCTAGATTCATGGATTCTTCTGGGTTCTTTGCAGGGGATTCTTCTGTAAAGGTGTAAACATTTTCTTTTCTATGATAAAGAAGTTTTTCATAGCAATGGCATACTTTTCTTTGATTTAATGGGTTTTCCATTGTCAATGTAGCTGTTGATGGACGCCATTTTTGGGAATCTGATGTTTATTTGCTTGCTATTTCTTGGGACAAGAGTTTTACCAAAGGCATCAATTATAAGGTAAAATCTTCTTTTTTTTGTCTACCTTAAATATATCTTAGGCTCGTAAATAATATAAGTTAGTTTGGGTGCTTTATTATCAAAGGATCACCTTTTAAAAACTGAGCATTGCTTACACAAGATCAATTTCCTTTCTATCACATTATTTTCATTCTTTCTATTTTTTCTTGTGCTTGACTTCCTTTGTAAATCAGGACTTTTTATCCATGTATAGATTTTACAAATATATATAATATTGATAAGTATATCTAGATGTCAAATTATATATGTCAGCTGACATTATCTCAACATGTTTTTACCAGCTAAATTGATAGACTTGTCTATTGATTTTCATATGGCTTCACTATCATATATGATGGTTCTCTGAAAATGATGAATGGTTTATCCAACATTCCCATATGACTAGCATATGCTTTGTAAATCACACTTTTTTTTACTGTTATATGTGTTTCATAGTTTAATTTGGTGAAGTTTCACAATATATGTTTTAGAGAAGGTGAATTGAGCAAAAGAGCCACAACAGGATTCACAACGACAATTACAGCAACAACCAAATATATTACAACAAGACATGCTGCTAAGGCACCAAACATCGACTCGTTCCAGAAACATCATCCAATTAAGCGAAAAGCGCTTATCGCAATCAAAGAATTTTCTTTTTCAAAGAATCATCAAGTATGTTTCGGACTTTTGCTACACGCGTCTGAACATATTTATCAAGTTGTCTTGTCATCATTATAAGCTTCGTAAAATGTCCTGCTTCACTTGTAGCATTATTTATGAGCACCAATTATTATCTTGATCCGTGTGTCAATGTATACCCACCAGGACGAGGTTCACGAAATACATGCTTGTCTTCTTCAGGATATTTTATTTAGATATTCATTTGGTAGTCAATAAAAAGGGTATTACCTTCTTCCATGTCCCTTGATTAGTAAGAAAATAACACAACATTGTTGTCTTTGTGTATTTATTTTGGCACTAAGTGCCTCTAGTGATCTATTTTGTGACACCCCCAAAATAGGTCCAATCCATCCAACCTATTCTGAGTCGCCAAATACATGGTACATAAAATAACTACAACTTTATTATTACAACAACACATATACTATGAGTTTTGATACAAATATATACCAACTGTGACTCATGTCCCAACCGTGGATATCACCTCACAGTGATACCTTACATAAAGGTACAGTCAATAACTGTTTTAGAAATTAAAATCTTTGGGAAGTGCTCAAAGAAACCTTCGTACATGGGAGGCCAAGCATCTAGGTTATGATAGATATCATATGTCCAAAGAATTATCCTTGGTTGACCCAATAGACCCCAAAGAAAAATGAGAAAATTACTATCATGTTCCTTCCAATGATGAGTCATCTCTTGACATATAGTTATCTCCACTGTCTGCAATTGAGAATTATATTTTAAGCAAAATCTAAGATCATATAGGTAGTGCTCGTAGATATACTCAGCAAGTGGATGTGCACAACCCTGTCTTATGATAACACGAGGTTGTATGTCGTTAGAAATCTTGTATGATAGTGGCAAAACACCCTTCCAAAGTTGGGTTCACCTCACCCTATTCGATTCACCAAAATTAAATATCAAATGACGTATACAATACGACACACTTATCTAAAGTTCTCAATAAAATTATTTTCATACTATTTAGGAAAAACCTCAACAGCTATAGACCACCGTTCTATTCCCCTGTTATCCTCGCTCGACCCAGCTACACTCTTATTACCTGAAAGGAATTGTGAAGCAAAAGGGTGAGCACAACTAGCCCAGTAAAGGATATCATGACTAAAGATAATTAAATTGTCAATAGCCTTCATCAGTAATAAATCAGAGATTTAGAACATATGCTAGATGATAAAACTTTCAACCATAGTTATAGCGAAATGAGCAATCCATTAGAAGAGTCAAATAGACCATAAAGTGTATTATCTTCTCCATGTTAAAAGTCCACCAACAATGCTTTAACCCTGTAACATTAATCAACAGATCCTGTTCACAATCATGTGAATAACTCATAATCATAATTGTAGTTCTAATTTTCTCTTCTCATCCAAGACGAAGATATTTTTCATCACATGTCTTTACTCAAACATCAAAGATCATGGTTATACCAAATCACGCCTCTGTTCATAATCATACTAACAAGTTCATCTTTGCACTACGGGCCAAAGATATTCATTAACAGTTCATCTTTGCACTACATGCCAAAGATATTCAACAACAGGTCATCTTTGCACTACGGGCCAAAGATATTCATCAACAATTCATCTTTGCACTATAGGCCAAAGATGTTAATATTTCAAAGAAATATATAATCATTTCAGAATTTATATAAACAATAATTATAACTATGTTGATCAATTCACCTTTGCTCTTAAGCTAAAAATATTCAATTGTAAATTCAATGGTCATGATCATACCAGTCAACAATTCATCTTTGCACTACTGGCCAAAGAGAACCCATAGTCACGATCATACCAATAATCTACCCATCTTTACACTTAAGTCAAAGAGAAATTTCATCACCGGGATTATAAAAATGTTATATATGATAATAAAAACAATATTATCAAAATATGGATTTAATTTCAAGAGTGAGATTCATAAATCAACGATAATTTGGTCAGAAAAAGAAACCAATTTCATCGTGACTAGTACCCCGTGACTAGTAACCCCGACGCAAGAAGATAAACTTTCACAATAAAATCCATATCAATATTTATAACACTTTAATCCAAATATTATAAATCACTTAATAATCTCATAATCTAATATTATTAATGCTACCACAATATTTTAATCATTTCTTAAACTTATAAACAATTTATTTTAATTGTTTACACTTTACTATTTAATGCATTTAATCATACTAAAATGCCAAACTAATAAGATTTCATCACCAATAACCAACAACCTCATCAAAAATCTGCATATACCATATATAGGATTCCCAAGCCATAAAATCCTATTTTTCAATTTTGTTACTTCACATAACATATTTAATTTGTTTATTCATAACTAGTCCATTTTCATGAAAAATACCAAATCAATTCCAAAAATATTTCTTTTCTGGGATTTAGCATAACATAGTCCTATATTGAACATATATTTTTCTCGGAATTTTTAAAATTCAATTACTATTTTTCATATGGCCAAAACTGCCGAATATTTAGACATTTATCATAAATTGTAATCTTCTCCAAAAATTCCGAAATTTACAGGGTATACTGATATTATATAGATGTACTTCTAATAAAATTTTTATCAATTTTGGAGTTAACCACAAGGAGTTATAAGGGTTTACTTTTAAAATAATCTTTTCTCATAAAATCCATAACTCCTAATCTATACATCCAAAAATCGCCATTTTTGGACACAATCAAGGAAACTCATCAAATTATCATTTTAAATTTTTCTAAAATTTTTGAAGGTCTGACAAAGTACAAAACTGAAAAACATAATAACCCTTAAAATCTCTTACCTCAAAAGAGCAGTATTTCTGACCGGAATGTAAAGCCGAAGGAACCTTGCACTAAATAGCAACTCTCAAAGTATCTAAATACTCACAAAATACGCTTGATAATATAGAGAGAGAAAGAGAGAAAGCTTATGTTTCTGGTGTGATTTTCAATTCTAACTTATCCCTCTATTTATAGGAAAATGTTAGCACGCCGAAGCAGACTTGACCTGCTACCTGATGGCTTGACCTGCTACTATTGCCACCCACCACATTTGAATTAAAATTTCAGCACATTTCTTCACCAACCATAGGTGGGGCCCACGCATTCTAGAATTTTCCACCAAAAATCATTTATAAACCTAAGTTCCGTATCAGTCACCTCTTACAATTCATAACAAATCATACGTTCATTTTTAATGGTTCAAAATTTGTGGACATATACTCAACTTATATATGTATAACATATCCAAAAATCACAACGATCCAACGGTCGAATTAAAAATTATAACTCACGCAATATATCGTAAGAACACTTATTTGATTTTTAATACTTCCATTCCGACAAAAAAATAGTGATAAAATACATCAACATTAAATCCTTCATTTATAACCACATAAATAAATCCAACATTTATATCTGCATCAAATAAATATTTCCTTATCATATAAATCAATAATTAATTATTCACAAATAATATTACAGAATCACAATAATGACAACCAGGCAGTTCCCGGAAAGGGGGTCTTTTCGATAAGAATTTCTCCTTACTGGCGCGCAATTAGGTGACCAAACCTCTCCTTAGACAAAACTTTCTAGACTTTGCCAATAATGTTATCTAATAATATTATTCAAATAATATGAATTATTGATCTGATAATGGGAAATACTGTGCAGTGACAATTATTGAAAGAACAATTATATAAAATATCAACGCAGCAATTATTATACCAATAAAATAAAATATTGAACAGTAATTACTGTAACAATTATTGAGTAGTGCCTTCTTACGTAAGAATCAATAATTCAAAAATACTGTGCAATACTGGGTGCTACTGTGCAACCACGCATATTATTGTATTTTAACCATCAGGTATTCCAACAGTGTTAACGGTAACAATTACGTCGCTATTTATAAAATCTCAAACTTTATCATTTTCTTCATCCGACAATTATCCTGTTATGGGGCCCACGAATGACTGCGCTGTCGTACGGATATTCTCGATAAAAAGAATATCCCACGACCAAACGAATATTCCCCGATAAAAGGAATATTTTATAACCACTTGCTTATTTTGAAAAATTTCATATACATCACCCTTAACTTTAACTTTTATTAATTTAACCATTTACTGAATAATAATTATAAGAAAAATTGAATACTTTTATATAAAATTCGGGGTCTTACATATTTGCTTCATTTTCCTGACTTGTTATTATTTTTAAATATGAGCGGAAAGACCGCTTTCTCGACCGCCTTACAATCTTGGGGTATCAAATTTTAGATACTACGTTTTTAAGACAAGGGACAAAATTATGAAGTGTACTCTCTCTATATATGTAGATATATACTTTGATTGAAGAACTGTGGTAGCTTTAGATGGTTAATTATAAAGATAATGAATGATTATGTAGTAGATGATTTTATTAAGTTAATAATATTTTAGTTTTTTGTATTTTTGTCATTATTTGCTGAGGGGACATTGAGCCAGTTAGGTACACAAAAAGAATATCAAATTTTGATTTGGCAACAATATAATTCGTTACCAAAGTATTGAATAAGTTTTAATATAGCAACAATTTTGTATACATTTAGCAACAAATTTTTGTTGTTAATGGCATTATAAATATAATATTTGGCAACGAAAAATTAACTAATAACAACAGAGATGATATTATTGCTAATACTAAAATAAAAAGCAACATTTTTTATCGTTGCAAATCATAACAACTTTTGTTGCACATATAAAGAAACGGTAACATATAATGTCGTTGCTAATCGACGACTTTCATTGCTATTGAAAAATAACCAGCAACAAACATTTTCATTGCTGATTCAGCATAATGTCGTTGCCAAATAATATAATCAGCAACGAAAATCGTTGCTAAAAAGTTTACATTCCGCAACGAAAGCAAGGTTAGGCTATAATTTTCATAATTTACTGCAACGAAAAATGTCGTTGCAAAATGGTGTCAATTGCTACGAAAATGCATGGTCGTTGAAAAAAAAAAGAGTTTATTTCGTTGCCAATTAGCAGGCCTTTGCAACGAAATGAGGTTTTTAGCAACAAAATTTTAATTATTCTGCAACAATACATTTTGTTGCTAAAGGATCGATGTATCTATACGAAAGCCAAATTTCGTTTCAAAATGTATTACTTTTGGCAACGAAAAAAATACGTTCATTGCGGAACAATTAGCAACGCTCATTGCGCAACGAAAGATGCAACGACAGTAAAGTTGTTGCCAAAAACCTTTAGCAACGAAATTTGACACCTTTAGCAACGAAAATTGGTTGTTGCTGAAGCCCCATTTTTTTGTAGTGAAGAAAGACAGATCGTTAAGGCTTTGTATCGACTACCGAGAGTTGAACAAGTTAACGATAAAGAATAAATACCCATTGCCCAAGATCGATTATCTCTTTGACAAATTGAAAGGGGCAAAGTATTTTTCTAAAATAGATTTGCAGATGGGGTATCACCAATTGATGGTTAGGAAGGAAGATGTACCAAAGATGGCATTCAGGACTCGTTATGGTCATTTCGAGTTTCTAGTAATGTTATTTGGGTTGACTAATGCACCAGCTGCATTTATGGATATGATGAATAGAGTGTTCAAACAATATTTGGACAAGTTCGTCGTTGTGTTTATCGATGATATTCTGGTCTATTCTAAGATGCCAGAAGATCATGCTGAACACCTAAGGTTAGTGTTGGAGACACTAAGGGAGGAGAAGTTATATGCGAAATTCACTAAGTGTTAATTTTGGCTAAAGAAGGTGTAGTTTTTAGGTCATGTCATTGACCAAGAAGGGATTTCAGTGGATCCAGCAAAGGTAGAAGCAGTGATGAACTGAGAACAACCGAAAACGCCGACTGAGGTGCGGAGTTTCCTTGGGTTAGCGGGATACTATCGAAGATTTATCCAAGATTTTTTGAAGATAGCTACTCCGTTGACTAACTTGATAAGGAAGATGGTGAAATACGTATGGACGGATAAATGTGAAGACAGTTTTCAAGAACTGAAGAAAAGATTGAGTGAAGCGCCTGTTTTGTCATTACCCGATGACACAGGAAATTTCGTAGTATATAGTGATGCTTCGCATAAAGGACTTAGTTGTGTGCTCATGCAGCATGGCAAAGTCATTGCGTATGCATCACGACAGTTGAAGGATTATGAGAAAGTTTACCCTACTCATGATCTAGAACTGGCCACGGTAGTATTTGCTTTAAAGATATGGACACATTATCTTTATGGGGAAAAATGTGAGATATACACAGACCATAAGAGTCTAAAATATATCTTCACACAGAAGGAGTTGAATATGAGACAGAGGAGATGGCTGGAGTTGATAAAGGATTATGATTGTGAAATCTCATCACCCTAGAAAAGCCAATGTAGTCTTTTAACGCCTTAAGTAGGAAGGGTCGGGAAAAGTTGTCATGTTAACGACTCAAAATGAGTTAATAACGAGATGGCTAGGATGGAGATAGAATTGAAGATGCCAAGTGAATCGGGGCAGATACTTTTTACGACGGAGATGCAATCTACCATCGTAGAGAGAGTTAAAGAGGTACAACTCAAAACTAGTGAGTGTGACCAAGTGAAGAAGATGTTAGCGAATGAAAAGGATATTAAGTATAGTCTTGATAATGCGGGATTATTAAGATTTAAAGGAAGAATTTGGGTTCCGAATGAGACAGAATTAAAAGATCAAGTGTTACAGAAAGCTCATAGTTCAAGGTACTCGATACATCTTGGTAGTACAAAGATGTATTAAGACCTTCGACAGAGTTTTTGGTGGCCGAACATGAAGAGAGAAATAGCAGAATATGTTAGTAGGTGCTTGACTTATCAAAAAGTTAAGGCCAAACATCAACGACCCAGTGGCTTGTTACAGTCATTGGAGGTTCCAAAATAGAAGTGGGAGCATATCACAATGGACTTCGTGGTGGGACTTCCGACAACGACAAAAGGGTACGATTCGATTTTGGTAATAGTGGATCGGTTGACGAAATCGGCTCACTTCTTGCCAATTAGGGTCAAGTATAACTTAGACCAGTTAGCTAAACTTTATGTTAAGGAAATTATTTCCAGACATGGAGTACCAGTATCGATTGTGTCAAATCGTGATCCACGATTCACATCGAACTTTTGGAGGAGTTTGCAAGAACAGTTGGGAACGCAGCTGAAGTTAAGTACAACGTATCATCCACAAACCGATGGACAGAGTGAAAGGATAATTCAGACGTTAGAAGATATGTTGAGATCTTGCATTATGGATTTCAAGGGTAGCTGGGATGATCACCTACCACTTATAGAGTTTGTGTATAATAACAGTTATCATGCAAGCATAGGTATGCCACCTTATGAAGCTTTGTACGGAAGGAGGTGCAGAACACCATTATATTGGGATGAGGTGGGAGAACGCCGAATGCTAGGACCAGAATTGGTGCAGCAGACAACGGATGTGGTAAAGTTAACTCGAATGCGTCTTGTTATAGCCCAAGATAGACAGAAGAAGTATGTGGACTCGCATAGAATAAATCGAGAGTTTGAAGTAGGCTCGTATGTGTTTCTAAAGGTATCTCCCTGGAAAGGAAAGATACACTTTGGAAAGAAGGGAAAGTTAAGTCAAAGGTTTATAGGACCTTTTGAAGTATTAAAACGGGTGGGAGAGGTAGCCTATGTGATAGCATTACCTCCAGACCTAGAACGAATACATAATGTGTTTCACGTATCTGTGTTATGTCCTTATAAGCCGGACTATAAGCATGTAATCGAGTATGAGCCGATTCATATCGAGAAAGACTTAACGTACGAAGAATCGCCGATTCAAATCATCGATAGAAAAGAGTAGGTCCTACGGAACAAAGTAATACCTTCGGTAAAGGTATTATGGAAGAATCACGATGCCGAAGAAGCAACGTGGGAATTAGAAGAAAAGATGAAGAAAAATTTTCCTCAATTATTTGAGTAAAGTAAGACGAGATTATGGGGACAGAATCCTTATAAGGGGGGAAGGATGTAACGACCGAGAAATTTGGATTTTATTGTAAAATAATTTTATTGAATTAAATAATAAATAAAATTATATTTTATGTGTTATCAAGATGGTTGTCATTATATAACCTAATGATGTTAGAATGTCATAGTATTTGAGCTACGTGAGGGAATTATAGTGTTTAAATTTCCAAGATGAAAATAAAAGTTTTCCGAGAAATTTTTTGAAAAATACTATTCATCGGTATTTGCTCGGGAATTATTTTTGAATTTCCAAGAAATATGTAATGATAGAATGTCAAGGTAAGATGGATTATTTAATAATAATCTAAGTATGGAAAACGAAATATTTCGCTTGCGGACTTAAATTGAGGATGTTAAGGAAAGTGATTTATTAATAAGTTAAGTAATAATCGTATAATACGTGAGTATTGTACGAGGTAATGAATACGAGTATAATACAATGTATTATATGAGTTTGTATGAAGGACGGTATATCGTATATAACGAAGTTGTATATGAATTAGAATACGAGAATGATAAGTCAACAATACGTATATGTATTGAGCAATGATATTGGACTTGTAAGATTGGTTAGGAATTTGTTCAAACCCAAGTGAATTAATGGTGAGGCCCAACTATTGATTAATGAACAAGTTAGTGTTTGTTAATGCAAAGCCCAAAGGTTAAGTTAATCTAAGCCCAAGCTAGGATCCAATGAGTTGATTGACCCATGGAGCAAACCATGTTAATGTGGTTAATCTTGGTGATCAAGCATATTGTGTAATGACCAAGCAAGAGATAAGTGTTGTGCTTAGCAAGTAATGAATAGTAAGGAGGTAGCTTAAGGAGGTGGGTTGGTATATTGACCAAGCTACCCTAACTTTGGGAATTCTGTAAATAGAGGGAGAATGCTAGTCATTTGCTAATTGTTCAAATCATCCAACAAACTTATAAAGTGCTTAAGTGTTAGAGAGAATAAGTTACTTCCATTTATAAGAAGAAGAAGAAGACTTTTTACAAGAACTTCAAAGGGTAAGCCTTCTTCTCCAATTATCTTCTATCTCTACCATGATAGGTTGATAAGAAACGTATGGATTAAGGAACATGGATGTTAAGAAGTAAGAAGAATGATTAATCAATGGACTTAAGTAACATAAGTAGGAAATAAGTCATTTAAACTTGTATAAGTTATGAACTTATGAAGAAGCTATATGAACTTGTTATAGGTTAACCTTGAGAGTTTGTATAAAAGTAAAGAATTTGTATGAATATGTATCATGTATACATGAATGAAACTATGTATTGAGAACATATAAAGGTGATGATTAATAGATTTTAATTATTATAAGTGATGAACAAAGGAGCTATAAGTAATTTATACTTTAATAAGTTATAAGCTCACGAAAGAATAAGTCAAAATCCAACATGAAAAATAAGTTGTTGTATTACGTATGTTGAGATGTTCGCATGATGAATTGAATTCATTTGAAGTAATGAACAAATCATAAGTAATGAAGATTTGCCAGAAATTGCACGATTGGACGATAATCGTCGAATTCGTGAAATTCTTGGAATAGAAGTCAGATTTTGTGTTTGAACTCAGAAACATTGGCTTTCGATGGAGATAAGTCATATTTGGCATTATAGAGTTGCGGACTCGAAAATGACCGAATTTCGACTTAGAAAGGAGAAACGAGCATTGAATGTTCACGAACGTTTATCGTTTTCGTTAAAAATGAACCAATAGGTGAATTTTTAGCAAACAAAGTCAAAAATATAAATTCTTGCATGAACACGTAGAGTATGTAATTTGTGAACCGTAGGCTTTTGAATGAGCCAATTCAGACTTATAACGAAGAAGTTACGAGTCTAGGAAATTCGCAAAGTTGAAAAACTGTCCAAACTATCTAGTGCACAGAGTCAGCCAAATACAAAATTTCAAGGCAAATTTGTTGTTGCACTGCAAGGTCGTGAATAGTTTATGACCCTCTCGAAAGTGGCCAAGCAAATACGAACCAATCGAGTAAGGACTCAGGCCGCAATGGCCAAGTCCGGACTTTGCTATCAGAATCTCAATATGTAATGCGCGCTTAAGGAGAACAAGCCGCACCGCAAATACCATCCCTAGAACAATGATAGTAAATAATGTTTATGGGTATAAAGAAAGGAATGTGATTAATTCAAATTGAACTTTCCTTAAGGAACTTGAAGTAACATTGTCAAAACTTTGTTAAACCTTAAGGATAGTACGTAAAGGTTGATGAGAACCTATTCAAATATGAATGCAAGTATAATGACAAGCTAGAATAAATAGTAAACAAATCTATTACATGATTAAATTGAGATGAAGGGTAAGATATAGTCGTATACATACTTGATTATATATGACCTAATGTGAGGCGTTATGTGATCATGTATTGTAGTGACTTGAAAGACTCAAACATTAAGTAATTATACCGTAGCAGACGCTGAAGGAAATTATTCTAAACCTTGTCTTAGTTCAATCTGAACAAGCTTTGTAATTCATGTATCCTTACGCATGAATTGACGTGTGATGAAGTTAAAGCCAATTCTTTCGGCTAGACTTAATTCATTTAGTGGATTATTGATAATCTATCCATCTGTTATCAAATGTTGTTATCTTTTGTTAACTACTCGATATGGTTTTCAAAAGAAGATTGAGTATGATAAACAAATGTTTTGTCGTCTTACGACAGGCACGTGAGGTTGCCACCAATTAAACGTACATATGTTTAATGAATGTAGTCTTGATCAATATAGAGTACTATAGGCTGATCACCTAGAAGTGCTCGTAAGTAATACCGGACTTATGGACTTAGTGCCGGGTTATCCTTTTCAAAGAAAGAATGAAATACTCAAGGCCTTGGACCGAAGTTTATGTTTTACTGGATATTATTCATTGTGAAACAATTTGAAAGAAAGATGAAGTGCTATTTTGAATTATCAATAGTACTTCATAACTATTGTTCAGTTATTGAAGATATACAATTCTTATGTGTCAAACATGTTGTTATTGAATTGTCATACTTGCTGAGCTAGTTATGCTCACTCTTGCTTGAACCATATGAATGCAGCTAAGACTGAACGTCCCGAAGGATCGAATAAGGATAAAGGAAAGGCTAAGGCAGATCGTTAATCGATCTATGTAATAGTATAGGTTTATTGTTGTAATGTATTGTGATATTATGACAAAGAACCTTTGTAATGGGTATAGAACCTGGGAAATATAAATATTACTTTGAATATATAGAAGTCATGTTCGTTCTTTTGAGGCTTTTCAATTGAATGAATGTATAAATGGTAGTACCGTATTGCACCTTATGTCAGGTTGGAAGATACCCGGATTTGGGGGCGTTACAGATGTAATGGTTGCTAGTAAATATTTATGAATCTAAATTCATTAAATAATATTCTAAATTAAATTAATTTATAATTTAAAGAGTTGTAATATAACATGAGATGTTATATTGTTGTTTTAATTTAATAATTTAAGGTGGTATATTAAGTTATTAAATAAAATTATAATAAAATTATAATTTGTGATATTTGTTAAAGTGGAATATTTATTTAAAATATAGTATGTGATTGATTTATTTTTATTAATGTTGGATATGGAGATCCAAATAAATAATATGTGATTAAAACTAAATTGTTTATTAAAATAAATTAAAGGAGTTTAATTTAGTTTTGCCAAACAAGGCTTAAATATATTAATTCTTTAAAATTTAAAGGGTTTTGCCAAACAAAGCCTTATGGCTTTTGGTTTTTAATTTTTGAATTTTAATTAATATAAATAAAATAAATTAAAATAATAAATATAATATAATTAGAACATATCGTTAAGGGTAAATCGATATCCCAATTAGTGTGCGTATTTCTTTTTACGCATTCTAGTTGCTAAGCCTAAAAGAAAACACAGAGGGAAAGATGGAGCTTAAAGAGAAATTGAGAAGAGGGAAGAGACACTCTAAGAATTAAGAGGAAAAAGAGGATTAAACAAGGATTTTCAATTATCTAACAAGAGCTTAGAAGAATCAAAGGTAAATTCTTAAGTTTCTAGTTTTTGATTTTTGTTTTCTAAAGTCTTTGTAATTAGGTTTTTGGTGGTTGAATTTGTTGAAGTATAAGTTGAATATGTTTATGGGTATATATAATCTGTTATATATCATCTATAAGCAATTTTTAGGTAATTGAATTCATGAAACTATATAAGGATGAAGAACTTGTGTTCTTAATGAAATATGTATGTTATGGCTTAGTTGGAGCCAAAGTTTAGTTATGAAATCATGATGAAAACCTTAAAATGATGATGTATTCTGATAGTACTTGGAAAAACGAAAACAACCCAATTGGAATGAACAAAAACGGATGTAAAACGAATTCGAAGTGAATGAATTCGCTAAATATGTTTAAAACATGAAAATAGAGTATGAACATGTGTTTTGGGTCAAATTTTAGGTTGGTTAATGTTTTTATAAATTGTTAGAATTCTAGTATGTTGTAGTTCTATGAATTATAAATCCATAGAATCAAAAACGAACTAATTTGGATGTGTATAACTCAAGTTATGAAGATTAGTAGGATAATAGGGTCAAAAATCGCAAAACACTGTAATTTGGGCATGGCCGGCGGCGTGGCGGTGTATCCAGGGAGGCCTGCAAATGGTGAAACCTTTGCCAAGTTGTCTTGAACACGCTGAATCTTAGAAGGAGTTGGGCACGGCCGCGCGCCTAGTGTGCAAGGTGTGACTGCTTTGACCTATTTTGGTAAAACGGTCATAACGTTTTCGTACGAATTACGATTGAGGTGATTCTAGATGATCCGGAACAAGGACGAATAGACCTACAACTTTTTTTCTTTAATTGTTTTAATTTGAGGTCTTTAGGAAGGGTCAAAATGGTCATTTGTAGGACTATTATGTTTTCAGAGGTAATCGGAGGGCGTTGGGCATGCACGTATGCAAGTGTAATGATCTTGACGATAAGAGATGTTGTTCTAAGTTATATAACATGAATATTAGGAAGTACAATGATGCTTAACATTAATAAATGATATATTAGATAAGTTGTATTCGCACATTAAGCACACACAAGAGAGACAAATTGGGCGTGTGACGAATAAACGTCGAAACGTCATGATAAGTGATTATGAACTTAAAAAGTGTTTTAAATCAAATGAAATGAATATTATAAGATATTGAATAGTGTTAATATAAAACCAATAAGTAGTCCTAGCAAGACTTAAACACTTGAATGAACTTCAAATATGAAACATAGTGAGCTATAAGTCGAAAGTTAACACAATCAAATTGAACATTGTGTATTGATAATAGGAAGGGTTATGAGATATAGAATAAAGTTTACATTACAAATACTATGCATTGCTATGTGACTAATAGTTGATGTGCATGATTATATAATTGTGTAGGGCCGCGTGAAGTGCGAGATAGGCATGGTTGTTAAACTATTATCGGTAAACAACGACCAAGGCAAGTCTTTCAGTTCCTATTTTCTATGTGAACTTGATGATTAACTGTTTTAAATCTTTATTGCAAAGAGCATGATGTGTTATATATATGTTGAAAGTATGAAATGTTAAAGTCAATTTTTGACTATGTTGATTGATTAAAGCATGATGATTGGGTAAGGAGTCAATCTTTATACTTGTTATATGAACTATAGCATGTATGTTATATGTTGAGCATGTTATTATGTGCTATGTGATGCATGAAAACTGTTAGATTTGCTGGGCTGTAGAGCTCAACCTTGCAAATAACCATTTTTTCAGGTTAAGGATTGAAGGTAACACTATGCGGTACTTGAAAGACATGAATCAAATGTAATACACGAAGACTATTATTTTAGCTAAAGTTGTTATTTCTTTAAACCATGATTAAGGTTCATAAGATGTACTCAATGTTTTATGTATCTATATTTTATGTTGAGTTGTAATGTAATGACCCCAAAAATTCATACAATTTAATTCTCAACTTCGGTTGTTAATAACACGTCTACCTTCTGATTTTACATCATTATTCAATGTTAAACTTTATAAAATGCGAAATAATTTAAACTTTTATGTCTTTTTACTTTAATTCCCTAAATCAAAACCTTTATCATCTACATGTTTTTGAATCAATCTTATTTTATGATTCACTTTATCACTGTTATTATATAAAATTTTACATTTCAATCCGATAACCTTTACATAACAGATAACTCTAACTTTAGCTTTACAGCTCAACATAAAACTATACATCATAAAACATTTAATACATCTCATGAATTTTAATCATGGTATAGAGAAATAACAACTGTAGCTAAAATATTAATCTTCGTGTATTATTTCTGATCCACGTCGTTCAAGTAGCACATAGTGTTACCTTCAATCCTTAACCTGCAAAAATGGTTATTTGCAAGGATGAGCTCGACAGCCCAACAAAATCTAACAGTTTTTATGCATCATGTAGCACATAATAACATGCTCAACATATATCTCATAAACATTAGACTAACATAACATACATGTTACAGTTCATATAATCAAGTATAAAGATTGAGTTCCTTACTCAATCAACATGTTTTACTCAATCAATGTAGTCATAAGTTGACTTTAACATTTTATACATTCAACATATATATAACAGATCATGCTCTTTGCAATAAAAATTTAAAACAGTTAATCACCAATTCACATAGCAAATAGGAACTGAAAGACTTGCCTTGATCATTGTTTACCAATAATAGTTTAACAGCTTACAGATATCTGCACTTCACGTGCCCTACACAATTATATAATCATTCACAATAACTATTAGTCACATAGCAATGCATAGTAGTTGTAATGTAAACTTTAATTTACGTCTCATAACCCTTCCTATTATCAATACACAATGTTCAATTTTATTGTGTTAACTTTCGACTTATAGCTCACTATATTTCATATTCGAAGTTCATTCAAGTGCTTAAGTCTTGCTAGGAATCATTATTGGTTTTATATTAAACCCATTTCATACCTTATAATGTTCATTTCATTTGACTTAAAACACTTTTTACGTTCATTAACACTTATCACGGCGTTTCGACGTTTATTCGTCACACGCCCGATTTGTCTCTCTTGTGTGTTCTTAGTATGCGTATATAAATTATCTAATATATCAGTTATTAATGTTAAGCATCATAATATTCATTTTCTATAACTTAGAACAACATCTCTTACTGTCAAGAGCATTACACTTGCATACGTGTATGCCCGACGCCCTCCGATTGCCTCCGAAAACACAATAGTCCTACAAATGACCATTTTGACCCTTCCTAAATACCTCAAATTAAAAAACATAAAGAACAAAATTTGTAGGTCTATTCGTCCTTGTTCCGGATCATCTTGAATCACACCAATCGGAGTTTGTATGAAAACGTTATGACCATTTTACCAAAAAAAGTCAAAGCAGTCACACCTTGCACACTAGGCGCGCAGCCGCGCACAATTCCTTCACAAATACCGTGTGCCCGCGTGACTTGGCAGCGCCCAGCTGCGTGCCCGCGCTCTTGGGACGCTCGACCGCACCCAGATTACAGTGTTCTCAATGTACAAACTTCAAATCTTCATAACTTCTTCATTTTAAGTCGGAATTAGTTGGTTTTCGATTTTATGAACTCGTGAAACACTGAACTACTCATCTACAGAGTAATTTTAACATTTCAAAAACTTTAACAAATCAATTGAAGGGTTCCAATTCAATGTTCATGCTATATTTTCATGTTTTAAACACATTTAGCGAATTCGATCGCCACGACTTCGTTTCTTAACCAATTAACACGATTTAAACTACGTCGTTTTCGTTTCTTCACATACTAATATAACCAAATACCAATTTTTAGATCATAAAATATATTAGACATAAAATTTCGTACTTTCTAAACCCAATTTTCATGAAAAAACACTGTTGTATGAAATCTTCTACTACAACCCAATTTCATGCCTTTAATCATCAAATAACACTTATATATAATAAATAACAGATTATAACCTTAAATACATATATATGTATCAATCCAACATAATTATCAATAGAAATTTCAAAAATAAGGGTTAACATTAAAGTAGGTTATACCTTCTCTTTGATTGTATGATGTAAAAGATGGTGACTAGGTTTAGAAATTCCCCTTCTTCCTCTTGCCAATCTCAAAAACTCAGTGTTTTTCTCTCTTGCTTCCAAGCTCTCTCTCTAAACTCTGCTATCTAGCCTTAGGCAAATACGCGTGAAAACATAATCGTATATTGCCTCACCTCCCATGCACTCTTTCAGTTAAAAAAAATAAAAAGACGTTAGTTGAATAAGCTAAAAGGCCACAAGGCCTTGTTTGGCTACCACTTTATCCTCCAAACTAGATTATTTTAATAATATTATATAGTTTCCACTTGTCACACTTTAGTTAATTTAAATAACTTTAGTTTAGTTAATTTAAATAACTTATAATAATAATAATAATAAAAATCTTATTATCATTATACTTATAATTAATAAATTAGAAACATCACTTTATTTAATTTATTTATTTCCAAATAAATTAAACAATTCATTTAATTTAATTATTTTCTTAAATATTAAGCAATTGATTTAATTTAATTATTTCCTTAAATTAAACCCTTGAGATAAAATTATCATTACTCAATTTAATTTACATTAATCAATTTAGTTACTAAATTAATTCACCACAATTTTATCAACCATTTATTTATCTCAATAAATAAATAAATTTAAAATATTTATTTAATTCAATAAATATTTAAAATTAATTACTAAATTCATTTAATTCCTTTAATAGTTAACTTAACTATTAAACCTCACTTTCCCAATATATGAACATATATTTCTCTTCACACCAGATCATATATTTCAACATATATAGCACGTATATATACATACTCAAACTCAAAACATCTCATAATAAGAATTTTAATTATTAAATTCTTATTTTAATAATTTATAAAAAATTTGGGTTGTCACATCCTTCCCTCCTTATAAGGATTCCGTCCTCGGAATCACCGAAACCCTGCCTTACTCAGGTTTTCATCAAATCTCTTCGTCGAATAACTTCAACACATTACCTTAATATAGGTTTTATATTTCCTACTCCCACCATTCTTAGTAATAAATTCTTGTAAATTTTATTTCATAACCTTTACTTAGACTCAATTATATTTGAGTATTATATATTCTTTAGCCCATTCATTTTCTTCTCTAAGGATCGTTATCATAAACACTCGGGACATTACATTCACCCATTCTTCTAAGAATTTCGTCCTCAAAATTTTATTTATTAATATTTATTCATTCAATCTATCAGAATAGATTTTACGTTAATATCTATTTATTCATTTGGTTCTGCAACAAAATTGTTTCTCTAAGGATCTTTCTAAGATCATCATATTCCTCACCTTTTCTTCTTCTAGGAGTTTCACATTTCTCTTCCTTTTGGAATTTCAATTTTTTTTTCGAAATTATTATGTTTTTCTTAATCTCTCATCCTTTCCACTTTCACCTTTTAGAATAATAAGAATCTTCCACAATTGCTCAATAATTGGGAAGCGATATGAATAACAGGAATTTAAAAGATTCCAAATTATGCTGAGGGGTCATAAGAACTTGAACTACATCCCTAGGTTATCAAGTATCTCAACTTGAACCTTTAATATCTATAAGACTATACTTGGACCTTGAATTCTTCTCCGTGTTTAATAGTGCATCACCACCAATCAGTATCGAAAACCCACGTAAGAAAGTTGTCAAATTTAAACTAAAACGTATTTGTTGCCTCTTTTTCGCTTCTTATCAATTAACTCACTATATTCATATGCTTAAACTAACGATCCCACAAAAAAGTGGTGAATTAAACTAATCAATTAACTCACTATATTCATATGCTTAAAACTAACAAAAAATTAAACTAATAAGAACATAAATAAGAATATTAATGTAATAAATCAAATCTTGAAATAATGGGATCCTAACTTCATTTAATATTTCATCCAATCGCCACTATCATGCGAAAGTGTTCACATATCATTGGAAAATAGTCAAGAACACTAATAGAGTTATAACCATTTTTCCATGCACTATAACCTACTTACACAAAGCATCCACGGATGATAGACTCCATGTAATCATCAATACAACCAAAATCACTATATGTACATGTGAAATTGCAATTATATTGATTTTAAGCACAAACCCTTACTCTAACTCATATAGTGAAACAAAGATATGTCTATCTCGGTTCACAAAATACATGAAAGCCATATAAAAAAGACCCCCATATTCGCATCTTATCATGATTACAATCCATACTCGCATGTTCATTGTCAATTCCATACAAGTACTGAAATGAATGGTGATCAAGCATTTGTACATGTAAAACAATCACGATAGAATTCCCATATGATATGCAAAACAACCCTAGCATTTAAGCATGTAACCAAACTACATATTAAAATCTGTTAGAATCCCATAATGGAGTTTAGTTCATGACTGAACCAAAAGCCATTATGGGATCAATGCTAAACATGATTACAAAGCAAACAAATGAAAGATGAAAGATAGAACGATCAAACCCAATTGCTGAATATAAACCAATGATAACATTCAAATCCTCATAATATTCTAGCAAAATAAAATACTAATCCACCTCAATAAAGAATCCCAAGAAGAATTGGAGAAGTAGACGTTTTGGCTTCGTTCTACGTTGGAATCTCCCTCACAGTATAAACCCTATTTTTCTATGATGAAAATACGACATAAAGTATCAATTTTTTGTTTGACACCAGTCAGAATCGTTTTTAATCTAATTACAACTCATTTATTTAAAAATTAAAATAAAACAAATACACAACTTGACGATCGTGCAGCGTATGCGCCCCTCCGATATGTTCCTCGGCGGTAGCGCGAGACTTACGAAATCATGTTCTCCGGTAGAGTACTCATGGGTGCTAGCTCTCTCAAGGCTATTCTTCATGCAGCGGTGACATGCGACTTGCAATCTGCAGATTACGGTTACGGTTACGATTACGTATGCTGCTTCTTCTTTGCTACTTGTTCATTCATGGTTAATCCTCTTCCATGCTTGATCTCCTTGTTCCATTTTACCTTCATACCATGCATATCCCCGCTTGTGCCTTACCTTCACGCATCCATTAGCCTCGTGCCCTCTAATACCACCAAATTAGGCCTATTCCTGCACTTATTCATAAAAAGGAGTTTTAAGTAAATGCAATGCAAACTATCATGAAATGCAACTAAAACACAATAAAATGTACTTGAGATGAGCATAGTTCGCGTGAATTGGTATTCAATAAGTAGGTATAAATTCCACTTATCAAATACCCCCAAATTTGAACTGTTGCTTGCCCTCAAGCAATACATGCTAATGAACAATGAATATGCAGCTACAATACTATCTGACTAATCTATCTATGATGCACCCTAGTCTCACATAGTTCCGGCCATATAGCAAATTCCAATCAATTTGCCTCGATGAATTATCCGGATCCAAGAATACAATTTCAAACCAAACTATAGGCATAATGTCATACACTCGGATAATTCAGTATATGCTTTATAGAGATGTTGTGTGTGTGTGTGTGTATGGTGTTCACCAAACTTGATCTAAGCAAAGAATACATATGCTACATTGCTCCAAACAGAAAATTATAGTCTAAATCAAGACTCATGTATACTCATGCCATACAGACTGTTTCAACATATCAACACAAACTAAGGTTCAACAATGGGTTTATTGATTTATTGCTACTCACGAGGGCGATTTACGCACTTTCCCGCGGTGTTTATTGCTATTTTTCTTTTCTTTTCTCTTTTTCCCTTTTTTTTCACATGACTGTGCAATGTCTTAATCCATTAGGCACACTGCTACCCCTTAGCGAGCTTTCAACCAATGACTCCCAGACCATGAAAGACCTTAGGGCGCTAGGTGTAGAGACAATCCCCTCGGGCGTACTTACTTAAGTAGCCAGGGCCCCGAAATAAGACTAGCCACGTTATTGCTATTCATTTTTTTTATACATAGCATACCCATATTTTCCCAAAGTTTGCATGTCAATGTTTCATACGGTCTTAAGATCACTTTCCACATATTTCTCTTTTTAAAACTACATTTACTATCAAGCAAAGCAACACATACCTCTTATACTTACAAGTGATTGTGAACACATTTGTGCAAACCGAAAACATTTAAATAGCAACATGAATTTCATCATGTAAAACCTTATAACTACGTTCATGTTATCCAATATAGTCTAGAATCCTTCATAATTCACTATCATCATTGGCTAGGCAAGAATTTCTATAAAGCAAGAATTTGTGTGAGATATGCAACTAAAACATACTAACATAAGCAATCATGACTAAAAATTAAACAAATTTAGCAAAATTTTGTAAAAATTTTATAAACATTCACAATTCAACTAAACATGCAAAAACAAAATGAACTAAATGAAACTATACTACTACCCCCAATACCCCCAAACTTATAATATTCAATGCCCCATTGAATGAAGGTAAAGGGTACAAAAAACTCCCTTAATGATTGGCTTGACCACCCTCCTCGGGTAGTGAATTTGGTGGTGGATACGGCACTGCGGTCCCAAACTGAGGCCACTCTAGCATTGTTCCTTGCTGCGCGAAGGCTTCGGCCAAGGCCCTTGTGAGTCCCGTAGCAAACGTTCCAAAATTGTCATACATGGCGTCGACTTTTCGCTCCAACCTTCGGAGCTGTCGATCGCTAGGAACAGTGTGTGCTCGGGTGGATGGGCCTGCCTCATCTGTCTGAGGGGGCTGCTGGGATGGCTCTAAGAAAGTTGGTTGGATGATAAAGCCCAATCCTCGTGGGTGCGGTTCACCACCCGTCCAATCCTTGAACTTGGCGATTGTGGCAGGAGTGATGTCATTGCTCGGGTTCTGCATTTGCTCGTCATGCCACGGTACTCCTTGTTGGGTATAAAGCATGGCTGCCACAGATGCATGCAGAATACTCCCATTCATGCTCCCCCGCCAATAACGCAGCATGTTCTGATGAATGAGATGGCCGATGTCAATATACTTGCCTTTGATAATGCCCCATAAAATGATAGCCCACTCAGTGGTTACTTCATGCTTATGAGGGGACAAAATTAATTTGGCACATATAAATAGATTCCATGCTTGGGCATAACAATTTAAGGCGGATGCTGGAAAAGATTTTGGCTCGGTCGTCCCTGCCTTATAATTCCATTTGGTTCCCGGGATGCACAATTCCGAAACCATTACGTCCAAGTCCGTCATCAAATGTGTACCTGTGACCCAATTTACAGACCCAGTCGGTGGTGTATCAGTTATCCCAAACATTGCTCTGATGGCTGGGGGGCGAAAATCCACTTGTACTCCTCGAACCAGCGTTATCCCTCATTTCATCTCCATCTCCTTCGCATTCGCGTAAAACTCCCGAACAACCCCTATGGGAATAGGCATCGGAGTTGCGACCAGGCTAACTTAGCCTTTTTCTCGTAGCATATGCCATAGTTGTCTGTCTTTCTTGTCAGGTTTAAATCCCCATTCCATCACAAATGATTTAGTCACGAGGTGATAATAATCTTGCTGGGCTTCCCAGCTGATAAATTTTCTGCGTTCCATAATATCCTCGTCGTGATCACTGGATGATGATTCTGATGATGAAGAGATGGAGATTGAACGTATTCTTTTTGGACCCATGAGCAAATTATAGGTAGAGAATATAGATGCCCTGCTACAGATGCGAGTACCCCCAAACTTGCTTGTGCACAACCCCCGCAAAAACCCTAGATTTATGCTATTGGAGAGAGCTGTGTGTATGAGTTGTGATGAGAGATGAGGAGTCTTATGATTATGGGAGAATAGAAGAATACACTTTATATTATGGCATGTGAGAGGTCAAGTAGACCACAAATTGGATTTTTAAACTTTAAAAATTTTCAATGCTTGGTGTCGTGTCGCGCATGACTTTCGGCAATATAAAACACCATGCGGTAGCGCTGAGTGGGCGATTTTTGTATGGTTTGGATAGAAAGCTCTTGACTTTTTGGCCTTGGAATGCGCTGGCGTGATAGCAAAGTAAAGTACCGATCTTATAAATTGTTTACCCTCAAACTGCATATTGGTGATGAGTGCACTTGAAAATTCCTACAGAGACATGAATACACACTTTTAAAGCATGAATTAATGAGCTACAGGCAGGAATAAATCAAATCTATCCTACTCCAAACACATCTTACTACAAATGCAACTACACACTCAATTATGTATTACATATACTTTATCAAACATGAAATAGAGATGATCTAACTAACTACTATGCTGAATGAATAAAAAGATAATAGAGATAGAAAGAATGGGTTGCCTCCCATTAAGCGCTAAGTTATAGTCAATTAGCTTGACTGTCTCTGAATCTCATGTCGACGAGAGAATTGCGGTGACTTTTTGTTTGTCCACCTCGCCACCAAAGTAATGCTTCAATCGCTGTCCATTGACCTTAAAAGGCTTGTCCGGAAATTGATCATATATTTCAATTGCCCCATGCGGGAAGACAGTCTTCACTGTGAATGGACCGGACCATCTAGATTTTAGCTTTTCGGGAAAAAGTTTAAGTCTGGAATTATAAAGCAAAACCCTTTGTCCCGGTTCAAATGTCCTCTCCATGATCTTTCGGTCATGCCATTTTTTCACCTTCTCTTTATACAACTTGAATTCTCATACGCCTGTAATCTAAATTCATCCAACTCATTGAGCTGTAGTAGACGTTTCTCCCCTGCAGCTTTCAAATCAAAATTTAGCTTACGTATTGCCCAATATGCCTTATGCTCTAGCTCCATAGGGAGGTGACAGGCTTTGCCATACACAAGTTGAAAAGGTGACATGCCCAATGGAGTTTTGTATGATGTTCGATAAGCCCATACTGCATCATCTAACTTTAACGACCAGTCTTTCCGTGTGGGATTCATAACTTTTTCCAGGATTCTCTTTACTTCTCGATTCGACACTTCAGCTTGGCCATTCATTTGTGGATGATAAGCTGTAGCAATCCGATGGTTCACCCATACTTAGCCAACAAGGCAGTAAACTGCCTGTTGCAGAAATGACTACCTTCGTCACTAATGATAGCCCTTGGAGTCCCAAACCTCGTGAAGATGCTTTTGTGTAAAAATCAGAGGATGACCTTTGCATCATTAGTCGGAAGAGCTGCAGCTTCGACCCATTTTGAGACATAATCCACTGCGAGCAAGATGTAGAGATTTCCGCAGGAAGAAACGAAGGGTCCCATGAAATCAATCCCCCATACATCAAAAATTTCTACTTCGAGGATCATATTCAAAGGCATTTCATTTCTTTTGGAGATGTTCCCCACTCGCTGACATCTATCACACCGCTGGACAAAATTATATGCATCCTTGAAAATTATCGGCCAGTAGAATCCTGCTTGTAGTACTCTAGCTGTTGTTCTTTCACCACCATAGTGACCTCCATATATTGTAGAATGACACTCTTGCAAAATCCCCTTGGTCTCGCTATATGGAATACACCTTCTTATCACTTGATCAGAGCACTGTTTAAACAAGTAAAGGCTCATCCCATATATACCATTTGATATCATGCAAAATTTCTTCTTTTGATAGCCTACCAAGTCAGAAGGTATCATCTTACTTACTAGATAATTCGCGTAGTCTGCGAACCATGACACTTCCCCTTTCACCACAAACAACTATTCATCCGGAAAGGATTCGTTGATCATGACTTTGTCGTTTACTTCCCTTTTCGGATTCTCGAGTCGAGATAAGTGGTCCGCCACTTGGTTTTCAATCCCCTTTCTGTCCTTGATTTCCAAATCAAATTCCTGCAATAATAAAATCCATCTGATCAAATGGGGTTTTGCATCCTTCTTTGCCACTAAATGTCGAATTATCGCGTGATCCGTATACACTATCACCTTTGTGCCAATCAGATATGCTCGAAACTTATCAAAGGCGTATACCACTGCCAATAACTCTTTCTCTGTAGTGGTGTAGTTCAATTGTGCATCCGTGAGGGTCTTGCTGGCATAATAGATCACATGAAATATCTTGTCCTTTCGCTACCCCAAAATAGCCCCTACGGCGTAATCACTGGCATCACACATCAACTCAAACGGCAGAGCCCAATCTGGTGCAGTAATCACTGGTGTTGAAGTTAGTTTTCTCTTTAAATGCTCAAATGCTGACATGCAGGCTTCATCGAAGCTGAACTGTGCATCCTTCTCCAATAGACTACATAGTGGTTTAGTTATTTTGGAGAAATCCTTGATGAATCTATGGTAGAATCTTGCATGTCCCAGAAAACTACGAACACCTTTTACTGAAGTAGGGGGTGGCAAGTTCTCAATAGTCTCCAGCTTTGCCCTATCCACCTCAAGTCCCTTTTTCGAAACCTTGTGTCCCAATATGATTCCTTCTTGGACCATAAAATGGCATTTTTCCTAGTTCAGCACTAAATTCGTTTCAACGCACCTCTTCAAAACCATAACTAGATTTTCCAGGCATAAATCAAAGGAGTCCCCAAAGACTGAGAAGTCATCCATAAATACCTCCACATTCTGCTCTACCATGTCTGAAAATATAGCCATCATGCATCTCTGAAATGTGGCTGGAGCATTGCACAACCCAAAAGACATCTTCTTGAAAGAAAAAGTGTCGTACGGGCATGTGAAGGTAGTCTTTTCCTGGTCTTCTGGAGCTATCATAATTTGATTATAGCACGAATATCCATCCGGAAAAGGCGATAGTACTCATGACCTGCTAATCTATCCAACATCTGATCAATGAATGGGAGTGGGAAATGATCTTTCCTCGTAGCTTTGTTTAGCTTGCGGTAATCCATGCAAACTCTCCACCCCGTTACTGTTCGTGTTGGAATTAACTCATTATTCTCATTGGTTATGACTGTCATGCCACCCTTTTTTGGAACACACTGTACTGGGCTCACCCATGAGCTGTCTGAGATCGGATAAATTATTCCTACATCTAACCATTTCAGCACCTCTTTCTTAACCACTTCTTTCATTATCGGATTAAGCCTCATTTGTTGCTCAACTGTCGGCTTGCTACCATCTTCCATCAGGATCTTGTGCATGCAATATAAAGGGCTGATCCCTTTGATATCTTCTATGGTCCATCCAATAGCTGATTTAAACTCTCAAAGCACTCGTAGCAATTTTTCTTCCTAACAAGATGTTAGTGCAGAAGCAATAATCACAGGTAATTTTGAATCTGAACTTAAAAATGCATACCTGAGATGTTCTGGAAGTGGTTTTAACTCCAACTCTGGAGGTGTCTCAAGAGATGGCTTTAACTTTACTAAGGCTTCCCCAGCTTTTATCAATGGCTCTGTAGGTGGTCTAAATCTCCTGAATTGTGGAGTGGTATCCAGATATTGCACAAATTCTTCGAATTCCTCATCCTCCAAATCTGAGTTCTCATCAGTGATATTCCTCAAAGGTTCATAATCCATTAGACTCTGTATTTCATCATTTAGAACCTGATTCACCCAATCAACTAAGAAATCAGTCCTCTTCATCTGTTGGGAACTTCATGGCCTTGAAGACATTGAAGGTGACCTCTTGATCATGAATGCGCATCGTGAGTTCCCCTTTTTGCACATCTATCAGAGTCCTTCCTGTGGTTAAGAATGGTCTTCCCAGTATGATCGGTATACTCTTGTCCTCTTTGTAATCTAAGATGATGAAGTCAGTCGGAAATATAAACTTATCCACCTTTACCAACACATCTTCAACAATTCCCCATGGATACGTGATGGATCTATCAGCTAGCTGTAAAGATATGTGTTTATCGGCCTTGGGCCGTGATCCCAACCCGGTTAAACAACGACAAGGGCATCAGATTTATGCTTGCCCCAAGATCACATAAACACTTACTGAAGTTCATCTTTCCAATTGTGCATGGAATTGTGAAGCTTCCCGGATCCTTCAGCTTTGGAGGTAATTTTTGCTAAAGCATTGCACTGCATTCCTCTGTCAAGGCTACCATCTTAAACTCATCTAGTCTTCTCTTCCTTGACAATATACCCTTCATAAACTTTGCATAGCTTGGCATTTGTTCCAATGCCTCGGCGAATGGTATGTTGATCTGCAGCTTTTTGAATACCTCCAAGAACTTGCTGAACTGTTTATCCTCCCTCTGCTTGTTTAATCTCTATGGATACGGTACTTGAGGGTGAATTGGTGGCACTGAACTCTTGAGCTTCTCCTCTAAACCTATTTTATCTTCTTCTTCCTTTTGCGACTTAGATTTTTCCAGATTTTCTTCATCAACAATCACCTGCTCTGCCTCGCGCGACTGCGCGGCCTCCTTAGTGTTGTCAGGCACGGGCGTGCGACTTATAGTGCCTGTCAAATCTTTCCCAGATCTCAATGTGATCGCTTGACACTGTTCCTTCTTGTCTCTTCTAGGATTTTCCTCTGTGTTACTTGGCAAGGAACCTTGGGGCCTGTTGTTTAGCATGCTCGCTAACTGCCCCGTCCGAGTCTCCAAATTCTTAATAGTCACTGCTTGGCTCTTGATCATCACCTCCGTATTTGCCATGTACTTCAACATCATTTCCTCCATTTCGATTTCTTTTCTGCTTGAGGTGCAATTTGGAGTGTGATGTTGTTGTTTGAGAGAATCCGGTGGAAACTGTGGTTTTGGTGTATCTTGAGGCTTGAAATTTGTTGTGACTAGAATTGATGATTAATTTAAAACTGACTTTGTTGATTTCCTTGGTTATTTGACCAGCTAAAGTTTGGATGATTTCGTTTGTTGGGGTGGTATGTGTTCTGAAATTGACCTTGGTCTTTCCTGTAGTTGCTCACATCTTGCCTTAGACTCGAAAATGATGGCACATTGATCTGTGGAGTGTGACCCCGCATAGATTTCATAAACGAAGGCAACTATTTTCATTTTACTCTTTGTTATCGTGTGTATCTTCTTTGCCATCGCTGCCATTTGTACCGTCAATTATGTAATAACATCTACCTGCAACACACCTGCCACCTTGGGATGTGGCATCCGAGATGTAGGATTTTGGTAATCATTTGCAACCATAGTTTCAATAAGTGCATAGTCTTTGTCATAGCTTTTTGCCCATAATGCTCCTCTTGCAGCTGCATCCACAATCGGTCTCGACTACCTACCCAATCCATTGTAAAATGAGTTAATCACCATCAATCGGCATCTGGTGATCACGGACACTTCCTTAGCATCTCTTTGTATCGCTCCCATGCCTCATATAAGGACTCGCCTTGTTGTTGCTCAAACTGAGAGATAGTTTTCCATATCTTTGCAGTCTTAGCCATTGGAAACAACTTGGCTAAGAATTTCTCTACTAGGTCCTCCCATGTAGTGATTGACCCCGACGACAAAGAATGTAACCAACTTCTTTCCTTATCCCTCAATGAAAATGGAAATAGCCGTAGTCTAATGGCTTCCTCCGTCACACCATTATATCAAAATGTATCACAAATCTCTATGAAGCTCAATAAGTGTTCATTCGGATCATCATGGCGACACCCCAAATCGAGGCAGAGTTCTGCACCATCCGAATAGTGCCCGTTTAATCTCAAAACTATTGGTTTTATCGCGGAATTCGACTATGCTCATTGTAGTCCATTTTGTTTGACATGGAATAGTCCCTTAAAGCGATGCTCTTCTCTTTGCTCTTCTCTTCTCGCCAATTCTCTATTGTTCTTCTACGCCATATCCTAGATAATTCCTTCTAACCTCTCCAAATTAATGTTATCCTGCGCTGGTGTTAATTCGGAATTGGAAGATCTTGTGTGCATAAAATTCTACAAGTACCTAAAATTACAAATAAAACAAAAATAGAAATGAGAAACGATCAAAATTGTCTAAGTCATACAATATAGCTTTAAACTAATGATAATTATTTAAATTCAACGCCTTTCCCCGGCAACGGCGCCAAAAACTTGTTGCCTCTTTTTCAGTTCTGATAAAAGAGCTCTAACTCATGCAAGCATATATGTTTCAACAAGTAATACAGAGTAATTAGAGTATCGATCCCACAAAGAAAGTTGTCAAATTTAAACTACTATGCATCAATTAACTCACTATATTCATATGCTTAAACTAACGACTAAAAGTGGTGAATTAAACTAATTGTAAACAACAACTACAATAAGAATATTAATGGAATAAATCAAATCTGGAAATAATGGGACCCTAACTTCATTTAATACTTCGTCTAATCGCCACTATCATGCAAGAAGTGTTCACATCTCATAGGAAAATAGCCAAGAGCACGAATAGAGTTATAACCATTTTTTCAATGCACTATAACCTACTTACACAGCATCCACCGATGATAGACTCTATGTAATCATCAATACAACCAAAATCACTATATGTCTATGTGAAATTAAAATTATATTAATTTTAAGCACAAGCCCTTACTCTAACTCATACAGTGAAACAGTATATGTCTATCTGGTTCACAAAATATGCAAGCCATCTAAAACAGCCCCATATTCGCATGCTATCTTGATTACAATCCATACTTGCATGTTCATTGTCAATTCCATACAAGTACTGAAATGAATGGTGATCAAGCATTCGTACATGTAAAATAATCACGATAGAATTCCCATATGATATGCAAAACAGCCCTAGCATTTAAGTATGCAACCAAACTACATATTAAAATCCGTTAGAATCCCATAATGTATTTTAGTTCATGATTGAACCAAAAGCCATTATTGTTAGGTTTGTAATATTCTTCAACGCAATAAAATTGCAAAAATTAAGCGGAAGCGTGTAAAATCAGAGTTTAAAAATTTACAAACCATATACCCGGATCACCCTTTATGCACAATTATTAATTAAACGAAAAGATAAAGAATAAATCACACCCTTGAAGATCGAGCTTCCTCAGGTACAAGTTCACCTCCAAATCCTTTCGCGTTCAATCTTGAATCCACCGGTTTGGTTCCTTCCTTTGATCAACGTTAACCACCCAAATGTTTGGCCTCTGAGGTGATCCACCAGGAAGAAGAAAATTCAAGAAGATGGGTTTTGCTCAAACCCTAGTTTTCTATCTCTATAGAAAAGGTGTACTCTCCCAACTATTGGAATTATGTCAGTATGTTGAAAAAGTCAACAACCCATACCACCCATAATAAGACTCCTCTTATTTATAGATGTGGGCAACCCACCTTAACAATTAAGGAATTGGGTTTTAATTAATTAATTCTTTTAATTAATTAAGCTCCCTAATCTTATTAGGGATAATTAATTAAACTCCTTTAACTAATTTTCCTTCCTAATCCAATTAGGAATAAATGAGAGTACTTATATTAAATTAATTCCTAAACTCTTTTAGAAATTAAAATAATAATAATTGTAATAATATTAATAAGACTCTCTTATTAATTTATATTTAATATTTCTAAAATATTAAATAATAAATATTAAGCTATTTAATTTATTCTATCACCATAGATTAAATTAAATATACATAACATATTATTACGATTATGCCATTTACTTCTTAAATAATTATTCTTCCTTTTATGGTGTGACCCTTTAGGTTCTCCATATTAAACCTAAGTTGTGAATAAATCAATTAGAAACAATTCTAATCTTATTTAAATAAATAAATTAAATAATTAATTTATTTAAATAAATAATATTTATTCTACAATAGGGATAAGCCTCCCTAATGATCAACGACTTTCCGGATAATATAGATTTCAACATTAATCATAAAAGAACCTTTGAGTAAATAGTTACTTAAATACAATTCAATCCTTCCACCATACAATGTCCCAATTAAATATAAGACATGGAATTCTTTACAAGTCTTATTTTATTTAATTATATGTATTTCGATTCTTAAATGCACAACTCTAAATAATGCAAATTAGAAACTCCTTTCTAATTTCATTACGCTTTTAACCAAGGACTACTTTGGGTTGTCATTTATCGAATCACATAGGACATTTCTCTTCTTTATTAGAAGTGGTAGATTCTTTATTGATCATACATTATCTCCATGTACAACTTATTATACCCAAGCATACCCTTTGATATACCCTCGTGGTCTTAAGGAATAAGTCAAAGTATAACTCATCATACACAAGATACTATGATGATCTCAAGTCCAAGGATTACTTGTACTACTATCACTACAGAAATTCCTATTGACAGCAAATAAAACTCCATTAGGTATTCCTTAGCGAGCCACGCTCAAAGTGAACTTATTCTCTAATAAGCACTGCGATACTTGCTTTAGTGTCTCCACACAAATGATCACGAGATCAATCATCCTCATCCAATGAAAAGCGGCGTATGTACCCAATCTATCCGGATTCACTAATCCCCAATTTAGTAATCCAATGATTGGGAACTATTTTAGTTTTAAGCTTTCTAAGAATTTAGATCTCATTAGAATGATCATCATCATTATTCTAAAAGCATTGCTTAAAACTATGGGTTTATCACATATTATAAAACAAAGATCATGCAGATAATTAAAAGCCTTTAATAAATTAATACTTTTTATTAATAAATGAATAAGATTGTTACAAAGTATATGCTTTATCATCAAACATGATTGGCTTGTGTGCATATTACTTTCAATCTCCCACTTGCACTAAAGCCAATCGTCATGGTAACTCATACTCTTCTTCTCTAAGTGACGATTATCCCGTTTGTTGGATAAGCTTTAGTTAATGGATATGTAATGTTGTTTATGAGAGTCCACTATCTCTATAGTGATTTCCCATCTTTCAATGATTCTAATAATCAAATGAAAGTGCCACAACACATGTTTAGATCCAAGATGAGACTTAGGAACTATTCCTAGTTCTATAATGAACTTATAATCCAAACAATCAACTTGCAGCTTCATTTATAGCTATATACTTTGTCTTTATCACTAAACCAACAACTCTTTGCTGTTTGGAACCTTTCCAATTCACTGCACCACTATTCAAGATAACGCTTTACCTTAAAGTGGATTTTCATCATCTTGGTGCATCTCGAAAAACTTGAGTCATTAAGCCCTCTTGTTTTAATTCAGACCCATCATGTATGATCACATCCTTAGTGTTGGTTAAGAACTTTAAGATGTTTTTCACTGACTCACAGTGAACTTCTCCAGAATATGACTGATCAACATCAGGTCTCGTATATTTCATTGCATACATGATAGTTACTCATTCGATCTCTCTTTTCAGGAGTCTGTGGGAACTTTTAAGAGAAATAAACTCCATAGCTCATCGACATGAGACATCTCTTGGAGTTTGCCATGCTAAACGACTTTAGCATCAAATGAATATACGTTCTTTGGGTTAAGTTGAGCATCCTCTTGAATCTATCTATATAGATTTTATCCCCAATTAAGATACTCTTCCCAAACCATTCATGGAGGAATGTTTAGACAACTTTATCTTTACTGATTGTAGCATTGGTATGTAATTCCTCATCCGTAGTATATCAACATATAATACTAGAAATTTCACGATGCTCCCATTGACCCTTTTGTACACACTAGGTTCATTCCTATTTTTGATAAAATCAAACTCTTTTGATTGCCTCATCAAAACGAATGTTCCATATTTGAGAAACTTGCTTCAATCCATTTCTCTCGAGTGTTCACAACACTTACCTCATCGTATGTAATCGATCATCATCTTCTATGATGTGTACCTCATCATCATCATCCATGATGAATCCATACCTCCTAGGTATCTTCTATGACTATTCCGATTTACGATTCTGCTTGTGGTACAATAGGTCATCTACGTGTTCCTCTTATTTGACTTATAGTGTTTTGTGGTTCTTGAACTTTTCAAGATCAATTATCCTCCCACTAGCCCCTTCAATGATAAACGCCTTTATCTTAGAAGGCGCGTGTTTCGTAATAAACACCTTTTGCTTGAGTAGAATTATAGAACATATACCCTAAATTTACTTTAGGATGTCCCACAAATCGACACTTTGTCAAATCTTGTCCCAAGCTTATCCTTTTGAAACATTTTCACATAAGTTGGACAACCCCTTATCTTAACATACTTAAGATTAGGAATCCTCCCTGTCCATAACTTTTATGGAGTCTTGGGGCTGGATTTTAAGGTTACCTTTTCGTAGAGATATGTAGCCATTTCTAGGACATGATCCTGAAGGATACCGGAATGTCGGTAAAATAATTATGGACCGTACTACATGTCCAACAAGGTATGATTTTTCATTCGGATACATCAATCAATTATTACGTGTCGATGTGTCCATTATGAGAAAACCATTTGAGATGATCTAGAAACTTATTGCACAAGTATTTATCCCTTGATCTAATCAAAGAATCTTAATACTTTGCCAATTTGTTTCACTTCTGAATTCTTTGAACCTTTCAAATAATTCACACTTGTATTTTAGCAAATACACACATTCAACTCTTTGAATGATCATCTCCTTTTCTTATACTAGTTTGTTCAATTTGCAAAATATATTTTTCACGTAAGTCAAGTATACAAAATCCATTAAGTAATCTTTCAGTTCTATACGAAACATTATTATTATAAATAGAACAACAATTGTTCTTTATTATAATACCAAAGATTTCATTGTCCAACAATAAAATGGAAATAATGTTTTCAACGAGAACTGGAATACAATAACAACTTATTGACTTAATAGATTTGCCCGTAGGCAGTGCTAAACTATAAGTTTCTATGGCTAATGTTGCAACCTTTGCTTCATTTTCCACACATAGGATTACTTATATTTGTTTAGCTTTCTACTTCAGCTTGGTCCCTTCATAAATCTATATTTATGATAACCAAAGTCGGTATCCAATACCCAAGTAGAACATTGATTTAAAGAAAAATTTATTTCAAATCATGAACAAATTTGTATTTGTAACCGAAACTTCACTAAGCTTCTTTGGTTAACCTCTGCAAGATGCTTCTCGCAGTTTCTTTCCAGTGTCCTGGCTTATTGCAGTGGAAGCAAGCTCCTTTGCTATCCGTATCAGTTTTGTTCTTATTATCCTTTGTTTATGCCTTTATATTTACCTTCTTTGAATCGTTCTTTATTTCAGAAGATCCTTTGGCCCCTACCAGTAAGACTTGATCTTTCTTGGTTGGAAAGTGACTCTCAACATTTTTCAACATGTTAAGCAAATCAAAGAAAGTCGATATCTAGCTTGTTCATATGAAAAATTCACAACAATTGTGAAAGGAGTCCGGGAGCGAGTGCAAGATCAAATCTTGGCTCAACTCTCCATCCATGACAAAACCTGTTATCCTAATTGATCAATCAAATTGATTATCATTAGGACATGTGTCTCATCTTCAGAGTGCCTTGGCCATTCTAGATCGGAAGAGCTCTTTAGATATCTCGATATCTATCGGTCCCCACTTTCCTCACCATCAACTACTTGATGTGCGGAATATAGTAGGAGCATCCATAGTTTCATCTTGTGACTGAAGCTCGTTACTCATGGATGCGAGCATGATGCATTGAGCCAATCTGTGCATCATCTTGCCACTTTCTAAAAGTAGCAATCTCTTCCTCGAGGCATTATCTCGCAACCATTGCGGGGATAGCATATTAAGGACATAAGATAGCTTTTTCAACCATGAGAACTATTCTCAAATTCCTTAACCAATCCTTTTAATTCTTGGCCGGTTAATTTAGCATCTAATATGCTTCGCAGTGATAGTAATTTTAGACATTGTAAAATCTGTAAATGAATTTGTAATTAACAACATTTTAACATACATTCTTTTATTAATTACCAAAATAATTTAGGTCTTGTTTTAAATTGGTATCTCCCACTATTTTTTTTCAAACTATATTACCTCACTTATATAGTTCGCAAAATCTAATTAAAGATTAGCTAGTGAGAATAAGGATCCCATTTCAAATGTATATAGCCTTGTGGTGACACAACAAAGTATATATAAATAAATAGGTAGACAACTTTTGTCAATTACATCAACTATGTAACTCCTTGTATTTTGCCTCTCGGATTATTTTGATCAAGTGGTGGCACATCCGAATCAAAATTTATCCAAGTTAAGTCCAACCTAGCACTCCATATATTCAAAAAGAAAAATATCATCCTTGTGGTGACACAACAAAACAATATTGTTCAATTTTCTTTATAAGCATCAAATGTGATAAATTAACATCTTAAATACTTAATACTTGCCTTGTGGTGACACAACAAACTCATATTAAATATTTAATACTCTATTAATTTTATCATGCTAGAAGGCTGACGTTCGATATTCCAAATATCTTTGAACGCTTAGGACTTAATATATAAAAAATTGAGGGTTTATTATTAATTTGTCTCATCTTGTTTAGCATGCACACATACACACATATATATATATATATATATATATATATCATATTATATAATATCATATTAATGAACATGCGAAGCATGTTTATATAATATATATATATATAGTATAAGCATGCACATATAGAATACTATATTCTACCCGGATTGATTATGGACTTTTATTCTAGTGTTTGTTCACTAGAGCCACCAAGTGAACCAAAAGGTCAAACCCTAGGGTGCAAGAAATAATATTTAAATATAACTATTACATTTAAACCCTGGGGCTCCATTACAAACGGGTCTTCAAGCGCTTCTTGTCCCTTGATCTCTAATTCTTCAAAATTAATTCTAAATATTCCTATTACAAAACTATTTTAAAATAAATAGAAACCTTGATCGTGATCGAAGGGAAGTACATAAGAGGAGATAGAATTTACATTAAGAAAAATTTAGAGAAGACAGTGCATATACCCCATTTAATAAAACCCATACATTCATGCATCCAACTAAAATAAAATCCAATCATATTAATTCAATAGTCCATAATCAATCCCATTTATTATCATACACATCACCATATGCATCAATAAATAACATTCATCTCATGAATAATAAACATTTAATATATATATTGATATCATTTAATGGGCAAATTTAGTTAGTATAAAATCTAATTTTGAATTAAAATAAACTCCTTTATTTAAATCCAAATTTAAATCAAAATAAAACTATTTTATTTTAATTTATCCTATTTTGAATAAAATAAACTATTTTATTTTAATCAAAATCTTTAATCAAAATAAACTCTTTTATTTTAATTAATTATGAATCCAATTCCATATATATAAAAAAAATAAAAAAATCTTTAATTAAAAGAAACACTTGATTATCTTTCCTATTCACAAATAAACTCCTTTATTTTGAATAATATGAAATCTTATTCCATATCTAAATAAACTCTTTTATTTAAGGAAATTAAGATTCTCTTTCCTATTCACAAATAAACTCTTTTATTTTGAATAATATGAAATCTTATTTCATATCAAAATAAACCTTTATTTAAGGAAAGATCAATTTCAACTCCAATTAGTTATCATGGAATCCAATTCCAACTCTAATTAGTTAGCATGAAATTCTAATTTTAAAATTAAAATAAACTCTTTTTTATTTTAATATTAAAATAAACTTTTATTTTAAAATTAAAATAAACATTTTATTTTAATTATAAAATAATTAAGAATAAAATAAAACTTTATATTTTAATATTAAAATAAACCTTTTATTTTAAAATTAAAATAAACTTTTATTTTATTTTTATAATAATTAAGAATAATATATATATATAATACTTGCTATTAGTTAACTATATATATATATATATATATATATATATATTTCTGTGGACCATTTTTTGGTTAAGAAGTTACTAAATACTTATATATATATATATATATATATATATAATACATATATATCATATATATATATGCAGTGACAATACCCATAATAATTCCAAGTTGCCCAGGCACGTAATAATCCAATTTGACAATACCTTGATTTTCATGGCACGGAATTAACTCAAAAGGTAGCAGCAGGTTTCAGAAAAAAAAAATTCCGCTCTTCCTTATCCCGTTGCTTTTCATGTATATTACATAATATATATATATCCTAAACGGTCGGTTTTTCAAAAAAAATGACTTTGATTTTGTTTTTTTTTTTTTTTTATTTAATAAATTTTATACAATAAAATTATGCCCAATTAAATTGTTCTAAACACATATCAATATATAAATTAAAACAATTAATAATTTGCATAAAGGTTTGGCTCTGATGCCACTTTATTAGGTTTGTAATATTCTTCAACGCAATCAAATTGCAAAAATTAAGCGGGCGTGTAAAATCGAGTTTAAAAATTTACAAACCATATACCCTGGATCACCCTTTATGCACAATTATTAATTAAACGAAAAGATAAAGAATAAATCACACCTCAAGATCGAGCTTCCTCGGTACAAGTTCACCTCCAAATCCTTTCGCGTTCAATCTTGAATCCACCGGGTTTGGTTCTTCCTTTGATCAACGTTAGCCACCCAAATGTTTGGCCTCTGAGGTGATCCACCAAGGAAGAAGAAAATTCAAGAAGATGGGTTTTGGCTCAAAACCTAGTTTTCTATCTATAGAAAAAGGTGTACTCTCCAACTATTGGAATTATGTCAGATGTTGAAAAGTCAACAACCCATACCACCCATAATAAGACTCCTCTTATTTATAGATGTGGGCAACCCACCTTAACAATTAAGGAATTGGGTTTTAATTAATTAATTCTTTTAATTAATTAAGCTCCCTAATCTTATTAGGGATAATTAATTAAACTCCTTTAACTAATTTTCCTTCCTAATCCAATTAGGAATAAATGAGAGTACTTATATTAAATTAATTCCTAAACTCTTTTAGAAATTAAAATAATAATAATTGTAATAATATTAATAAGACTCCTCTTATTAATTTATATTTAATATTTCTAAAATATTAAATAATAAATATTAAGCTATTTAATTTATTCTATCACCATAGATTAAATTAAATATACATAACATATTAT
Organism: Panax quinquefolius; assembly: GCA_020205615.1. Lineage (NCBI taxonomy): Eukaryota > Viridiplantae > Streptophyta > Magnoliopsida > Apiales > Araliaceae > Panax > Panax quinquefolius. The sequence goes on along the minus strand of CM035155.1, from coordinate 75,921,026 downwards.
TACGATTATGCCATTTACTTCTTAAATAATTATTCTTCCTTTTATGGTGTGACCCTTTAGGTTCTCCATATTAAACCTATTGTGAATAAATCAATTAGAATAATTCTAATCTTATTTAAATAAATAAATTAAATAATTAATTTATTTAAATAAATAATATTTATTCTACAATAGGGATAAGCCTCCCTAGCGATCAACGACTTTCCAGATAATATAGATTTCAACATTAATCATAAAAGAACCTTTGAGTAAATAGTTACCGTACAATTCAATCCTTCCACCATACAATGTCCCAATTAAATATAAGACATGGAATTACTGTCAAGTCTTATTTTATTTAATTATATGTATTTCGATTCTTAAATGCACAACTCTAAATAATGCAAATTAGAAACTCCTTTCTAATTTCATTCTGCCTTGGCCAAGGACTACTGGGTTGTCATTTATCGAATCACATAGGACATTTCTCTTCTTTTATTAGAAGTGGTAGATTCTTTATTGATCATACATATTATCTCCACGTACAACTTATTATACCCAAGCATACCTTTGATATACCCTCGTGGGTCTTAAGGAATAAGTCAAAGTATAACTCATCATACACAAGATACTATGATGATCTCAAGTCCAAGGATTACTTGACTACTATCACTACAGAATTCCTATTGACAGCAAATAAAACTCCATTAGGTATTCCTTAGCGAGCCACGTTCAATGAACTTATTCTCTAATAAGCACCTGCATACTTGCTTTAGTGTCTCCACACAAATGATCACGAGATCAATCATCCTCATCCAATGAGCAAGTTAACGTATGTACCAATCTATCCGGATTCACTAATCCCCAATTTAGTAATCCAATGATTGGGAACTATTTTAGTTTTAAGCTTTCTAAGAATTTAGATCTCATTAGAATGATCATCATCATTATTCTAAAAGCATTGCTTAAAACTATGGGTTTATCACATATTATAAAACAAAGATCATGCGAGATAATTAAAAGCCTTTAATAAATTAATACTTTTTATTAATAAATGAATAAGATTGTTACAAAGTATATGCTTTATCATCAAACATGATTGGCTTGTGTGTATATTACTTTCAATTATGGGATTAATGCTAAACATGATTACAAAGCAAACAATTGAAAGATGAAAGATAGAATGATCAAACCCAATTGTTGAATATAAACCAATGATAACATTCAAATCCTCATAATATTCCAGCAAAATAAAATACTAATCCACCGCAATAAAGAATCCCAAGAAGAATTGGAGAAGTAGACGTTTTGACTTCGTTCTACATAGGAATCTCCTTCACAATGTAAACCCTAGTTTTCTATGATGAAAATATGACAAAAAGTATCAATTTTTTGTCTGACACCAGTCAGAATCGTTTTTAATCTAATTACAAATTATTTAATTAAAAATTAAAATAAAACAAATACACAGCTTCAGCATCGCGCGCGACCGCTCGCCCCTCCAGTATGTTCCTCGCGCGGGTGCGAGACTTGCAGAATGTCATGCTCTCCATCTGAGTACTCGCACGGGCGCGAGCTCTCAAGGCTATTCTCACCATATCTGCTTGCAACTTACAATCTGTGATTCTGGTTCTAGATTCGATTACGTCATTGCTGATGTTCTTTGCTACTTGTTCATTCATGCTTAATCCTCTTCCATGCTTGATCTCCTTGTTCCATTGTACTTTCATGACATGCATATCCTCGCTTGTTCCTTACCTTTACGCATCCATTAGCCTCGTGCCCTCTAATACCACCAAATTAGGCTGATTCATGCACTTATTCATAAAAAGGAGTTTTATGTAAATGCAATGCAAACTATCATGAAATGCAACTAAAACACAATAAAATGTACTTGAGATGAGCATAGTTCGCGTGAAATGGTACTCAATAAGTAGGTATAAATACCACTTATCAGTATTACATCCTAACATCGTAACGACTATATGTGTTACTTTCGGAACCATTGTCTCCGATAACATGTCCCCTTTTACTGGGTTGTTCACCTCAGCTTTTCAACATCTGAATCCGCACCAAAACAATTTGGTTTGGCATAACTTCTCAAGAAACACTTGAATTCCATGAACATCTTTCAATATTCGTCTAGCTGAACTAAATAGCATAGACTTCTACAACAATTCGGACATCAATCAAAATATACATATACATATATATTCTCATATCTTAAAGAAATCTCAAAAATATTTTTTTGACGTCATGATACCGCACTGTATTTACAGTCCGTTTGAGGATTCCGTCATTTGGTGATTTTATCATACTACATCATACCATAGTGGGCTGACAATCCTTAAATCACATCCAACACTAAGTAATACTACATTGATGACTCCATCATTTTTATCATCTCTACACCAGGTTCCATGATACATTGATGATATATAAAAGAAATATATTTTGATATATTTCAAATCATTTTTGTCTAGCTGAAGCAATTAGCATAGACATACGAATAACGGTATTATTTTTAAAACTCATTGGTTTCATCATTTGATCCAATGTTTTTCAAGAAAATAGAAGTGCAAACATCAGCACGAAGTCAATAAATTTCAAAAGTCTAGCATAGCTAGTAGATTTAGAATATCCAAGTATCCATCAACTTAAATCTTTACTTCATTACTTCATTATTTAACCATTCTATCAATCTCCAACTTCATCAATGCTCTCTATACTATAACCGTTTTCTACCCAAAATAGTTCATCAAACTTATCGCACATTGGAAGTTCAAGAACTTGCCACAATAATATGAGTTTAAGAAGTTATCATAGTCAGACCATAGGCGTCCATTCGCTAAGGGGTTCAAAACATACCATATTATTGTGAGTCACGAACTTACCTTATGCATTAGTTTTAAGAACCGCACCTAATCCTAATAATATCTGACTAATCTTAATTGTTTTTAACTATCAAATATACACATGAGAAAAGAATCACCTTTTCGCCACATATACATTGATAGCGCGACACCAACATTCCAGTGATTATCAATGTGATAAACTGAGTGCAAGTATAAAACCCTCACCCATACAAAGGTTTATACAACTCAGCCATCACATGAGTCCTCAATTGAAATCCCACCTAACTCTATCTTACTCATAACTTATTCTTTGCTCGATACGAATTCCTCATATCACATCATCTATAACTCCTCGTGAGTTATCTCGTACTATATCACAATACATCATCTTCATAGCATCAAGCTATAATTATTCAAACATATAGACCATCTTTCTTTTACAACTTAAACAGATCACGTCGTGATCTTATTCTATAATCATCTCCATTAAAAGTCTTTCCTTAACTCGTGATCGTTTTGTTTTACAATCCTCCTTTCCTTTTTCATCATTTATGATTTCATTTATGCTTTTAATCGTACAGGCTTTGTCTATTCATCATTATTCGTTATCTTGGCTATTGGAGTTAGGCAACTCCCATTCCTTATCTTTATATCTCTTCAAGATTCTTCTTTGAATTTTCTTGTTTATATAACAATTCTTCCTTTAAGAATTTCTAACTTCATTCACATTGCTCAACATTTCATCATACGTATCCATTTTCTATACGTGGTACACATCGAGTCTCTAATAGTTTCAATATGGTACGCTGAGTGGTATCCCACAAACAACCAACAAACTAGGTTTCGAGTTGCTAGTTCGTATATACCTCCGCTCTATGAAGGAATCGTTTAGCCCAGATACCATACATCAACTATTAAAGAGTACAACTGTACCATACTTCAATACAACTTTTTTTTACTCTTAACTTCTTTATCATTCTCTTCTTATAGACATCACCTTACATCCCTATTATTAGAGTTGGGTAACCCCACCTTCATACTCCTTATAACTTTGCGAAATTCTTCTTTGAATCCTCTCACACATGTTTTAATCCCTCCTTTATAAATTTCTTAAATTATTTCTTATTGTTCAAATTCTATTTGAGCATATTCTTTCATTATCTTCACCTTCCTTCTCTAAGGTTATAGCCTACGGTACTCCTACCTAAGGTTTATAACCTACAACTTTGATACCAACTGTAATGACCCCAAAAATTCATACAATTTAATTCTCAACTTTGGTCGTTAATAACACGTCTACCTTCTGATTTTACATCATTATTCGATGTTAAACTTTATAAAATGCGGAATAATTTAAACTTTTATGTATTTTTACTTTAATTCCCTGAATCAAAACCTTTATCATCTACATGTTTTTGAATCAATCTTATTTTATGATTCACTTTATCACTGTTATTATATAAAATTTTACATTTCAATCCGATAACCTTTATATATCAGATAACTCTAAGTTTAGCTTTACAACTAAACATAAAACTATACATCATAAAACATTTAATACATCTCATGAATCTTAATCATGGTATAAAGAAATAACAACTTTAGCTAAAATATTAATCTTCGTGTATTATTTCTGATCCATGTTATTCAAGTAGCACATAGTGTTACCTTCAATCCTTAACCTGCAAAAATGGTTATTTGCAAGGTTGAGCTCGATAGCCCAGCAAAATCTAATAGTTTTCATGCATCACGTAGCACATAATAACATGCTCAACATATATCTCATAAACATTAGACTAACATAACATACATGTTACAGTTCATATAATCAAGTATAAAGATTGAGTTCTTTACTCAATCAGCATGTTTTACTCAATCAACGTAGTCATAAGTTGACTTTAACATTTTATACATTCAACATATATATAACAGATCATGCTATTTGCAATAAAGATTTAAAACAGTTAATCACCAATTCACATAGCAAATAGGAAATGAAAGACTTGCCTTAATCGTTGTTTACCAATAACAGTTTAACAGCTTACAGATATCTGCACTTCACGTGCCCTACACAATTATATAATCATTCACATTAACTATTAGTCACATAGCAACACATAGTAGTTGTAATGTAAACTTTAATTTACATCTCATAACCCTTCCTATTATCAATACACAATGTTCAATTTTATTGTGTTAACTTTCGACTTATAGCTCACTATATTTCATATTCGAAGTTCATTCAAGTGCTTAAGTCTTGCTAGAAATCATTATTGGTTTTATATGAAACCCATTTCATACCTTATAATGTTCATTTCATTTGACTTAAAACACTTTTTACGTTCATTAACACTTATCACGGTGTTTTGACGTTTATTCGTCACACGCCCGATTTGTCTCTCTTGTGTGTGCTTAGTATGCGTATATAAATTATCTAATATATCATTAATTAATGTTAAGAATCATTATACTTCATAATATTCATGTTGTATAACTTAGAACAACATCTCTTACCGTCATGAGCATTACACTTGCATACGTGCATGCCCGACGCCCTCCGATTGCCTCCGAAAACACAACAGTCCTACAAATGACAATTTTGACCCTTCCTAAATACCTCCAATTTAAAAATATAAAGAACAAAAGTTGTAGGTCTATTCGTCCTCGTTCTGGATCATCTTAAATCACCCCAATCAGAGTTCGTATGAAAACGTTATGACCGTTTTACCAAAAAAAGTCAAAGCAGTCACACCTTGCAGACTAGGCGCACGGCCGCACACAATTCCTTCATAAATACCGCACGCCCACGTGACTTGCAGTGCCCAGCTGCGCGCCCGCATTCCTGGGATGCTCGGCCGCGTCCAGATTACTGTGTTCTCAATGTACAAACTTCAAATCTTCATAACTTCTTCATTTTAAGTCAGAATTAGTTGGTTTTCGACTCTATGAACTCGTGAAACACTGGACTACTCATCTACAGAGTAATTTTAACATTTCAAAAACTTTAACAAATCAATTTAAGGGTTCCAATTCAATGTTCATGCTATATTTTCATGTTTTAAACACATTTAGCGAATTCGATCGCTATGGCTTCGTTTCTTAACAAATTAACACGATTTAAACTACGTCGTTTTCGTTTCTTCACATACTAATATAACCAAATACCAATTTTTAGATCATAAAATATATTAGACATAAAATTTCGTACTTTCTAAACCCAATTTTCATGAAAAAACACTGTTGTATGAAATCTTCTACTACAACCCAATTTCATGCCTTTAATCATCAAATAACACTTATATATAATAAATAATAGATTATAACCTTAAATACATATATATGTATCAATCCAACATAATTATCAATAGAAATTTCAAAAATAAGGGTTAACATTAAAGTAGGCTATACCTTCTCTTTGATTGTATGATGTAAAAGATGGTGACTAGGTTTAGAAATTCCCCTTCTTCCTCTTGCCAATCTCAAAAACTCAGTGTTTTTCTCTCTTGCTTCCAAGCTCTCTCTCTAAATTTCGCTTTCTCAGCCTTGGTAAATCTGGCGTGAAAACATAATCGTATATGGCCAAACCTCCCATGCACTCTTTCAGTTAAAAAAAATAAAAAGACGTTAGTTGAATAAGCCAAAAGGCCACATGGCCTTGTTTGGCTACCACTTTATCCTCCAAACTAGATTATTTTAATAATATTATATAGTTTCCACTTGTCACACTTTAGTTAATTTAAATAACTTTAGTTTAGTTAATTTAAATAACTTATAATAATAATAATAATAATAATAATAATAATAATAATAATCTTATTATCATTATCATTATACTTATAATTAATAAATTATAAACATCACTTTATTTAATTTATTTATTTCCAAATAAATTAAACAATTCATTTAATTTAATTATTTTCTTAAATATTAAGCAATTGATTTAATTTAATTATTTCCTTAAATTAAATCCTTGAGATAAAATTATCATTACTCAATTTAATTTACATTAATCAATTTAGTTACTAAATTAATTCACCACAATTTTATCAACCATTTATTTATCTCAATAAATAAATAAATTTAAAATATTTATTTAATTTAATAAATATTCAAAATTAATTACTAAATTCATTTAATTCCTTCAATCGTTAACTTAACTATTAAACCTCACTTTCCCAATATATGAACATATATTTCTCTTCACACCATATAACACCCACTTCCAGAAAAGGAAAGGGAGGTCACGTGCAAAGCACAACGAACCTCAAAATAAATAAACAGAGCACTAACAACCTCAAATTACAAATAGTGGTGATTCATTAATAAAGTAATAAGTACAATTTTTCAAATTGAGTCAAAATAATCAACGCTTAAAATTCAAATCAACCTAAATGGTCAAAGGCAAAACTCTCATCACACTAGCCCTGAATCACCCCTCCAAACCTGCCGGAAGAAAAACATAGCATGAGCCAATTGCCCAAAGACACGGATCTGAGATATACAAAAGGTATACAACTGATATACGAAAACAACTGAGACAAAATATTGAACAAAGCCTCAAGTGCAAATACGAACAAAAATATAATATCCAAAGATCCGAATGGAATATATCTGAATCAACATAATTGGCCGAAACCAATGTATTTAATAAAGAAATAACGAATCAAGTAACTAACTCAATGAATTGAATCGAATGAAAACAAACAAAACTAATACAATAAAATAATAAATTTGAAACAAATGGTCAAGTTATTTCATACCGAGGTGAGCCCAAAAATATATCTTGCCACACAGGCAAGTCAAACTAATGCCACACAGGCAAGTCAAAATAATGCCATACAGGCAAGTCAAAACAATGCCACACAGGCAGGTCAAATGATGCCACACAGGCAAATCACATATTGGATCGCGAATCCAAATGTATGCAAATCAGATAGGTGTGTTTGGCACAACATCACCAAATCGCAGAACAAAAAACTAGGGTTAACCCATACGCCTCCCACAACAAAACACCAAATGGCCCACTTCCATCGGAGCCCAAAACGGAGACGCCGTGGACTAATCTCACCGCCATGGAAAGTGTCATGCCTCTCGTGCCAAGACGACATGCCTGTGGTACCCCCACAGGTGGTTATAGCTCAAGTATACCCTATGGTATATTCTAACAAAAATATTATGTCACAACACATGCGACATAATACTAATAAGATTAGGTTTAGTTAATTATTTATTAATTAATAGATGTTATAAATTCTCCTAATTTTAATAGGATATTAACATTACCCAAATACAAAATAGACCCAATTAGTATAAAAGCCTAAATTAATGTAATCACTTACTTATTATAGTTAACACAAATTAAATATAATTTGACCTAAACATAAGAAAAGCCCAAGTAAAATATGGATTTAAATATTATTTATTTATTTTATTTATTATTATTATTATTATTATTATTATTATTATTATTATTATTTTACCGTATTACATCACCTACCCTTTAAAAAGGATTCCGTCCCCTAATCAAAAGAATGAACGTACCTAATTATCAAAAGATGCGGATACTCCACCTTTAATAGACCCTCTATCTCTCTCAAGTAGCTTCCCTCGCTCAATGATTTTACCACAAGACTTTAACAAAAAGAATTATCTTCCTCAATTTCTATTTAATCAGTTGTTTAATTATCTACTAAACTTAATTTAATTTTTCCAAACAAACAAGGAAGAAAAGAGGGAAACAAAATCATCTACCTTTTTAATTTAAACACAATTATATAAGATAAAATCAATTGATATTTAATTATATATATAAAAATAGGTTATTACATTTTTTACCCTTAAAAATAATTCCGTCCTCGAATTCAAGTAACTACATTAGGTTTTATTTTAATTTTAATTTAAATTACATAATTATTCATAAACTTAAATTAAAATGTAGCTCACTTATTTGTAACGATCAGTTCGTAAGACCATAGGTCCACACAATTATCCATGTACTCGTAAAAGATTCGTCAGCTATCGTGTCAAGCCTTGGTAAAGTTTTTCGCGTTAAATCACATGATCCACTGTTGGTGCGGCCCCCCGTTAATATCTTTGAGTTTCATTCTTGCAAACGTATCGTACTTTTCTAATCTAATTCAAAACACAAAATTTTCTCTTCATCTAAATAAGATTCGAATACAAAATATTTAAAATTATCTTTAATTCAGAAAATATTTATGTTCCACCCATGACAAAGATCTAACAAATTATTTTTGTTTTATTTTACATAAATTCATACAAAACTCTAATGATAATGAATAAACAAAACAACTATGTAAACTATATTACCAATGCTCACTAAGTCCTCAAGAGTTTCAAAATATCATAACCTCAAATCAAATTAGTTCTCAATATAATAATACCAAAATATACTACTAAGATCTCTTTATCACCATATTAACCTCCAAGTCACATATTCTATAATCTGGATAAGCAAACTACAAATATTTAAGATCTCTAAAATCAATTGAATTTCATCGCCATTACTATCTAATTAATTAATCAATACTTCTCTTAAAGTGCAAACCTTAACCCAACAAATTTCAATGTCTCCCCATACTATTACAAAGAAAGTTCATAGAATATAACTCCAATATCTTACTAGAAATATAGCCACAAAATTGATCATTAACTCCAAATGATTAAACTAATTACCTCGAATATCAACCACTTAAATTACAAGAAATCCTCTATACTTAATAATTTTCACTTTATCATATTATGCCATCAATACACAAATCTCAAATTATCCACAAGCTTAGCATAAATCAAAACCTAACTTAAATCAAATCCTCAATTCCACGATCATAATATTTGTCATAAAAAAAAACAACTCTAACCATTAATTTCCCAAAATCAAATACTCGTCGATTCAAATATTCACATCATAATCACATCTCATATAAGATCACTTCTTATCTATACAAAGTATAACTTTATTCACCTCAATCATTAAATGTACAATTCTTAACTAATAACATTACTCAATCACCTTAATAAATTATTCCACTTCCTCAAATCAACTACAAATCGAAAAGAAATCGACAAATTGGTCAAAATAGAGACCAACCAAACAAAGAATGAAATCGAATCAAACTCCTACGCCTACCCAATGGTTTACCCACAACTCACAAAGTCAAACCTAAATAGGTTTTCTACAAGAAAGAACCTAAGCTCGATACCATCTCTCAGAATACCCCCCTCCGAGAAAAGGAAAGGGAGGTCACGTCTGCACACAACGAACCTCAAAATAAATAAACAGAGCACTAACAACCTCAAATTACAAATAGTGGTGATTCATTAATAAAGTAATAAGTACAATTTTTCAAACTGAGTCAAAATAATCAACGCTTAAAATTCGAATCAACCTAAATGGTCAAAGGCAAAACTCTCATCACACTAGCCCTGAATCACCCCTGCAAACCTGCCGGAAGAAAAACACAGCATGAGCCAATTGCCCAGTACGGATACAGATATACAAAAGGTATACAACTGATATACGAAAACAACTGAGACAAAATATTGAACAAAGCCTCAAGTGCAAATACGAACGAAAATATAATATCCAAAGATCCGAATGGAATATATCTGAATCAACATAATTGACGAAACCAATGATTTAATAAAGAAATAACGAATCAAGTAACTAACTCAATGAATCGAATCGAATGTAAAACAAACAAAACTAATACAATAAAATAATAGGTCAAAAACAAATGGTCAAGTTATTTAACACCGAGTGAGCCCAAAAATATATCTTGCCACATGCAAGTCAAACTAATGCCACACAGCAAGTCAAAATAATGCCATATGTAAGTCAAAAATAATGCCACACAGTAGTCAAATGATGCCACACAGTAAATCACATATTGGATCGCGAATCCAAATGTATGCAAATCAGATAGGTGTGTTTGGCACAACATCACCAATCCGCAGAACAAAAAACTAGGGTTAACCCATACGCCTCCCACAACAAAACACCAAATGGCCCACTTCCACCGGAGCCCAAAACGGAGACTCCGTGGACTAATCTCACCGCCATGGAAAGTGTCATACCTCTCGTGCCAAGACGACATGCCTGTGGTACCCCCACAGGTGGTTATAGCTCAAGTATAACCTATGGTATATTCTAACAAAAATATTATGTCACAACACATGCGACATAATACTAACAAAAGGGTTCTATATGTACATGTTGAACCAAATCAAATTATAGTCACAAGGTTTCAAAAAGAAGGTAGCAACATGTACCGCTCTACAATTATCAAAAATAAATACTAAACATGATATCCTAATTCAAAGAGTACAAATACGAGTCCAATGTGTCAACTCCAAAATGAAACAAATATATGAATTTCACAAGAAACAATTATGTGAAATAATAACAGAATTTGAAACGAGGAACAAAACGAATAAATCAAATTTAACAAAAGTATCGCTGAAAGAGTACGGAATCCGTACCTTAATATAGTACCAAAATAATTCACTGAAGCCAAATATCACCCGTTAGACTCCCTCAAATGCCAACGATATCAAATACGAAACGTTATTCACAACCTAAACATATTCACCTCAAATTAAAAAATAATCCAAACTAATAAATTCTAAAATAATTCATAATCTATTTAATATGCCTTTAATCATCGCCTTATATCAATTATTAATACTCCAAAATTTATATTCCAAAATAACTCTTTAAATTCACTCAAATCTCGATCTAATAAAAAGTAATAATAATACAATCATAACTTACCTACTAATTATAATTTATATTAATATAAAATTAATTTCTTCAATTATAAATTTTTACAAAATAACTCGAATTAAATAATAAGTAATCTTTTAATCAACCTTTTTTTTAAAACGAATTAATATACTCGTATATAATAGATATATATACATAAAAATCCATCCATGTTCTTATCACAACAACTTTGATCATGCAGCTATGAAATATTTTTTTTTTTAAAAGGTCAAAGCGATGCCCGTAAGTCTATAAGCATAAAATTCCTTCTCAAAATTAAAGGTGATGGGCATCATTACATGCTTAATGCAAGCTTCAATTCAATAAGTCTTACAAAAGGAGGGTATTTCGATGCAAACAAATCTTCCTAGATATGTCTAAATGAACACATTATATGGATTGCGAGATATAATACTCATACCTAATATTGCTAATCGAGTCGCCTTAACCGCTATAAAACAAAAGATGGACATTAAATTGAATCGTCATTCCTTTTGAGCCGCTTCTCTCTTCCTCTCTTTCCCTAAATTCGTATCATGAAAATAAGATTAGGTTTAGTTATTTATTTATTAATTAATAGATGTTATAAATTCTCCTAATTTTAATAGGATATTAACATTACCTAAATACAAAATAGACCCAATTAGTATAAAAGCCTAAATTAATGTAATCACTTACTTATTATAGTTCACACAAATTAAATATAATTTGACCCAAACATAAGAAAAGCCCAAATAAAATATTGATTTAAATATTATTTATTTATTTATTTTATTTATTTATTTATTTTTATTATTATTATTATTATTATTATTATTATTATTATTATTTTACCGGGTATTACATCACCTACCCCTTAAAAAGGATTCCGTCCCCAGAATCAAAAGAATGAATGTACCTACTTATCAAAAGATGCGGATACTCCACTCGAATGAACCCTCTATCTCTCAAGTAGTTTCATTCTCAAAGATTTTACCACAAGACTTTAACAAAAAAAGAATTATCTTCCTCAATTTCTATTTAATCGCTTATTTAATTATCTACTAAACGAATTTAATTTTTCCAAACAAACAAGGAAGAAAAGAGGAAACAAAATCATCTACCTTTTTAATTTAAACACAATTATATAAGATAAAATCAATTGATATTTAATTATATATATAAAAATAGGTTATTACATTTTCACCCCATAAAAATAATTCCATCCTCTAATTCAAGTAACTACATTAGGTTTTATTTTAATTTTAATTTAAATTACATAATTATTCATAAACTTAAATTAAAATGTAGCTCACCATTTTGTAACGATCAGCTCTCGTAAGACCATAGGTCCACACAATTATCCATGTACTCAGAAAAGATTCTTCACCATCGTGTCAAGCCTTGGTAAAGTTCTTCGCGTTAAATCACATGATCCATCTTTGTTGATGCGGCCCCAATTAATATCTTTGAGTTTCATTCTTGCAAACGTCGTCTTTTCTTGAAATCTAATTCAAAACACAAAATTTTCTCTTCATCTAAATAAGATTCAATACCCAAATATTTAAAATTATCTTTAATTCAGAAATGTTTATGTTCCACCCATGACAAAGATCTAACAAATTATTTTTGTTTTATTTTACATAAATTCATACAAAACTCTAATGACAACAGACAAACATAACAACTATGCAAACTATATTACCAATGCTCACTAAGTCCTCAAGAGTTTCAAAATATCATAACCTCAAATCAAATTAGTTCTCAATATAATAATACCAAAAATATACTACTAAGATCTCTTTATCACCATATTAACCTCCAAGTCACATATTCTATAATCTGGATAAGCAAACTACAAATATTTAAGATCTCTAAAAATCAATTGAATTTCATCAGTTACTATCTAATTAATTAATCAATACTTCTCTTAGTGCAAACCTTAACCCAAAAAATTTCAATGTCTCCCCATATTATTACAAAGAAAGTTCATTGAATATAACTCCAATATCTTACTAGAAATATAGCCACAAAATTGATCATTAACTCCAAATGATTAAACTAATTACCTCGAATATCAACCACTTAAATTACAAGAAATCCTCTATACTTAATAATTTTCACTTTATCATAATATTCCATCAATACACAAATCTCAAATTATCCACAAGCTTAGCATAAATCAAAACCTAACTTAAATCAAATCCTCAATTCCACGATCATAATATTTGTCATAAAAAAAAATAACTCTAACCATTAATTTCCCAAAATCAAATACTCGTCGATTCAAATACTCACATCATAATCACATCTCATATAAGATCACTTCTTATCTGTACAAAGTATAAATTTATTCACCTCAATCATTAAATGTACAATTCTTAACTAATAACATTACTCAATCACCTTAATAAATTATTCCACTTCCTCAAATCAACTACAAATCGAAAAGAAATCGACAATTGGTCAAAATAGAGACCAACCAAACAAAGAACGAAATCAAATCAAACTCCTACGCTCTACCCAATGGTTTACCCACAACTCACAAAATCAAACCTAAATAGGTTTTCTACAAGAAAGAACCTAAGCTCTGATACCATCTCTGTAACACCCCCCTCTAGAAAAGGAAAGGGAGGTCCCGTGCAAAACACAACGAACCTCAAAATAAATAAACAGAGCACTAACAACCTCAAATTACAAATAGTGGTGATTCATTAATAAAGTAATAAGTACAATTTTTCAAACTGAGTCAAAATAATCAACGCTTAAAATTCAATCAACCTAAATGGTCAAAGGCAAAACTCTCATCACACTAAGCCTCGAATCACCCCACCAAACTCTTGGAAGAAAAACACAAAGATTAGCCAATTGCCCAATACGGATACTGAGATATAAAAAGTATACAACTCGATATAATGAAAACAATGAGACAAAATATTGAACAAAGCCTCAAGTGCAAATACTGAACGAAAATATAATATCCAAAGATCCGAATGGAATATATCTCAATCAACATAATTGACGAAACCAAAAGATTTAATAAAGAAATAACGAATCAAGTAACTAACTCAATGAATTGAACTGAACAAAAAACAACAAAACTAATACAATAAAATAATAAAGTCAAACAAATGGTCAAGTTATTTCATACCGAAAGAGAGCCCAAAAATTTATCTTGCCACACAGCAAGTCAAACTAATGCCACACAGAAAGTCAAAATAATGCCATACAGTAAGTCAAAACAATGCCACATAGCAAAGTCAAATGATGCCACACAGTAAATCACACATTGGATCGCGAATCCAAATGTATGCAAATCGGATAGGTGTGTTTTGGCACAACATCACCAATCCGCAGAATGTAAAAACTAAGGTTAACCCATACGCCTCCCACAACAAAACACCAAATGGCCCACTTCCTCCGGAGCCCAAAACGGAGACGCCGTGGACTAATCACACCGCCATGGAAAGTGTCATGTCTCTCGTGCCAAGACGACATGCTGCATGGGTACCCCCACAGTGGTTATAGCTCAAGTATACCCTATGGTATATTCTAACAAAAATATTATGTCACAACACATGCGACATAATACTAACAAAAAGGTTCTATATGTATATGTTGAACCAAATCAAATTATAGTCACAAGGTTTCAAAAGAAGGTAGCAACATATGTATCACTCTACAATTATCAAAAAAATAAATACTAAACATGATATCCTAATTCAAAGAGTACAAATACGAGGCCAATGTGTCAACTCCAAAATGAAACAAATATATGAATTTCACAAGAAACAATTATGTGAAATAATAACAGAATTTGAAACGAGGAACAAAACGAATAAATTAAATTTAACAAGAGTATCGTTGAAAGAGTACGGAATCCGTACCTTAATATAGTACCAAAATAATTCACTGAAGCCAAATATCACCCGTTAGACTCCATCAAATGCCAACGATATCAAATACAAAACGTTATTCACAACCTAAACATATTCACCTCAAATTAAAAAATAATCCAAACTAATAAATTCTAAAATAATTCATAATCTATTTAATATGCCTTTAATCATCGCTTTATATCAATTATTAATACTCCAAAATTTATATTCCAAAATAACTCTTTAAATTCCTCCGTCTCGATCTAATAAAAAGTAATAATAATACAATCATAAGTTACCTACTAATTATAATTTATATTAATATAAAATTAATTTCTTCAATTATAAATTTTTACAAAATAACTCGAATTAAATAATAAGTAATCTTTTAATCAACCTTTTTTTAAAGCGAATTAATATACTCGTGTATATAATAGATATATATACATAAAAATCCATCCATGTTCTTATCACAACAACTTTGATCATTCAGTAGCTATGAAATATTTTTTTAAAAGGTCAAAGTCGATGCCCGTAAGTCTATAAGCATAAAATTCCCTTCTCAAAATTCAAGGTGATGGGCATCATTACATGCTTAATGCAAGCTTCAATTCAATAAGTCTTACAAAAGGAGGGTATTTCATGCAAACAAATCTTCCTAAGATATGTCTAAATGAACACATTATATGGATTGCGATATAATACTCATACCTAATATTGCGAATTGAGTCATACTTTAATCGCTATAAAAGAAAAGATGGACATTAAATTGAATCGTCGTTCCTTTTGAGCCGCTTTCTTTCTATCCTCTCTTTCCATAAATTCGTATCATTGAAAATAAGATTAGGTTTAGTTATTTATTTATTAATTAATAGATGTTATAAATTCTCCTAATTTTAATAGGATATTAACATTACCCAAATACAAAATAGACCCAATTAGTATAAAAGCCTAAATTAATGTAATCACTTACTTATTATAGTTCACACAAATTAAATATAATTTGACCTAAACATAAGAAAAGCCCAAGTAAAATATGGATTTAAATATTATTTATTTATTTTATTTATTATTATTATTATTATTATTATTATTATTATTATTATTATTATTATTATTATTATTATTATTATTATTATTATTATTATTTTACCGTATTACATCACCTATCCTTTAAAAAAGGATTCCGTCCCCTAATCAAAAGAATGAACGATACCTACTTATCAAAAGATGCGATACTCCACTCGAATAGACCCCTCTATCTCTCAAGTAGCTTCCCGCTCCGAATGATTTTACCACAAGACTTTAACAAAAAGAATTATCTTCCTCAATTTCTATTTAATCAGTTATTTAATTATCTACTAAACGAATTTAATTTTTCCAAACAAACAAGGAAGAAAAGAGGGAAACAAAATCATCTACCTTTTTAATTTAAACACAATTATATAAGATAAAATCAATTGATATTTAATTATATATAAAAAAATAGGTTATTACATTTTTCACCCTTAAAAATAATTCCATCCTCTAATTCAAGTAACTACATTAGGTTTTATTTTAATTTTATTTAAATTACATAATTATTCATAAACTTAAATTAAAATGTAGCTCCTTCATTTGTAACGATCAGCCTTCTGTAAAGACCATAGGTCCACACAATTATCCATGTACTCGTAAAAGATTCGTCTACCATCGTGTCAAGCCTTGTAAAGTTCTTCGTTAAAATCACATGATCCACTCATTGAGTGCATTTGAATTAATATCTTTGAGTTTCATTCTTGCAAACGTACGTACTTTCTTCTAATCTAATTCAAAACACAAAATTTTCTCTTCATCTAAATAAGATTCAATACCAAATATTTAAAATTATCTTTAATTCAGAAAATGTTTATGTTCCACCCATGACAAAGATCTAACAATTTATTTTTTTTTATTTTACATAAATTCATACAAAACTCTAATGACAATGGATAAACATAACAACTAGGCAAACTATATTACCAATGCTCACTAAGTCCTCAAGAGTTTCAAAATATCATAACCTCAAATCAAATTAGTTCTCAATATAACAATACCAAAAATATACTACTAAGATCTCTTTATCACCATATTAACCTCCAAGTCACATATTCTATAATCTGGATAAGCAAACTACAAATATTTAAGATCTCTAAAATCAATTGAATTTCATCGATTATTATCTAATTAATTAATCAATACTTCTCTTAGTGCAAACCTTAACCCAACAAATTTCAATGTCTCCCCATACTATTACAAAGAAAGTTCATAGAATATAACTCCAATATCTTACTAGAAATATAGCCACAAAATTGATCATTAACTCCAAATGATTAAACTAATTACCTCGAATATCAACCACTTAAATTACAAGAAATCCTCTATACTTAATAATTTTCACTTTATCATAATATGTCATCAATACACAAATCTCAAATTATCCACAAGCTTAGCATAAATCAAAACCTAACTTAAATCAAATCCTCAATTCCACGATCATAATATTTGTCATAAAAAAAAAATAACTCTAAACATTAATTTCCCAAAATCAAATACTCGTCGATTCAAATACTCACATCATAATCACATCTCATATAAGATCACTTCTTATATGTACAAAGTATAACTTTATTCACCTTAATCATTAAATGTACAATTCTTAACTAATAACATTACTCAATCACCTTAATAAATTATTCTACTTCCTCAAATCAACTACAAATCGAAAAGAAATCGATAAATTGGTCAAAATAGAGACCAACCAAACAAAGAACGAATCGAATCAAACTCCTACGCCTACCCAATGGTTTACCCACAACTCATGTGTCAAACCTAAATAGGTTTTCTACAAGAAAGAACCTAAGCTCGATAACATCTCTCAGAATACCCCTTCCGGAAAGGAAAGGGAGGTCACGTGCAAAGCACAACGAACCTCAAAATAAATAAACAGAGCACTAACAACCTCAAATTACAAATAGTGGTGATTCATTAATAAAGTAATAAGTACAATTTTTCAAACTGAAGTCAAAATAATCAACGCTTAAAATTCGAATCAACCTAAATGGTCAAAGGCAAAACTCTCATCACACTAGCCCTGAATCACCCCTCAAACTCGCCAGAAGAAAAAAAAGATGAGCTAATCGCACATTGCCCGATCGGATACGAGATATACAAAAGGTATACAATCGATATATACGAAAACAATCGAGACAAAATATCGAACAAAGCCTCAAGTGCAAATACGAACGAAAAATATAATATCCAAAGATCCGAATGGAATATATCTCGAATCAACATAATTGACGAAACCAATGTATTTAATAAAGAAATAACGAATCAAAGTAACTAACTCAATGAATTGAATCGAACAAAAAACAAACAAAACTAATACAATAAAATAATAATAGTCAAACAAATGGTCAGGGTTATTTCACACCGAAAGGTGAGCCCAAAATATATCTTGCCACACAGCAAGTCAAACTAATGCCACACAGTAAGTCAAAATAATGCCATACAGTAAGTCAAAACAATGCCACACAGGCAGGTCAAATGATGCCACACAGGCAAATCACACATTGGATCGCGAATCCAAATGTATGCAAATCGGATAGGTGTGTTTGGCACAACATCACCAATCCGCAGAACATAAAACTAGGGTTAACCCATACGCCTCCCACAACAAAACACCAAATGGCCCACTTCCTCCGGAGCCCAAAACGGAGACGCCGTGGACTAATCACACCGCCATGGAAAGTGTCATGCCTCTCGTGCCAAGACGACATGCCTGTGTTAGCCCCACAGGTGGTTATAGCTCAAGTATACCCTATGGTATATTCTAACAAAAATATTATGTCACAACACATGCGACATAATACTAACAAAAGGGTTCTATATGTACATGTTGAACCAAATCAAATTATAGTCACAAGGTTTCAAAAAGAAGGTAGCAACATGTACCGCTCCAAAATTATTAAAAATAAATACTAAACATGATATCCTAATTCAAAGAGTACAAATACGAGTCCAATGTGTCAACTCCAAAATGAAACAAATATATGAATTTCACAAGAAACAATTATGTGAAATAATAACAGAATTTGAAACGAGGAACAAAACGAATAAATCAAATTTAATAAGAGTATCGCTGAAAGAGTACGGAATCCGTACCTTAATATAGTACCAAAATAATTCACTGAAGCCAAATATCACCCGTTAGACTCCCTCAAATGCCAACGATATCAAATAAGAAACGTTATTCACAACCTAAACATATTCACCTCAAATTAAAAAAATAATCCAAACTAATAAATTCTAAAATAATTCATAATCTATTTAATATGCCTTTAATCATCGCTTTATATCAATTATTAATACTCCAAAATTTATATTCCAAAATAACTCTTTAAATTCCTCCGTCCGATCTAATAAAAAGTAATAATAATACAATCATAAGTTACCTACTAATTATAATTTATATTAATATAAAATTAATTTCTTCAATTATAAATTTTTTACAAAATAACTCGAATTAAATAATAAATAATCTTTTAATCAACCTTTTTTTTTAAAACGAATTAATATACTCGTGTATATAATAGATATATATACATAAAAATCCATCCATGTTCTTATCACAACAACTTTGATCATTCAGGCTATGAAATATTTTTTTTTTAAAAGGTCAAAGCTGATGCCCAGAAGTCTATAAGCATAAAATTCCCTTCTCAAAATTCAAGGTGATGGGCATCATTACATTACCCAAATTCTCCTAATTTTAATAGGATATTAACATTACCCAAATACAAAATAGACCCAATTAGTATAAAAGCCTAAATTAATGTAATCACTTACTTATTATAGTTCACACAAATTAAATATAATTTGACCCAAACATAAGAAAAGCCCAAGTAAAATATGGATTTAAATATTATTTATTTATTTTATTTTATTTATTTATTATTATTATTATTATTATTATTATTATTATTATTATTATTATTATTATTATTATTTTTTTTCTATTATTACACACCGATCATATATTTCAACATATATATAGACGTATATATAAATACTCAAACTCAAAATATCTCATAATAAGAATTTTAATTATTAAATTCTTATTTTAATAATTAATAAAAAAATTGGGTTGTCACCGTAAAGTTAAAGTTTGAGTCATCCAGTGTATAAAGGATATTGATTGTATATGTAAGTATATATATTAACTCTGATAAAGTGAATCATGGATTATATATGATTCAAAGACATGTAAATGATAAAGGTTTTGATTCAGGAAATTAAAGGCAAAAGACATAAAAGTTTAAATTATTTCGCATTTTGTAAAGTTTAACATCGCATAATGATGTAAAATCAGAAGGTAGATGTGTTATTAACGACCGAAGTTGAGAATTATATTGTATGAATTTTGGGGTTGTTACATCTAGCCTGATCTCTCTCGAAGGTCATCAGATGAAGACTCTGCTCTAAATACTGTGCAGAATAATGGATCACAGTTGTGACAACCCAAATTTTTATAAGTTATTAAAATAAGAATTTAATAATTAAAATTCTTATTATGAGATGTTTTGAATTTGAGCATGTATATATACATGCTATATATATTTTGAAATATGTGATCTGGTATGAAGAGAAATATATAATCATATATTGGGAAAGTGAGGTTTAATAGTTAAGTTAACTATTGAAGAAATTAAATGAATTTTGTAATTTATTTTAAATATTTATTAAATTAAATAAATATTTTAAATAATTTATTTATTGAGAAAAATAAATAATTTTTGAAATTGTGGTATAATAATTTAGTTACGTGTGTATGATAATTAAATTAAAGCAAAGGTAAATTTTATTCTTTGAAGATTTAATTTAATGAATTAATTAAATTAAATGAGTTGTTTAATATTAAAGAAAATAAGTATATTAAATAAAGCAATGTTTAAGTCTAATTTATTAATTAAATTAGATATATATATATATATAATTATTTATTAATTATAAGTATAATTATAATAAAAATTATTATGGAAACTACTGCAAGTTATTTAAATTAACTAAATTAAGGTGTGACACATGAGACTATATGATAAAAATAATATAAAAATAATCTAGTAGAGGAAAAGTGTGGTTAGCCAAACAAGGCATTGTGGCCTTTGTTTTATTCAATTGATGTCTTTTAATTTATTTATTTTTAACTGAAAGAATGCGTGGGAGGTGAGGCCATATGCGTTTATGTTTTCACGCGTATTTGCCTAAGGCTAGATAGCAGAGTTTAGAGAGAGCTTGGAAGCAAGAGAGAAAAACACTAAGTTTTTGAGATTGGTAAGAGGAAGAAGGGGAATTTCTAAACCTAGTCACCACCTTTTGCATCATACAATCAAAGAGAAGGTATAACCTACTTTAATGTTAACCTATGTTTTGAAATTTCTATTGATAATTGTGTTGTATTGATACATATATATATATATATATATATATAGGGTTATAATCTGTTATTTAATATATGTAAGTGTTATTTGATGATTAAAGGCATGAAATTGGGTTGTAGTAGAAGATTTCATATAACAATGTTTTTTTCATGAAAATCGGCTTTAGAAAGTACGAAATTTTCTGCCTAATATATGTTATAATCTATAAATTGGTATTGGATTATGTTAGTATGTGAAGAAACAAAAAGCACGCAGCTTTAAATCGTGTTAATTGGTTAAGAAAGCGAAGCCAGTATGCGATCGAATTTACTAAATCTGCTTAAAACATGAAAATAAAGTATGAACATGTGTTTTGGGTCAAATTTTAGATTGGTTAATGTTTTTATAAATTATTAAAATTTATTATGTTGTAGTTCTATGAATCACGAATCCATAGAATCAAAACTAACTAAATTGGATGTGTATAACTCAAGTTATGAAGATTAGTAGGAGAAAAGGGTCAAAATCGCAAAACACCAGTAATTAGGCGAAGCGAAGCTGGCAGGCGTGCCTCCCAAGAGTCTTGGCGCGATGCCCAAAGATCTAGCTAGATGGCTCGGGCGTGGGGATTTAGTATAGGAAATGGGCGCGGTCGCTCCCATAGTGTGTCACATGTGACTGCTTTGACCAGTCTTGGTAAAACGGCCATAACGATTTCATACAAACTCCAATTGAGGTGATTCAAGATGATCCTAACGAGGATGAATAAACCTATAACTTTTATTGTTTATGTTTTTCTATTTGAGGTCTAGAACAGGGGTCAAAATGGTCATCTTTAGGACTATTTTGTTTTTTGGAGGCAATCGGAGCGTCGGGCATGCGCATCGCTGCAAAGTGTAGTGCTCTTGACGATAAAAGATGTTGTTCTAAGTTATAGAACATGAATGTTAGTAAATATAATGATGCTTAAAATTAATAAATGATGTTTTAGATAAGTTGTATACGCATACTAAGCACACACAAGAGAGACAAATCGGGCATGTGACGAATAAACGTCGAAACGCCGTGATAAGTGATAATAAACGTAAAAAGTGTTTTAAATCAAATGAAATGAATATTATAAGATATTGAATAGTGTTAATATAAAACCAATAAGTAGTCATAGGAAGACTTAAATACTTGACTGAACTTCGAATATGAAACATAGTGAGCTATAAGTTGAAAGTTAACACAATAAAATTGAACATTGTGTATTAATAATAGGAAGGGTTATGAGATGTAGAGTAAAGTTTACATTACAACTACTATGCGTTGCTATGTGACTAATAGTTGATGTGTATGATTATATAATTGTGTAGGACATGCGAAGTGCGAGATAGTAATGTCGTTAAAATGTTATTGGTAAACAACGATCAAGGCAAGTCTTTCAGTTCCTATTTGCTATGTGAACTTGGTGATTAACTGTTTTAAATCTTTATTGCGAAGAGCATGATGTGTTATATATATGTTGAATGTATGAAATGTTAAAGTCAACTTATGACTACGTTGATTGATTAAAGTATGCTGATTGAGTAAGGAACTCAATCTTTATACTTATTATATGAACTGTAGCATGTATGTTATGTTAGTCCAATGTTTATGAAATATATGTTGAGCATGTTATTATGTGCTATGTGATGCATGAAAACTTTTAGATTTTGTTGGGCTATCAAGCTCAACCTTGAAAATAACCATTTTGCAAAAGTTAAGGATTGAAGGTAACACTATATGCTACTTTGAATGACGTGGATCGTAAATAATACACGAAGATTAATATTTTAGCTAAAGTTGTTATTTCTTTATACCATGATTAAGATTTATGAGATGTATTAAATGTTTTCGATGTATAGTTTTATGTTGAGTTGTAAAGCTAAAGTTAGAGTTATTTGATATGTAAAGGTTATCTGGTTGAAATGTAAAATTTTATTTACTAATAGTCATAAAGTGAATCATAAAATAAGATTGATTCATACACACATATACATGATAAAGGTTTTGATTCGTGAAATTAAAGTAAAAAGACATAAAAGTTTAAATTATTTCATATTTTATAAAGTTTAACATCGAATAATGATATAAAATCAGAAGGTAGATGTGTTATTAATGACCGAAGTTGAGAATTATATTGTATGAATTTTGGGGTTTATTACATTTGGTATCGTAGCCGTAGGTTATAAACCTTAAGCGAGAGTACCGTGAGCTATAACCTTAAAGAATGAAGGTGAAGATAATGACGTAATAAGCTCAAATAAAGTTTGAACAATAAGAAGTAATTTAAGAAATTTATATAGAAGGGATTACAACATGCGTGAAAGGATTCAAAGAAGAATCTCACAGAGTTATAAGGAATATGAATGTGGGGTTACCCAACTCTAATAATAAGAATGTAAGGTGATAATAAATAGACAATGTCTATAAGAATAGAATGATAAAGAAGTTAAGAATAAAAAAAAGTTATATTTAAGTATAGTATAATTGTACTATTTAATGGTTGATGTATGGTATCTGGGCTAAACGATTCCTTCATTGAGCGGAGGTATATACGAACTAGCAACTCGAAAACTAGTTTATTGGTTGTTTGTGGGAAACCACTCAGCGTACCATATTGAAACTGTTAGAGACTCGATGTGTACCAAGTATAGAAAATGGATACGTATGATGAAAATGTAGAACTCGAATGAATTATTGAGCAATGTAAATGAAGTTAGAAATTCTTAAAGGAAGAATTGTTATATAAACAAGAAAATTTAAAGAAGAATCTTGAAGAGATATAAAGATAAGAAATGGGAGTTACCCTAACTCCAATAGCTAAGATAACAAATAATGTCATAAATGATGAAAAAGGGAAGAAAGAGGATCGTAAAACAAAATGATCACGAGTTAAGAAAAGAATTTAAGGGAGATAATTATAGAATAAGATCACGACGTGATCTGTTTAAGTTATACAAGAAAGATGGTTTGTAATGTTTGAATAATTGTAGCTTGATGCTATAAAGATAATGTACTATGAAATAGTACGAGGTAAACTCGCGAGGAGTTATAAATAATGAGGTACAAAAAACTCGTATTAAACAAAGAGCAAGTTATAAGAAAGATAGATTTAGGTGGGGATTTCAATTGAGGACTCATGTGATGGCTGAGTAGTACAAACCTTTATAGGAGGACTGTAAGTTGAAATACAAGAATATTTAGTATAAAGATTGAAATTGATGGAGAAAATTAGATATTCCAAATCTTCTAGCTTTGCTAGATTTTCGAAATTTATTGACTTCGTGTCGATGGTTATACTTTTGATTTTTTTTAAAAAATATTGGGTCACACTAGTGAACCAGAGAATTTTTTTTAAAAATAGTGCTATTATTCACGTATCTATGTTGTTTGTTTTACTTAGATAAAAAAATGATTTTTTTAAAAAATTTCAAAATATATTTTAATTATATGTATTGGGTGATATGATAAATGATGAAGTCATCAATGCAATGGAACCTGGTGTTGGATGTGATCATATGATCGTCAGCCCACTATGGTGAGATGTAGTACGACAACGTTATAATCATGACGCCATAAAAAGATTTTTGAGATTTCTTTAAGATATGAGAATATATATATATATATATATATATACATATATGTATATTTCGATTCATATTCGAATTGTTTTAGAAGTCTATGTTACTTGATTCAGCTAGACGAATATTGAAAGGTGTTTATGAAATTCAAGCGTTTCTTGAGAAGTTATGCCAAACCAAATTATTTTGGTGCGGATTTAGATGTTGAAAAGCTGAGTTGAACAACCCTGTAAAGGGGACATGTTATCGGAGACAATGGTTCCGAAAGTAACGCATATAGTATGTGACGCCCCCAAATCCGGGTACTTGAAACCTGAACTCGGTGCTTCATGATACCATTTTTATGCGCAAAATAATACTAATCATAATATTAATAAGAATAATATTGATACCAAAATTAAGTTACATATGCATCATAGTTTAAATACCAGGTATGAGACCTTTAAACATTCATTAAATCATAGATAATAAGTATCATTGTCTTAATAACCTATAACAATTACACAGAATATTATCAATCTCATTCGAACAGCTTTCCTTTCCCCTTGTTCTTGCCTGAGCCTTCGAGTTGATCATACTTAACTGAAAATATTTAATATAAGCAAGAGTGAGCATTTGAGTGCCCAACAAGTAATAACAATTATAAATATTAGCTGAAAGGGTTAAATGTTTTCTTTGTACTACTCTTCTATAATAAGTCAATAGTTGTGAAGTAATCTGAACCAATAATAATAACATAACAACTCTCTATCAAATTATTGAAACTACGTATTAACTATAAATAGGGTTAAGGTGACATACTATGAACATTGTTCTCCATTTTCAAAAGATTAAATGAGAAATTCATATGCAAAATCGTCATAACTTACTTAGCACAGGGGTGATCACCGTTATGCCCAAAGATTGATCAATACTACATTCAAGAGCGATGTTATCGTTCACTCTGTCTACTTTAGAAGATAAAAGTTTTCCGTGTTCGGATGCTCATATTTAGTCGAGAATCCAAACCAAAATAATTTGATTGGATACAAAAGGTTTTATCATATTCAATGTGTTTCTAAATCAGTATCTCTACCGGGTCCAATAGCTTCGACGACTCTTTGTTATCGTATACATACTGGTATTAATAGGTATATATATATATATATATATATATATATATATATATATATATCAACATGTGATTAAATACAATGATTATCCAAGTGGGGACAATCAAATTTTCAAACACCTAATCATAATTAAATTATTTAAATATTAAACAATTCTACTATCATTAACATTTAATCAATATTAAACTATTAATGAAACCATTGCCAAAATATTAAAGTTATTTATAATAACTCAAAATATTCTTAAAGCATTAATATTACCCTTAAATGATTTTTAAAATATTTAAAATCATTTTTAAATAATTATCATAAAAATTTAAATATTAATGTACTATTTATCAAAATATTAAAAGTCATTAATTATAACTTCAAATATTTTTAATTCATTTATATCCTTTTAAATGATTTTTAAATTAATAAAACCATTTTAAAACTATTTATTTAATATAATTATTAAATAAATTTAATATCCTTAATATTACCTTATTATCAAAAATATTTATTTATTAATGAAATTATCCCTTAAATATTAAAAGTTATGTTTTATAACTTAAAATATCTTTTAAACATTTTATTTTTTATTTAAAATGATTTTTCTAATATTAAAATCATTTTTAAATTACTTTACTTAATATAATTATTAAATAATTCTAATATCATTAATATTAAATTATTAATGAAAATTCCTAAAATATTAAAAAATTATATTTTATAACTCAAAATATTTTTAAATACATTATTCTTATTTAAAATGATTTTTCATAATATTAAATCATTTTTCTCTAATTTATTAAATATATTAATTAAATAATTTAAATATCATCTTTAATCAAATAACTAATATTATTACTGAAAAATATTCCAAATTCTTAAAAATTATTTTTCATGATTTAAAATAATTTTTAAAACTATTTTTAGTAATTTTTATAATTTATTTCTATTTTTAAATAATTTTCGGAAAATAAAAATGAATAAAATTATAAAGTCTGTCGCCATAGCCTTTAGCGACAGAAAGTTTAGTCTAATGTGTTCTTGAGCCTTCATAGATAGTTTCTAGATACTAACTTTGACCATGTTTAATTTCAAGCCTATATGTTTATGGGTGTTCCATAGCTTTGATCTTGTAGTACTACAAGAATCAACAATAACTTCGGTCAAACAACATCAAAATAACAAGTTATAAGCCTGCAAACTAGGTGTCAGAAGTGTTCATCAAGATTCAAATTCGCCCGAAAAATTTAGTCATGGCCGGTCAACGATTTTCAAAGCCTCATTCCAGTTAATCGATTCGTGTTATGGGTGGTCTACATATCGGGATGTGTAGAGTAACTAACAGAGAACATGATTCAAAGCCATGTTTAAGTCTAAACATCAACAACAAGAAAGATATCAGTCATCAAACTCACTGTCAGAGAGTTTCTAGGTTTTCCCAGAAACCCAGCAGTCCGAGTAGCCACTTCCTAGATTAATTTTCTATATGTTCTAGTCATGCTTAATGTGATATAGTGGTTCAAGTATGAAGTCCTTATGTCAAGGAACATTACTAAATCAATAGATCAGTTTAACATCAACAAGATCATCACATAATATACAGTCAAACTCTGTTAGAAGGCTGTTCTTCATGTTTTCTAGAAATTCCCAAAAAATGAAATCGTAACCGAGTGACCTGGTTTGACCACTCACTACGTTCGATCAGTTGATGATTTAGGGAACTTTAAGGCATAAACATGTAGTTCTTATACCAAACTACAACTTAGATACAACAACAAAACAAAACATTAAACAATCGACAGTTTGAGCCCATGAACTTCTTTTCGATTACCGTTTTCAGAGCACGATCCGGGTTTTCCAGATTTTAGAAAGTCGTGGTCATCAACGACCTTTGACCATGATTATCTGACATTCTAAGCATGATCTGGTCTTGCTACAAGTTCTAGATTACAGACCTCATAGCATACTACAAATCCAAAACATAAAACACACTAAATCATAACCAGAGAGAGATCTACAGCCTCTGACTTTTGCTTGTCAGACACAAAATAATTTTTTTCCAGATTTTGAAAAATGACAAATCTGAGCCTCTAAATGTTATGGATCTAACATCTAGCAACCCAGATCATTTAAATAGACTACAAACAACATGTTTTAATAATCAATTATAACATCTAACATCAAATCACAGAATTTTTAAGTTAGGGTTCTTTTGTACCTTTTTGCACCTTGATTCTTGATTTCTTGCTTCTGATTTGATATAGATGTTCTAGGAGCTTGATGTGGGACTGAATTACTAAAGAATTTCGTTGGTGAGGAGAGAGAGAGAGAGAGAGTCTTGGTTATGTGTTTGAAAAAAATAATTGAGCTAGTTTTGTTTTCATCTCTCTCTCTCTCTATCTTGTATAACAATTGGTACAATGCATGTGGCTGGTAGGTTAAATCAGATTGTTGGCAATGTTATAGCTCAACATAGCCTAGACTAGGGTGGCTGCAAGATATTGCTAAGATCTCCCAACAATAATACACCAAATGGGACAAAAAGGGCAAAATGGTAATTTTGCTTATAATCTCAAGGGTATTCTTGTCCAAGGTACTTGAATATAGGGTTTAATCACTAAATTTTAAATCTTAAAGTTTCCCAAATAATTTCTAGGGTTTGAAAAATTAAAATTAAAGTGTAATAAAATTTTAATGTGATAAGGTTCAAAAATGCCCCTTACATTTTTCCCAATGTCTACCGAGCACCCTATACTTTTTTTATCCAAAAATACCCTTAACGTTATAGTTTTTGGGTCATTCGTGCCCCTACCGTTAACAGTTGTGCCAACTAGACAAACGACGATGACGTGGCAGGGGCATGGAGGGTTAAATATAAAATATATTCTAAATAGAATTATATATATCATTTAATCAAAACAAAAAATATTAAAATTCAAAATAAAAAAGCATAAAATATTTACATCATTTAATCAAAATACTAAAATTCAAAACATAAAATATTTACATCAATACTAATTAAAAAAATACTAAGATTCTAATTAAAAAAATACTAAAATATTAGAAAAAAATCAAATTAAAAAATACTAAAATACTAAAATTCAAATTATGTTGTTAATTAATCAAAACAACAAAATTCAAATTACATCATTAAAATACTAAAATCATAACATTAATTATTTTGTAATATTTTGAATATTAAAATCATAGCATTAATATTTTGTACAACATTTCAATAACATTAATTAAAATAGTATTTCAAAATAGTATTTTAGTAATAACATTAATATCATAAAATACTATTTTAATATTAATAGAAATATTACAAAATACTATTATGTTATGATTAATATCATAAAATACTATTTTAATTAACGTAACTAATATCATAAAATACTATTTTAATTAACATAACTAAAAATATATAAAACGTTAACATTGATATATTTTGAATATTAAAAAATATTACTAAAAATAACTTTATTTTAGTAATAACATTATTTTAGTAAAATTTTGAATATTTTGAATATTTTATATAATCTAAAATAACGTTATTTTAGTAATAACGTTAATATTACAAAATATTACATTAATATTACAAAATATTAATATTACATTATTTTTAGTAATATTCAAAATATTCAACATTATTACTAAAATATTTTTTAATATTCACAATATATTAACGTTAATATTCAAAATATTTTAGTAATGTATTTTAGTAATATACAAAATATTCAAAATATTAACGTTATTTTGAATATACAAAATATTCAAAATATTACTAAAATTGAATATTTTGATTATTAAAAAATTGATAATGTTATTTAGTAATATTCAAAATATTATAAAATATTAATGTTATTATGTAAATATGTTATGTTTTGAATTTTAGTATTTTGATTAAATGATGTAAATATGTTATGCTTTTTTATTTTGAATTTTAGTATTTTTGATTTGATTAAATGATATATATAATTCTATTAAGAATATGTTTTATATTTAACCCTTCATGCCCCTGCCATCGTCGTTTTCGTTGTCTATTGGCAACAACTAATTAATGGGGGGAATGAATGACCCAAAATTGTAGCGTTAAAAAGGGTATTTTTGGACAAAAAAAAAAGTATAAGGTGCTTTCGAGAGACATTGGGGAAAATGTCGGGGAATTTTGGACCTTATCCCAAATTTTAATTAAACACACTAATTTAAAATTAGGGTTTTTAATAGAGATTAGGGTTTAAATAATTAGGGCTCCTTAATCTTATTAGGGTTCTCAAAATTAACAATTAGGGTTTCCTAATTATCATTATAATTTACAAAAATAATCATTAGGATTTCTAATTTTTAGCAATTAGGGTTTAAATAATAATTAAGGTTTCTCCTAATTACGTAAATACTATAATACACAATGAAAATTCATATAACACAATTACTACATAGTCTTGAACTCACAACCAGTTTAACAATTAGGGTTTAACAACATGATATAAGGGTTATGACATAATTTACCATAATTCACTACTACAAAATAGTAAATAGATAACACTTAAACCACAACGTTTTTTAAAAAAACGTTGTGGTTTTTTTTTTACAACATTTTTAAAAAAAACGTTGTAGATATATATACAAAAATGTTATCTATTTAAAAGTGTATTTTTTTTATTTTAACTAGATAATGTTTTTTTTTTAAAAATGTTGTCTATCAAGAAAAACATGGAGCAAAAAAACGCGTTAAGTGAAAACTTAAAATTAAAAAGATACTATTTCTCCGTTCTTTGAGGCTAGGTTTTCATCGTCTCTTTGGATTTGTTCCCTCTGGACCCAAGCCCCTCTCGGCGGCCCGTGCCATCAACAAAAATATTTGAATTTGACCTAAATCAATCTCCCTACCATCTACCTAACACTGCTCCCAATTCTACCGAACAACCCATCCATAAACCCAACCCTAGCATTATTTAAAAGTTCTCCTTATTTTTCCACTATCATGAACCACCGATTCTTTCTTTAATCAAAACCCTAACAATCCATTCACCGCCTCTTCGTTATCAACAACATCATCAGGGTCGACGGAAGAAGAAAAGGCTCGTGGCTACGAGAGCCGATCCTCGAGAGGAACAAAACCCAAAGCGCATTACGAAGATGAGTAAGCTCGCTTACTCAACGCATCTCTTCGTCATGTGGTCCGTACCCTCTCTCTCTCACTCTCTCTCTCTTTCTATTTGTGAATCTGAATTTTGCTACCCATTTATAATAGCATTTCTATGTTGTTATAATTTTTAAAGGTCTTGTTGTTTTGGTTTAGGTATTGTGATGTCATTTCCTGTTCTAGATTATTTTGATATCTTCAATTTGGTTTGTGGTGCGTCAAATTGTGGAAAATAATTTAGCGTCTTTTTTCCCCACGAGTTTGATCATGATGAGCTAAATTCTTTATATGTGATAAGTAAGACATCCGTGAAATGATATACTTTCCGTAATGTAGCTTTGTACATGTGATTTGTGGTAATCAACCAAAACCGTAATATTATTGTAATTGACTTCGATCATATCTTTGTTGGTATTATTTGGGGACAGTGTTTGTATTTGCGGAATGAGAGCATTTGTTCGAATACAAGATTTATAATTTTGTTAGTGACCAATTGTTGGCTTAACATTGAACTAGTAAATGATATGATACACCCCACCGCAGTGATTACGAAGCTTCTTGGTTTGAGTCTTAGCCAGTAGCAGCGAGATTTAGGGTAGGGCTACCCCGATGCTGTTGGTGTAGTTGAATTACAGTGCGTAAAAAGTTAGAGGTTAGATACATCTATGTGCCTGCATTTGAGATTAAAAAAAATTATTTAAAAGGTTCTAGAGGTGTACATGATGTAGAGGTCAAATGCTCTTATTATATCTCGTGGGACTTCACGTGTCATGTTATCAACTAACGTATGTGAATCAATATGATTTTGGTTGGTTGCTTTGTTATTTTATAGTAGGTGAGGTTGGGATGGATGTAAGTTTAATGATTGCAAAAGTCTTGAGGGAGGTTAGCGCTTTCTCCTTCTATTGTTGGATCTTTTCCTCGTAAAGAAGTTTGCACTTGTTGAGGTATTAATTGTCTTTGTGATTTATTACTTTAGAACTCTATGCTTTGAGGTGAAAAGTTGTTTACATAAAGTAATTGACAAGTTATCAACTCATTTAAAAGTTTATGTTGTTATATAGAGGCCCAACAATGTGTATTGTGACGCCCCCAAAATAGGTCCAATCCATCGAACCTATTCCGAGTCGCCAAATACATGGTACAGAAAATAACTACAACTTTATTACTACAATTATCATGCAAAATACAACAACACATATACTGTGAGTTTTAATACCAACTGTGACTCATGTCCCAACTATGGACATCACCTTAAAGTGATACCTTACATAAAGGTACAATCTAGAACTGTTTTAAAAATTAAAATTTTTGGGAAGTGCTCAAGGAAACCTTCGTACATAGGAGGCTATGAATCTAAGTTATGATAGATATCATATGTCCAGGGAATTATCCTTGGTTGATCCAATAGACCCCAAAGAAAAACGAGAAGGTTACTACCATGTTCCTTCCAATGGTGAGTCTTCTCTTGACATATAACTATCTCCACTGTCTGCGATTGAACATTATGTTTCAACCCAACTCCAAGATCATATAGGTAGTGCTCGTAGATAGACCCAGCAAGTGGATGTGCACAACACTTTCTTATGATAACACGAGATTGTATATCATTAGACATCTTGTGTGATAGTGGCAAAAGACTCTTCCAAAGTTGGGTTCACCTCACCCTATTGTTGTTCACCAAAATCAATTATTAAGTGACGTATAATATACGATACACACATCTTAGGTCCTCAATACAATTATATATTATATGTCATGCCGCTTTTATAATGTGTTAAGAAACTTTGATAATCTCGAACCACCACACTATTCCTTTGTTATCCCCGCCGACCCAAATACACTTTTTTATTACAGAAAGGAATTGTGAAGCAAAAGGGTGAGCACAACTAGCCCAAGAAAGAATATCATAACTAAAGATAATTAAATTATCAATAGCCTTCATCAAGAATAAATAAGAGATTTAGAACATATGGTAGATGATAAAACTTTTCAACCATAGTTGCAAGTGAACGAAGCAATCCATTAGAAGAGTCAAATAGACCATAAAGTCTATTATCTTCTCCATGTTAAAAGTCCACCAATAATGCTTTAACCCCAGAACATTAATCAATGAGATCTTGTTCACAAATCACGTGAATAACTCATAATCATATTTATAATTCTAAATTCCTCTTCTCATCCGGAGATTAAGATAATTTTCATCACATGTCTTTACCCGAAACATCAAAGATCATGGTTATACCAAATCACAGCCTCTGCTCATAATCATACTAATAAATTCATCTTTTGCACTACGGGCCAAAAATATTCATCAACTGTTCATCTTTGCAGTACAGACCAAAGATATTCAACAACAGGACATCTTTGCACTACGGGCCAAAGATATTCAACAACAGGTCATTTTTGCACTTACAGGCCAAAGATATTCATATCTCAAAGAAATATACAATCATTTTAGAATATATATAAACCATAATTATAATCATGTTGATCAATTCACCTTTGCACTTAAGCTAAAAATATTCAATTGTAAATCCAATGGTCATGATCATACCAAATAAATTCATCTTTGCACCATCGCCAAAGAGAACCCATAGTCACGATCATACCAATAATCTACCCATCTTTACACTTAAGTCAAAGAAAAATTTCATCACCGAGATTATAAAATGTTATATATGATAATATATAAAAAACAATATGATCAACAATCAGTATTTAATTTCAAGAGTAAGATTCATAAATCAATGATTTCATAACACCTTAATCCAAATATTATAAATTACTTAATAATATCATAATCTAATATTATTAATATTACCACAATATTTTAATCATTTCTTAAACTTATAAATAATTTATTTTAATTGTTTACACTTTACTAATTAATGCATTTAATCATACTAAAATGCCAAACTCATAAGGTTTTATCACCAATAATCAACAACCTCATCAAAAATCAGATATACCAAATATAGGATTCCCAAGCCATAAAATCCTATTTTCTAATTTTGTTACTTCACATAACGATATTTAATTCATTTACTCATAACTAGAACATTTTCATGAAAAACACCAAATCAAGACAAACAAATTTTCTTTTATGAGATTTAGCGAATATATAGTTCCATATTGAACATATATTTTTCTCGAAATTTTAAAATTCATTTACTATTTTTCATACGGCCAAAATCACGAATATTTAGACATTTATCATAAATTATAATTTTATCCAAAATTCCAAAATTTATAGGATATACTAATGTTATATAGATGTACTCCCAATAAAAATTTCATCAATTTTGGAGTTAACCACAAGGAGTTATAAGGGTTTAGTCTTTTCTCATAAAATCCATAACTCCTAATCTATACCTCCAAAAATCGCCATTTTTGGACACAATTAATAAAACTCATCAAACTATCATCTCAAATTTTTCCAGAATTTTTGAAGGTCGGAAAAATTACGAAACATGAAAAACATAACAACCATTAAAATCCCTTACCTCGAAAGAGCAGTATTTCTGACCAGAATGTAAAGCCGAAGGAACCTTGTACTGAATAGAAACTCTCAAAGTATCTAAATACTCACAAAATATGCTTGATAATATCGAGAGAGAAAGAGAGAAAGCTTATGTTTCTGGTGTGATTTTCAATTCTAACTTTGCCCTCTATTTATAGAAAAATGTTAGCTCACCGTAGCAGACTTGACCTACTACCTGATGGCTTTACCTGCTACTATTGCCACCCACCACATTTGAATTAGAATTTCAGCACATTTCTTCACCAACCATAGGTGGGGCCCACGCATTCTAGAATTTTCCACCAAAATGATAAATTCCCAAACTTCAACAATTTCTGAACCAGTCACCTCTTAAAATTCATAACAAATCATACGTTCGTTTTTAACGTTTCAAAATTTGTGGACATATACTCAACTTATATATGTATAACATATCCAAAAATCACAACGATCCAACGGTCGTATTAAAAATTATAACTCACGTAATATATCACAAGAACACTAGTTTGATTTTTAATACCTCCTTTCCGACAAAATACTGATAAAACACCTCAACATTAATTCCTTCATTTATAACCACATAAATAAATCCATCATTTATATCTGCATCAAATAAATATTTCCTTATCATATAAATCAATAATTAATTATTCACAAATAATATTACAAAATCACAATTATGACAACCAGGCCGTTCCCATGAAAGAGGGGGCTTTCCGATAAAGATTTCTTCTTACTGGAGCGCAATTAGGTGACCAAACCTCTCCTTGACAGAACTTTCTAGACATTGCCAATAATGCTATCTAATAATATTATTCAAATAATATGAATTATTGATCCGATAATGGAAAATACTTATGGTCGTGACAATTATCAATCACCAATAATATAAAATATCAACGCAAAGAATTATTGAATCAATAAAATAAAATATTGAATAAGAATTACCGTAACAATTATTGAGTAGTGCCTTCTTACGTAAGAATCAATAATTCAAAATACTCGCTGCAATACCGTGTGCACTCACATGCAACCACGCCAGACATCGTGTTTTTAACCACCGGGTATTCCCACAAAGTGTTAATTCAGAATTACTACTGTTATTATTTATAAAAACTCAAACTTGTCGCTTTTCTTCATCCGACAATTATTCTCATTATGGGGCCCTAAAATGATTGTGCCGCTTGGTCGCATTTAATATTCCCAACAACAAGAATATTTCACGACCAAATGAATATTCTCTAACAGAAATGAGTATTTTATAACCACTTGCGTATTTTAAAAATTTTACATATATCACCCTTAACTTTAAACTTTTATCAATTTAACCATTTACTGAATAATAATTATAAGAAAAATTGAATACTTTTATTTCATAAAATTCGGGGTATTACATGTATAAAGTTAACACCCCCCCCTCACGTGTATACATGGAGAGACAAATTCAATGCATATGCATCATCAATATCAATACAAAGGACAACACGCAACATTTCATGTGACACTATTTTCTGTGACAACACGCAACATTTCATTCAAGTCATCTCCTCGTCTTCTCCAAAATGAAGATTTTGGTGTCCTCTCTTTCTCAAGTGTCCTTTACGCAAAGACAGAATCGGAGAGGATGGTCAAGACAAATCGGTTGTTGGGAGGAGACGTATATACTATAATCAACATGGTAGCGAAGCACTAGTCGAAAGTGATGAGTGAGGAAGAAATTACAGAGCCGGGGAAGAAAAACATGAATTTTCTCAGGTGAAGATCATATCATGTTGTTTAATGGCTTTTCTTACTAACATATTTTTGGCTAAATATTTTATATTTATATTACTTGAGCAAGCTTTCCAATTTCATGTATCGTTTACATTAATCTAAACTAAAATTTGTTTTTAGGAACTTGGTGTTTGCTTTGCCTTTGTTGAATTTGAAGATCTTT
Source organism: Panax quinquefolius (assembly GCA_020205615.1). Lineage (NCBI taxonomy): Eukaryota > Viridiplantae > Streptophyta > Magnoliopsida > Apiales > Araliaceae > Panax > Panax quinquefolius. The sequence goes on along the minus strand of CM035155.1, from coordinate 75,883,794 downwards.
GAGAGTGTTCGAATGCAATCAAGGTTTGAGCTTTCATCATGTGTGTAGAGTTAATTGATTCTTTTTAATTTCCAATATTTAAGTGGATTGTGTGTTTTGAACAAAACTAGTTTTTTTAAAAAAGAATAAATAAATAAGACTAGTTTATTTAATTAATTTTGGCCATGTCCAAGATATGGTGTAATGGTTATTATGTGTTTATTTTTGTGATGAAACTTCAATAATGTAGTCACCCGAACAAAAAAAGTGAAGCGAAAAAGATTCATTTTGCATTTCTTGTTGTAACTAATATTGTGTGTTCATTTGATAATTTCCTTTAATTATGTATTTAGCAAAGGTAAAATTTTGTTGAAATATTAGCTTTTTGTATCCTTGGTTTTCTTTGAGCGCGTCTCAATACAAATTGGCTAGAAGACAAGTTTACATTGAGGAGAAGAGACCAAGTAGCGGCGATTCTAAAAGAACATATCTCGTGGAGGAAGTATGTGTAAGTCCAATTGTTTATTGTTCTCCATTAATATAAGACTTATGAAGTTGTCAATTTAATTCTATATGACCTTTCTTTTATCACTCATGTCTTGGTCGTAGCTTTTCTTTCAAATGATTTGGTATGTGTTATAAAGAAAATATAATCTACATGTATATATGGCTTTGGAACGACCACGCTACGAAGTTATAACGAAGAAGTTATGAGATCCAAAAGTAAGCGTCTCAAAATGAAGTTAACACTTAGAAAAATTTTCAAGAAGAAGGGCTTGCCATGCGGCAGCGGCTGAGACATGCTGTAAGGTGGTGACTGCAGCTGCACAGAAAATCAAGACATCGCTAACTCAAGGCGTGGCGAAGCGAGTCTTAGTGAAGAGAGGAAATAGCAGTACTGCCGACAGAAAAAAAAGGCCAATAATGAGCTTTTAAGTGCTCAATCTTTGGGGATGTGCAAGAAAGAAATATGAACATGTAGTTACGCCTAATGTAACACTTAATCAAGTGGTTTAAACCTTTAATAAAGGTTGAACTAAAAGATTAACCGAGATTAAAATAATATAATTGCGGAACTTGTAATGCCCCGAAATCCGATTTATCTTCACACCCGGATTCCGTACGTCACGAGTACATCATTCATCCAAACATACATCATTATATACTGAAATATAATAACATACATTCTAAATTCCTAGGTTCTAAAACCTTATAACCTTTCTCATTACAAATAATGATAATTACATTATTCCTTTCATCTTACAAGAGTGACTTTTATCCGCCACCAAGGATACATAATCGTTCATTAAACTAGTCTATAGTTTAATTTTTATCTTTCTACATTACAAGTCTTCACTTGATCTTCTCGCTCATTCACATTATGAATAGAACTTCATCTGGATACCATCAACTTGATCCTTACAGGATCCTTAAGTTTTTCTTACACCGTTCGCTGAAAATGTTTTTCATTTAAAGCAAGTGTGAGCATTCAATTGCTTAGCAAGTCTTAGTAGTTGAACATACAACTTCAAGAGTTTAACTTTCCTTTGGAACTTCAATAACCGAACAAAGGTTATGAAGCATCTTGAACAATAGGAATAATTTCGATTCCTATCATTTTAAAACATTAGTCACCTTCACTTTGAAATAATTTCATTCTTTACTCAATTTCATACAAATTCTGTCTGGCTAGAATCAATAGAACAGACTCAACAATAACGGTTCATGTATAAACAGAACATTCTCATATTGAACAATTCAATCATAAAATAATTCATATCATAGAAACAACGAAGTGTTCACATTGTGGCACAAGGCCTCATACGATCTACCACCTTGCACAAATATTGCACATTCGCACATAGACAGAACTTCTCAAGTTCAACATCTGAGAATTTTAAGAAACTAACATTCATTTAAAATATGAATGAAATTAGGAAACTTGCCTTTTGCATAGCAACAGTTTACGTTGAACTACTCATTCCCATTCATATGTAGCACATAAGAAAAATAACACATACACCAATTAGTCATATATATTTGACTTATGCATTTGTTTATTTAACTTTACTTCTTAGGGTTCGCGTTCTTTCAAACTAAGTTTACGCGACAACTTCCTTTACCGTTCTACGGCTTTATAACATACAGAGATGTCTTACTCAATACATTCATCATCTTTGATGATTTACATTCTTATCTTCTTCTTATAACTTTTCTAGGACTCAGAACACATCGCTTCTCTACTGGTAGTCCATATGGTACTCTGAGTGGTTTCCCACAAACAACCAACAAACATGTTCCTATCTCATCTATACTGCCATCACAGTGAGTTAGATCGGTTGCCGATTTAAGATATACCTTCGCTTCTCCAAGGAATTATTTAACCCAACTCCCCATATATCAACCATCAAAGGTTACGATTATACCACAACCTAAACTTATCTTAACTTATACGACCTATTAACTATAATATTCGTTCGACCAATTTCTTATTCCTTTTGGCTTTCTGGCAAGTAATTGTCATACCTCAGGACTCATTCTTATCCGACTCACATTCGACTTTCATTAATCTTATTACCGTTTGATACGGCTTTCTGGATACCATTCATATGTTACTTACTACCTTTGTCAACGTCTATGTCATACAACCAGGGTATACTTAGCACGTTCGTCTAACGCGAATACGATTCACGAGGATCGTTTACGCATTCAACATTCACGTTGCTCATCTCTTAACCTCTCATTCAACCTTTACTCAAGGTTTTAATCACTTTCAATCGTTATCCATCCCATGAACCCCATGTTCTTTATTCTTTCTTAACGTCGAAGCCATACCGATCGTTGTATACTAAGACCAATCGTTCATCACAACAACATTGCATTCACAGCGTCTATACGCTTTACACTTATCTCTCATTACTACAACATAACATCGAAATGTTATTCATTACTTTCACACTCAACATCTAAGGAATCACAATATAGCAATCCCTCACGTTCGTTTACTGCGACTACGATCCCCAGATCTCGGTTCTGTAATCCGTAATTACATTCTTTTAATCTCGGTTAATCTTTCCATTCAATCTTCATTTAAGGTTTAAAACACTTGATTAAGTGTTACATTAGGCGAACTACATGTTCATATTTCTTTCTTGCACATCCCCTAGCAGTTGAGCACTTAAAAGCTCATTCTGGCCTTTTTCCTTGTCTGTACCGGCTACCAAGCCTTTCCACTCTCTTCACTAAGACTACGACCGCGCATGAGTTAGCGAAGTTTTGGCTCTCCTATGCGGCATTGCGGCGCCACCTTATAAAGGCATGTACGGCGCGCCAAATGCCAAGCCCTTCTTCTCGAAATTTTTTTTAAGTGTTAACTTCATTTTGAGACGCTTACTTTTGGATCTCATAACTTCTTTGTTATAACTTGGAACGAGGTCGTTCCAAAGCCATTTTCTTCCTTATCTTACGTACTTTGATTACCCATAGACAAAACTTTATTCTGAATCCGTTAACATGCCATTCAATTGGCTTAATCTTTGCCCTTTATTCGTTTTACATTATTAACGTTCTTCGTTTGTTCGTTCGTCCGTAATTCAGTCATCCAAACTTGGAATTCGTTTGTTCTTGAGTCTACAACTCACGTTTGATACCTTCTCTTACTTTCTTATGAAACACTACATGTTTAGGTTCATTTACTAACTTTCTAATTCTCGCTCGTCTTTTACGAAATTTTCACCATAATTTCGTTATAGCTCCGTTTTAATCCGTTCTTCATGAACGTTTCTACCATTCCTAACCAAGAAATAGGCATCTAACTTATACGCGGTGGTTTTAAACTTGTCCATCAACAACAAGTATACTACGATGGTTTTAAATTTGTCCATCAACAACGTTCTTCGTGTTCTTCGCGTGTTCTTCGTGTTCTTCGTTCGTTTTTCATTTTTAATCGATATTTTGGATTATGATTTCACTTTTTCTTGGAATTTGATGTTATAGAACATCATTCCTTACTTATTTAACCTACTCAATCATAAGATTCATTCAGATCACTCAAAATCCTTACGAATCTTATACTTCCTTAAGAAATTTGTAAAATAAACTTTTAATTATTATTTCTTAATTTTCTTATGATTTCAACCATATGAATTCATTCTCAATATCTTTTACTCCTTATTCTCATTAATCTATGTTTTTGAACATAGAAACTTAAAGAAAATTTCTAAGAGAATAGGTTTCGGATTACCTTTCTCCTTTGATCTCCTTCCGTCGGACAAAGTTTGCTCACGAGCTAACTTTTCCTCTTCCTTTTCTCTTCTTCCTCCCATCCAAACTCTCTCTCTCTCAAAGTGTAGGATTTTCGAGAATCTAAATAAATGAGCTTAAGGCTTGTTTATATAGAAAACCAAGGCTAGGGGCTTTTTAGTCATTTTGCCCTCCCTAACCTCCTTACTATTCAAGGCTTAAGGACTAAGTTAACTTAGCCCTCAAGTTTGCTTAGCCCTTAAGTTTTGTAGTTCCATCTTTTGGGTTTCGTCTGACTGTTTTAAAAACTGCGACTCGAAATCCAAATATTTTTGGATATTTCATCTTTCCTTTACCGATTAACTTTTACGTATTCTTCAGATTTCTGAAAAACTGAAAAACACTTTTTGGTGTTAAGCATTTTCCTTCACGTTTTCCTCTAACATAGCTAAACGGATAAAAATTACATAACAGTACTTTTCGTCGTTTTTATTTTGTCCGATTTACGCGTTTTTCGAGAAAACTTTTTTCTCTTACAACTTTTCACGACATAATATCGTCAAATCTTTTCGACATAATGTCATTCGACATACTAGAACTCTCTGAATGGCTTAGGTTATTCAAACCCTAACCCTTAGGTTTCACGAGAGTGAATAGTGCCTATTTCGTCTTTTTCCCCAAAAATATTTTGTTCTCAGAAATTTTTTATTTTTGTCTTGAAAATTCTTACTCGTTTAATCTAGCTCAAAGCTGAATCCTCCTGCTTAATAATCATTCTAGGTTATAGAACAACTAATAAACATATAGCATGTAATAATATTAATAAAATTCATTTTATTAATAACTAATTCTTTAAATCTTAATTTCTGGACAATCCGGAATTCCGGGTTGTCACATCCTTCCCCTCTTATAAAATTTCCTTCCTCGGAATTTCTTCAAACCACACCCATACCTGGGTCATCACATTCACCCCTTCTTCACAGAATTTCATCCTCGAAATTTTAGTCTACCCCTTTTCTCAACTTCTCTTCAAAGAAGTTCTTATTTTTCAAACATTCTCTCACCTTCACAACTTATCAAGAATTATGAAGTAGAATGAACAACGAGGAATATATGAATTCCTTTAAAACATTTCATACTTTTGTTGAGGGGTCAAATTAACCATGAACTCTTACTAGGTTTACCAGCATGATGTCGTAACCTTTCTTTCCACGGCCAGTTTACAATCACAAAGAAGGTAAACTACCTCTTCCATACGTAGGTGATCAACCCATCGTATAACCCCATTTTAGAATATGTTCACCTCAGACTTACTCATTAGATTCTGCACCAAAACAATTTGGTTTGGCATAACTCTTTAAAGAAAGCTCGATTTTCTTTTAATCATGACATACCGTTCATGTTAGCCAAATCAAGTAGCTTAGACCATACCAATAAATTGGACATAACCTTTAAACATTCGTCTAGTCAAATCAATTGACATCTACTACTTCTTTAAATTCTTTTGCAATACATCAAAACGTTTCATGACGTCGGATACGATTATTTTTCACAAAGACATTGAGGACTTCATCAGTTTGTGACTTTGTCATTTATACATCATACCATAGCGGGTTGTTGATCCCAAGATCACATCCAACACTAGGTTCAATTGCATTCATAACTCCATCTTTTTACCATCTTTGCATCAAATGCACTGATGATATAAAATTCATTTTGATATTTCAAATCAATTTATGTCTAGCCAAAACTATTAGCATAGACATACCAAGAATAATTCTTTTAAAATCCATTGGTTCCAAAAGTTGAACCAATTTTTTCATTTTCAAAACGCGCACATTAGCACGATTTCAAGAAATTTTGAAATCTAGCATAGCTAGATGACTTGGAATATCCTATTCTCCATCTTCTTTCATTGTCTTACTTGCGACAATACTTAATCTCCTCTAGCACCTTCAATGCTAAGTCTACTGAAAATACTTACTATTAGTCTAAACATTCCTATACCTTAGTATAGTTCATCAACTTACCACACTTTATGTGTTTAGGAATTTTTCACAACCATGTGTGTTTAAGAACTTATCTTTGCAATATGTAATCAAGAACAAATCAAGGACTATCCATATGCTTAGGGCTCAGAAACATAGCATATAACTACGAGTCACAAACTTTTCATAAGTATGAGTTTCAAGAACCAACATCTATCTTATCATTCTCTACCTATCAAGTATATACATGAGAAAAGAATCACCTTCTCGTTATATACATATTGATAGCACGACATACTATTCCAATGATTATCACTGTAATAACTAAGTAATCACAAACCTCCTCCCATTCGAAGGTTCGTACTACTCAGCTATCACATGAGTCCTCAATCGAAATCTTAGAACTTCTAACTTCTCTTTACTTAATATGAATTTTCTTTAATTCATATGTTATCCTTCTGACTCAATCTGAAGTTCTTCTTCTCGTATTACTTCAGTAGTACCATTCATTCATAACATTAGCTATAAATCATCCATCGCTTAACGTGATTATCTCACATTACGATTTACTATGATCACATGGTGATCTCCTTATCCTTCTCTCTACGATTATAGTCTTAGGTACTCATACCTCAAATTTATAACCTATCACCGATACCAATTTGTAATGCCTCAAAATCAATCTATCTTCACACCCAATTCAAATCCGTGACGTCACAAGTACATCATTCATCCAAACATACATCATTATATACCCAAATATAATAACATACATTCTAAATTCCTAAGTTCTAAAACCTTATAACCTTTCTCATTACAAATAATGATAATTACATTATTCCTTTCATCTTACAAGAGTGACTTTTATTCTCCACCAAGGATACATAATCGCTCATTAAACTAGTCTATAGTTTAATTTTTATCTTTCTACATTACAAGTCTTCACTTGATCTTCTCGCTCATTCACATTATGAATAGCACTTCATCTGGATACCATCACCTTGATCCTTACGGGATCCATAAGTTCTTCTAACATCGTTCGCTAAAAATGTTTTTCATTTAAAGTAAGTGTGAGCATTCAATTGCTCAGCAAGTCTTAGCAGTTGAACATACAACTTCAAGAGTTTAACATTCCTTTGGAACTTCGATAACAGAACAAAGGTTATGAAGTAGCTTGAACAATAGGAATAATTTCGATTCCTATCATTTTAAAACATTAGTCACCTTTACTTTGAAATACTTTCATTCTCTACTCACTTTCATACACATTATGTCTGGCTAGAATCAATAGCACAGACTCAACAATAACGGTTCATGTATAAACAGAACATTCTCATATTGAACAATTCAATCATAAAACAATTCTTATCATAGAAACACCGAAGTGTTCACATTGTGGCACAAGGCCTCATACGTTCTACCACCTTGCACAAATATCGCACATTCAAGACATGTACGTAACTTCTCAAGTTCAACATCCGAGAAGTTTAAGAAACTAGCATTCATTTAAAATATGAATGAAGTTAGAAACTTTCCTTACGCATATGCAACATACTTACGTTGAACCGCTCATTCCCATTCCTATATAAAGCACATAAAAAATAAGACATACACCAATTAGTCATATATATTTGACTTATGCATTGGTTTATTTAACTTTACTTCTTAGGGTTAGCGTTCTTTCAACCTAAGTTTACGCGACAACTTCCTTTACCGTTCTACGGCTTCATGACATACAGAGATGTATTACTTAATACATTCATCATCTTTGATGATTTACATTCTTATCTTCTTCTTATAACTTTTCTTGGACTCAGCACACATCGCTTCTCTGCTGGTAGTCCATATGGTACTCTGAGTGGTTTCCCACAAACAAGTTCCCGTCTCATCTACACTGCCATCACAGTGAGTTAGATCGGTTGCCAGTTTTGTATATACCTTCGCTCTCTGAAGGAATTGTTTAACCCAGCTCCCATATGTCAACCATCAAAGGTTACGATTGTACCACAACCTAAACTTATCTTAACTTATACGAACTATTAACTATAATGTTCGTTAAGTCAATTTTTTATTCCTTTTGGCTTTCTGGCAAGTAATTTCCATACCTCAGGACTCATTCTTATCCGACTCACATTCGGCTTTCATTAATCTTATTACCGTTCAATATAACTTTCTCGATACCATTCATATGTTACTTACTACCTTTGTCAATGTCTATGTTAAACAACCAGGGTATACTTAGCACGTTCGTCCAACGCGAATACGATTCACGAGGATCGTTTACGCATTCAACGTTAACGTTGCTCATCTCTTAACCTCTCATTCAACCTTTACTCAAGGTTTTAATCATTTTCAATCGTTAACCATCCCATGAACCCCATGTTCTTTATTCTTTCTTAACGTCAAAGCCATACCGATCATTGTATGATAAGACCGATCATTCCTAACAACAACGTTGCATTCACAGCATCTATACGCTTTACACTTATCTCTCATTACCACAACATAATATCGAAATGTTATTCATTACTTTCGTCACTCAACGTGTAAGGAATCACAATCATAGCAATCCCTCACGTTCGTTTATTGCGACTACGATCCCCGAATCTCGGTTCTGTAATCCGCAATTATATTCTTTTAATCTCGGTTAATATTTCTATTCAAACTTCATTAAAGGTTTAAAACACTTGATTAAGTGTTACATTAGGCGAACTACATGTTCATATTTCTTTCTTGCACATCCCCAAAGAATTGAGCACTTAAA